>JARHVA010001307.1:3032500-3632547 GCA_037957365.1 Torreya grandis
GAAATTTATATTTGTTATATGTGTTTAATAATAAAAAATTTGTTCTCATATTTATGTCTAACTTAGCTAGGTTGTTACATGCTAGGCTCAAAAAAATGTAAGTATGAATTTATGAAGGTACATAAGGTGTTCGTGCACAATAGATCAATAGGATACAATGAGGTATTAGAGGACCATCATAATGATATGTATGGGTTAGGAAAGGCCAAATAAAAATACATGAAATCACAAATAAATTGACCAAGAAAGAGATATGTGCTTGAAAGGAAGTACAACACCATGAAGACATGGAACCTAGGAGGCTAAATTGCATGCATGTGAAGCACTGCGCCAAGGTAACCATAAGAATGCCTAAGGTCATGTCTAGTTGAACCAAACATAAGATAATGACCTTGTAATAAATGGAACCTACCCAGTATTTGGTGGAAAGTGATTGTTTGAATCACCTATCACTTCATTGAAGAAACTGTTAACAAAGTTAATGTTATAGTAGTGGAAGAACAAAAATCTATTAAGAATCTAAACACCACCAACCATCAATGTGGTAACTGAGAACATTGTATAAAATGAAAAATGGTAGAGGAAGGAAAGTTACTATCATTTTAAAGCAATTATAATAGAGTTAGAAGCCAAAGCATTAAAACTAGAAGATGCTACCAGAGAGAACAAGATCACCCCACATCCTACCAAACAAGAATAAAAGAACATAAAGAAAATTATGTTCTACCTAAAGAAGAAATGGAGGTGAGTGGAGAGAACTTGTTAGAGAAATAAGGAAGTGATATTTTAGCAAAATTACTAGGCTACCATTAACAGGGTAGGAATCTTGATAGTCAAACGTGTAATCATATTTAATGTGACTACAAAGCATGCCAAGTATAATTTTTGGCTTTGACATAATCAACTAGCCATGATTCATCAATATCAAGTTCAAGATGGGCAAGAAATGGCTAAGCACATGTCTACCATAGGCATAAAAATATTTAAAGAAAGTGTGGATGGTGAGGGAAGTAGCCGATGCAAAACTAGAGGTGTAGATGGTGGAAGGAGTGAGCATCATAGAGATAGATCTATTCATGAGCACAAATCTTGCCTATAGAGAGATGGAGTACCCACTAGAGGTTATGGTGGGTAGAAATGGGTTTATTTTTCACATATGTGAAATCTTAAGGAATATAACCACATGATAAGCAATAATTTATAAGAATTAAACAAGGACTAGATGATAGACACTGGGAAGAAGACTAAGGTAGGTGTCATACTCTTTGAAGTCTCTATCAGAGACAAATTAGCAATTACAGGCACCACACAACTATTTAAACTATCAAGCTTCAACAAACTATAATACTTGGTGTATTTCCTCCTCTCATAAGTACATAGTAACCGATTCTCCTTTGCTAGATGGTATATGAGGATCTCTACAAGCTTCATTAGCAGGATCACAAAACTACTTGGTGTATGAGTAGACACACAAGAGATGATGAAATATGAGGTAGAGGTAGAAAGGGTCATAAAGCTCCTGTGCTACTACAAGTCAAGGTTTACATACCCCATCCTAGACATCTGAGACCCCAACATAAGAGCAATAGTGTACCTTCTTAGCATCAAACTTTATCCTAGTGATTGGTGGTTTGATATTAGTAAGACATTCTTATGCATTGATTACCACATGGTGCAAAGAGTAAGATTCAACATCTCTAAATGCATTATGGAGGAGATAGTCAAGAACGTGTAAGAGTGCCATCAAGTGCACAAAACCTTTTGATGGGGGTACATATTGATCCTTATAGTTATATAAGAAATAAGTGTGCCAAATGATGATGATGACCACATATGGGTGTTCCCTCCAATCCATGAGTCTCCAGTAACGAAATACCAAGACTTCATCTACCCCATTTTATTCTCAAAAAAATATAAGACTAGGGTGCAAGTGTGGTTTGAAAGGTATATAGAAGATTTTAGGAAGGAGTGGTGGATCCCACAAGAAATCCCCTAATAACTAGTGGGAATGGTAACCTTTATCATGATGCAACACTTCTGTGTGGTGCACCTAGCACTCATAGATGGGAATATGTTAGGGTGGCCATGGTTGTCTTACATGTTCTCAACCAAGTAATTCATGATGACGCTAAGGAGAATCCCCAATGCATAATAAATTGAGATCCTGGCCAAGGTTGTGGATCGTGATAGAAGAATGATGAGGTAACAATTTATGAAGTCATGAAATAAGGGTGGAGATCTTGGAAAGGATGATGATTTCCCCCTCCTAATAAGTGATGAAGGGAAGGTTATGCCAAAAAAATAGGCAAAGACGCTCCAAATAAAATGGGGTGAGAATTTATAAGAGATAAAAGACCACAGACAATTTAAAATTACCTCTGAAGAATAAATTACACCCCCCATTCCAAACAATCATGTGACATTCACACAAGAGGGTACTTCTTTTAGCAAGAAGCTAAAGAAAAAGACCAAAGGACATATAATTTTCCTTACATAACCCTTGTAGATATGGAGAGAGAGGTGACCCTTTCTCCCATAATAGAGGAGGAGACTGAAGAAGACAAATTAGGTACCTATATCTTGCAAATAGGGGAAGGAGAAGAGGAGCTCAATGCCAGAAATGTGTAGAAAGCCTTACAAAGCAGCATGATTGACATGCTACTAGTAATAGAGGAAATGGTGAGTTTCACATATAATTCCACCTCATTAATGATCACTAAAAGGAAATTGGTGCCAAAACCCAATGAAAAGGCCTCTTTAATGACCCTTCAAATATTTAAGGAGAAAATAATGGCTTGGAGGAAGATGGGATTGAGTGATGAAGACATCACCAAGGCTTTGGCACTTGAAGAGAAGTGGAAGCTTGACTAGGAATAAAATAAGGCCAAGTTGGAAGAAAAGGGCCTCAAAGGTTCCCACAAATGTAGGACCAGTAGTTAAAGTGGTCAAATAAACACCAAGTGACCCCACCAAGAAAGCAAAAGAAGCTACATAAGATGCACACCCAAGTAGTGAAGGGGTGTTTGAACAAAAACAAGGTGATACTAGTGCCTTATAACAATAAATAAAGATGGTATAGGAGCCCCAACAAAAACAAGGTAATGCTAACATCAAAGGAATTACCCTAGAGGTAAGTTTTGAAAAACCCCAGGATGAAGAAACAAATGAGGGGGATAAGTTCGATGAAACAACCCCCAAGGACCAAATAAGTGAATCATCAGAGGAACGTGCTGAAGAGAGTGGTGGCACTAATAAAAAAGAGGAAGTATAAATAGAGAAGGCTATCATTTAAAAGGATGATAGAGAGTTGAACATAAGGGAAATGACACATAAGAATTAAGGGGATAAATATCTATGCATGTATGCAAATATGCCCCCCAATCCACCATGACCAAGATGTGTAAACAACTCTCCTTTGTGATAGACCACTATATGGATGAGCCCTAATTTAAAGTGCCTTGAATGGATACTCTAAGCCTAAAATGTCTTGAGGAAGGGTAGGAATCCCTTTTTATCATCCCTCACTCCATGAACCTAGTCTAATCTACGAATGAGTTAATAAGGTTGGCCATAAAGTAACATGCCAAAACATCATCAATTACAATAAGGTGAGGAAATGGAAAAGGCTCCTCAAGGAAGCCAAGGATGAAGTGCAAGCCAATAGGTTCAAGTTGTAACAACTTTGTGAGTGCATAGAGGTGGCCAAACCATATCTTCTAGTTGACATCAACACTTCAAGGCTTTTAGAGGTTGATAATATTTGTGTACTGGTAGAGTAGATGCTACCAAGACTATAACCCAAGTTGATGGAGGAAGAAGACCCCTATGTTATGTTAAATAAGGAGCTATCAAACAAGCTCCAAGAGGTAGAATATTTCTTTGTGAGGTTAAAGGAGGGTGTAGAAAGAGTAGATGCCATTTTTTGAAGCTTTTCCAACCAAGCCTTAGTAATAGATGCATGCCTCAAATAGGAAAACACTAAGAAGGAGATTTTAATGGCTTAGGTATGCTCCACAAGTAGGGTAGAGAAATTCCAAATCATGGGTAGTGTGAATGTGTTTAGTAACTAGATCAAGGACAAGGAGTGGACCTTGAAAAAAATATTTTACACTTTACAAAATAAGGCTTGTGATCAAGGAGATATCTTCAACATAAGTGTGTCAAAGGCAAAACCCAATTAGAAGCCTTTCATAAGGAGCTAGAGAAGATAGATGTACTTTTACTCACTGATGAATCCCCTAAGATAGATAACACCACACAAGAGATCAAGCTACCCATTAAGGGATTTAAAGACTTAAACACCAAACTCCAAGAGAGTGCACCTGAGTTCTGTACTCCCAAGAGTTTGACAACTTACTCTGAGGGTAGACTAAATTTTTTATATGGGGTAATGTCAAGCCCCTGACCCATTAGTAGAGGATTCAAGCTAACTTGACATCTACCTAGGCATGAGGAGATAATTATATTAAGTGGTTAGCCTATGGGTTTTTATATCTAGCTAGAGGTTGTAGTGCAAATCTTGTGCTAGCTAGAAGGTGGCTAAACATCTCCCATATTTTCAAGGCATAATTAAGGATTTGGAGAAATGTGGTAGGTGTAGTGTAGAGTTCACAGAGTCATGGAGCTAGCAAGTATGATGATAGAGTTACAGGTCAAAACTCAACGTGAAACTTCCACCCTGGGAAAGTTGTTATTGAAGGTTTTTATAAGGATCTTAAGCCAAAAGAGGAGGAGAGGTGAAAGACTATAGTGAATCTCTAGTGAAATAAATTTACTCTGTAAACATATTTCCAATCACCATTATGGATTTAAAATGAAATGGAGGCTACTCTAGATCCACTTGTAAATGCCTAAACTTTTTTGTGAGCCTCTAGGTTGTTAAAATTATGTTTTGAATATAATCTAGTTATGGACTTTTAAAAATGACAATAATGTTGCATTACAATGTTCTGTGTGTTTAGTTTTCATATCCTATAGCGTTATTAATGCAATGCAAAGAATTGTGATGTCATACATTCAATTGAATTATGTTAATTAGTGTTCATGCATTCTAATAGTTCACAACTTTAATGGATTCCCTATAATGAATCATGATGTCATCATTATTTTTCATAAAGGATGAGTATAGATCCTACACTAGTAACCCAAACCTTGTTTGAATTACATATGTTTAGTATGAGTAAATTAAGTAAAAGAAATATTATGACCCTTTAAGCTCCTATTTGACCCCATGCATAATCCAAGAAAGGCATGTGCATATGTATAGACCTTAAATTTATTTTATTTACTAAAGTCCCCTAATTAAAGCCTCATGCCATGGCATAACTAGCCCAATATGGGCCCTATTTCCTTCTCAGTTGCACTTAGGGTGAGTGCATAAGGCCTGTGCCTTATGTGGATTAATGCTAATGTATTCAAATAATTAAATGTTGAGCACAAAGAGAATATCCCATGATTATGTTTGGTTATAGTAAATCGAGACCCTAGACTTTTTCATAACATAAATTTTGATAGGGGAAGTTTGTTGAAAACTTAGCCCCTACCTTTGCAGTTCTAACTAAAACCTCATCCTTTTTTCAATCAAGTGATTACCAAACAAATAAGGATCATATGTTGATAGAATAGTAACATAATACAATTGTTTTTGAGCTTGTTCTATTATCGATGGTATGATAGTGAGATATTGTGCGGTTTGATCTTGGTCTTATTCTAAATATGGAGGTAGGTTAACCAAATAATGGGATAATGGATCTTGATTTTGTTCCCCAAATTGAGCATTGTAAGGAGGATAATGATAAGTCTCACAAACCACATCATCATCATTGGGGTCTAGAACAAAGTTATCATTCATGACCATGTTATCATAACCTAGATTTTTCATGGATCCATTACTAGTGTAATAGGACATATCCAAATCAATAACTAACGTTCTATGAAGAATAGGTTTAGAGTTATAAAAACTCTAAAAAATAATTTTAAAAAATGTAAAAGGTCCAAACTTGGTCTAAAACTTAGTATGACTAGGAAACTTGGTCTAAACACTTGGTCTAGATATGGAACTGATTCTTTAAAATATGAAATGATAAACTCAGTCTAAAATGTCTTCAAGGTCTAATTTCAAATGTCTTATATAATTGGCCAAGGTAAATGGATAAATCTGAATGCCAAACTTGGTAAAAAGAGTTTCAATCAACTTTAATCTAGATCTAAAAATTGAAAAGGTTATTAGGTCTTTGAGAATAAGACACAAAGGTAGGCTCAAAACAACTAGGTCTAAAACAAAAGGTAAAATGCTAGGTCTTTTGGAAACATGACACAAAAGCTAGACTTGGCACAAACTGGGTATGAAACAAAAGAGAATTAATCTAAAAAATGTGAAAAACTTGGACTCAAACTAGGCATTCAGATTCAAATATAAACTTGATATTTGGAAAAAGACATTAGACTTTAGGCACATGGAAGATAGACCACTTCCCAAATCTAGGGAATGAGTCTAAGTCACACAATCCAAAAAGTGAGAGATAAATGTCTAATCTAAAATTATGCTAGGCACAGGCATAAACCAATTGATGTTTGCATCTAAATTATCAAGAATAATTTTAAACTCAATTTGGAAGGCTTGGTGCTTAAATGGACAACAATCTAGATAAAAATGGATGACATAACGATACGAGGCATAAACCAAAAAGGTATATGTGATTTTGAAATTGTGATTGGATACAAGGCAACAAGTCTTTGAAATAATTCAAGTAGTGTAAGGATGTTATCTTTATATAAATGTATGAAAAATGGTTTATTTCAAAAAAATTAAGGCACATGACTTGGAATGAAATGGGTAGTGTAATGACTCCCCTTTCAAACAAGCGACACATACACAAAATTTTGATAAAATAGCTAAGGAAAAGTGTGGTATCAAATAGATGGCATAACACCTCTTTAAGAAAAAGAGTGATGTGAAAACATGACTTGTTTTGGACTTGGTATGACAAACAAATAGTTTTTACTCAAGACAATGTAAGTAAAAATGAAAATTAACAAAAACACCTAAATGTATCATCTTAATCTTAAAAACTAACAAGGTGGATTTGTACTATCAAATTATGTCTATATACTTTCTCTTGAGAAAAAATTATGCTGTTAATCAAAAAATTAAAATGCACATAAAAATTAAGGTTTTAGGCCCCATATTCTCTCAAGTGTTCGTACGATGACATAGAACTTCAAGCTACTTGCCCTGCATTGAAAATATATCTATGGCAAGTGAGGTTGTCTACAAACTATCAATTTTCATATGTTCTAAATGGTCCCATATGTGTGGTTAACACTAGGGCACAACACATCATTTGTATATACATTAAATAGCTTGTTGTGAAAAGGTCGTCCTTTTCACAATTATTGCATCCATCAATTACTCAGTATAGTGCGGTGTTTGAGTTAAACTTAAATTTTGAGGTAGTCTCTTACTAATAGAGCTTGTTTAACAATTCAAATAAATATCTTAGTAATTTGACCTCAATTTTTATATCCTACCATGGAGTGGGGTTGAAGTGATGTTAGGAGATGAATTCTTGGGTCAACACCTGCTTAGAGAACATGTGAGGAGGTGATGAACTCCCACCCACAAGCCAAGATGCATGAAATAAAAATTAAATAGGACTTTATGGTCATTTTAGAATCTCTCAAATCACTCAAATTTTTGGGAGTGCCTTAGTGAATTTCCTTCCATGATTTGGATAAAGTGATAAATGCAATAAGTGAAGCATTTTTTATCACCCCAGTTCCCTAAAAGTGATAGGGGAGAGCATACATGCTACATTTGGCTTGAAAAAAAAATACACAACAACAATCATATAAATAAAATCTCTTATGAGTATTTAACTAGAGTGTGAGTTCATTTTTAGATCACCAAGTGAAATATGATATTAAGTTTATCCCCTTGGCATTTGTTTGTGTTGTGAACTTTGAAAAATGAAAAACAAAAAAAGTTTTTTAAACACCAAATTTAAATGTGATTTAAATGAATTAAAGTGCTAAAAAATGTCTTTCTTTGGCCTTTAGGTCCTACAAAAAAGTGTTAGTGGGTTTACTTATTTCTTGACAAAAATGATATCCTTGAAAATTAGCTCAAAAAGGCACAAAATCACCTCTCTTGAATGATTTCATAGTTATGAAATAAACTACAAATTGTGAAATTGTCCTATCATAATAACACAGTAAAAAAAATGCCTAAAAACTCAGTGGATGATTTCACTGTTTTAAAATGATTTTACAACTCTGTTCAATAATTTCACAAATTAAGTTTGGAATTTTGCAACTCAGGTAGATGATTTTGTAACTCAATGATTTTAAAACTCTAACAAACAATTTCATAGCTCAGGGAGAAATTTTGTAACTCAATTAAATGATTTTGTAACTTAGCCAAATGATTTTTCAACTCTATGATTTCATAACTAAAGTCTACAATTTTGTAACTATCTTAAACCTTTAGGAAAAACATCAGAATTGACAAATAATTTCATGATTCGAGGGTATGACTTCGCTAGTAAGTGTCCTAAATTTCTCATATAGTCAATAAAAAAATGAAAACACATAAAACAAAGAATGATTTTGCAATTAAAATGGATGATTTCATAGATTAAACTCTATGAATTCACAATTTAGATGCACAAATTCACTATTCTAGGAAAACTTGCAAGAAAATATAAACACAAAATAATGATTTCAGGGATTTATGTCAATTTCACTCTTTGTGAATGAATTCATCACTCAACAAAATGAATTCACAACTAGTCAACACAAATTCACAACTCTGAAATGTGATTTTGCTGCTATGAAGGATGATTTCACTATTCAAAAAAACAAATTTTCAAATGAAAGACAATTTCATAGTTATCTAAAAAAATCAAATAAAAAGACATGTTTCCTATTAGAGTGAATTCATTGTTTGCTCTACAATTTCACTATTTATGGGCTTGTTTTCATAGTTTCATAGAGCTAAGGCTAAACCAGAGTGATTTAATAGTTTTTAGGATGAATTCATAGGTTGGGTTGATGATTTTGTGGTTTACTATGCCAAATTTGTCATTATGTAGTCACATATTTACAGTCATAAGCAAAAACATGGAAAAGTTAGTAATAAATCAAGAAAATAAACTCTAGAATGAAATATTCTTGGCTCCAAAAAGCTTTCAAGAGACTCCATTCATGCTTGTGGGGTGCATGGTCCCACAGGGCATGCCATTAATGTGAACAAAGAATCCAAGAGGGGAGATTAGTATAGTGTTAGTCAAGAAAATAAACTAAAAATAAACACATTAAACACTAACACCTCTAGTCTAGACACTAGGGAGAGCATATGTAACAAGTATACAATGAAAACACAAATAGAAAAAATATATATCCTTTTACCTTCCTTATAGCTCTAAAATGTCTTGTTGAATTGGCTTTCTCGACTATATGCTCAAGAAATATTTGTCAATAAAGCTCCATTGCTCCATCTCTCCTTGGTAACTTGGTAATGTTGGTTGGCTCAATTTAGCTTGGATTGTAAAATTGGCATGGTAACACTACTAAAAAGGATTCTTGCATCTATTTGATAATAATAACTTTACACCAAAAGAGATTAAAGATTAATAGGTAAGGCCTTGTATTTATAGCTTCCAAAGTTAGCTCTTACCCAAGTTGAGTTAGGTTAGGATTTAAGCATAGAATGAGTTCAAACTAACCCAAGGTGAATTAAATTTAATTTAAGTTGAGTTAAAGAGGGTACATGTACTTACGATTTTCAATTAATAGACATGGATCTCAAATTAGATATTTGTGAGAGTTTGAAACTCATAAAGGCAATGATGAAGAAGCTTGATATTTTAAATTTTTGAATTTTCATTTTAAATATTTATTAATTGCAAATGGATTATTTAGCTAAGCATTTAATTTGGTTTAATTATTTGATTAATTTTGATTGGTATTTTAGATCTTTTAGGAATTGTTCAAGTGCCTCAATAGGTCAATAGGCCAAACTGTCAGTTGTTAGGTCGCAAGATGACTGGGAATGAATCTATGAGAGGTTATTATTATATACAGTATAATACCTATAAAAATTGGTCAAGAATATAAAAATCCTAGGGAAGCATGTATATTAAGAAATGAGAATGAATACTGAACTCAAGACAATGCATGAATCATTTATTCAATTGGAGTTAACAAAACAAGCATACATAGGGGGTATTTATACTAAATACCTCTCACCAACCCTGCACAAGATTATGACAAGTGCCATGATCTTGTGAGGTGTGACAAACCTTTCACAAACCTTGCACAAGATAGTGACAAGTGTCATGATCTTGTGAGGTGAGATAAATATATAAAACACCTAAGTAAACTTAATTAAATAAGGTGTGAATGCAATCAACCAGTATAATCGGTTAGGGAAATAACCCTATTCACACTTAATGGTGGAACTAGATAAGAAATGTCATTTTTCACACCAACACCCCCCTTAAGTGCAATTTATAAAGAATGAGAAATTTAAATATGCAAAACACAAAGAATGGGTCCTAATAACAAGACTTGATGAGGTACCCATGTATAAAATAAACTCTCATAACTGGAGAAAAGGAGAAAAAATCATAGAAAAAAGATCCTCCCCAAAAATGAGAAAAAGATGCAAAAGCATAAACAAATGATTGAAGGAGGTATCAACATGACCTCTTAAATGTGAAATCCATCATGAATATACAATTAATAACCCTCCCATGAAGAAGAAAATGTGAGACTATGAGTCCCCATAATGAAGTAACTCCTGTGCCAGTGGTAAATGCCAAAAGATGCATGCTAAATATGATCTAATGTCAACAAACTGCATTTCTCCCTTTGGGAAGAAATAAGCCCAATGGTTGATGTAGAAGAAACTCTAAGAAGCAAGGTGAGAAATGAAGTCTCAAGATGAGGGAGGTCTTTCAAAGTTGCTCAAGTGTTGCCATGTCGATGTCGAAGGATGATAATCTAAATCCAAGTGGACATAGATAAAGAACATGATCCAAACATGAAAATACCTCCTTCAAAGATGTCTTCTCCAAATGATGCTCAATAATATCCAAGCCAATGCCAAATTGTGATGAATGTTGATGTGATGGATTAGGTACCATAAAAGATTTAGAAACAGTATCCATAGAGGTGTGAGGCTCACCATGAGCTTGAAAACTAAACCAAGAAGAATCTAATACAATTACAAAAGGTGTCAATGAAGATTGAGTTGAGACTGTCAACTCATGAATCACTGTAGAAAATGTCACTGTAGAAGTAGATGTAGGCAAAGAAAGAACAAGAGAGTCTCAATGAGCCTTCAAATCATTTGAAAAAGAAGAAGCTTTAGAGAAGCTATCATCAAAGAGTAAATGAATATCCTTAATGGTGTCCTCCAAGTCCAAAATATGGGACTCACAAAACAAACTTGCAATATCTAGTAGTCATCCCAAGGAGTTATATCTGGAAGATCAAAAATTTCCTACTACATGAAAGGACTACAAATAGGAGAGGGAGGAGTGGGCGATGCCTCTGAAGACTGCTGAGATGTCTCCAAATTGATGTCAATAGATGACAAACTTTGATCGATGTGATCATGAGCAATGCATGATTAAAGTTTAAGGACCATGTGTGTTTGGTACTCACCATCAGTGAGAGAACTAATCATAGGAGAATCAAGTGCATCTACAGAAGGTTTCAATGATGATTGAGTTGAAATTGTCAACTCATAAATATCTATAAAATCTGTTACCATAAAATTTTGACCAATGTGATCAAGATAAATTCTTGAGTGAAGTTCAACAAATAGTGATTGAATCTTTTCTAAGACAAGGCCATTAGATTCTGACAAACTGATGTTATTGGCAATACAAAGTTGCCTCATTTCATGAACTTGAATGAGTCCATAGAGATCATCAATTTTTCTATCAATGCAATCATCATATGTATGCTTTTTACTTCCATAAAACTTATATTTATGTTTCCAATGATTAGAAGCCATGACTAGAATCAACAAAGAAATGATCACCACAAGAATACCCTCTCAAAAAATTACTCAATCAAAAATCCCCTCCAGAAAAAAAAAAAATTAGAACTTTATAATTAGTGCGGTTACCAATTTCACTTGCAACAATGGCTAAGTGGTAGATTACAATTGGTGTACACTTTAGTAAAAAAAGGTGAGAATAATTAACTAATAATTTTATAAGATAATGATATAAATTGATACCATATCTGTGAAGTACATGAAAAATATGCACTTTCAAAAAAAATTCACTCAAAATGGATTTCGAATGAGCCCAAATGGAGTCCTGAGAGGTTCAAAATAGATGACACAACTGTAAAGCTTATGAAAAAGTACCAACTACTATAAAACCAATGATCAAATGCAAAAATTGTCTATGCCACCAAGTAGAGGGTGAAAAAATAGCCAAAATAAAAAAAATTACTTAAAAATCGGAGGTTCTGTGATCAAGATAGGGTCATTTGAAGTTGAACTGCAAATTCAAGAATGCTAACGGAGAGGGGGTCCATCCACCATGTTGCCCAATTTAGCAAAACTATCATTAATTTTAGAAATCTACCAACTTCAGCAATACTACCACTAGATTTGGTGATCCACCAGATTTAGAGATGCCACCATATTTGAAGAAATCTGCTAAATTTAATGAAACCTACCAGATTTAGTGAAAGTTCCCAAATTTGACCAAATTTTTCAAAAAAATTAAAAAAATTGACATTTTCCATGTATTTAAAAAATCAGAACTTCATTCAAACTTGAACTCCATCCAAATCTGACTAATGTAGATGGGCTACCAAATCTAGCTCAATTTTTTAATTTTTTTGAAAAAATTGGGATTTTCCATATGAAAAAAAAAAAGATTTAAAAAAAAAAAAAGCTCAGTTTCCCAATTTGACCATGGAAAATATGGTGTTTGAATTGCTTTCAATAACCCCAAATTTTTATTCTCAGCAATTCAAATTTGACAAAAAACCAGGGAATTTGAGAATTTTTGTAGAACCCAAGATTTTTTTTTTAATTTCCTCTATTATTATTTTTTTAAATTTCCAGCAAACCTAAATGTTCTAGAAATCGTTGGTTGATCTGGTTTTATTTGGCTTTCACAATTTTATTTTTTTTTAAATTAAAAAAAAGGGGGCGGCGAGGGGGCGGGGGAAATTGAATGTGGTAATGGCCGAATGCCTTGGGCAAAGGCCACGGCCTCTCTGAGCAAGCCATGGGCCTTACCAAACAAATTTGCATGAAAAAAAAACATGCAATTGGTTTTTTTTTATAAAAACTTTAAAAAAAAAAAAAAAATTGTTTTAATAATTTCAAAAAAAAAGCTTTGTGAATTTTTTTAATAATCTCAAAATAGATATTTTTTTTAATTTTTAGTTTTTTTTTGACAATAATATAATTTCCTTTTTTTTGTCAAAAAAAACTAAAAATAAAAATAAAAATTATAATTCAGAAAAATGGAAAAAATCAAAATTTTGAGAAATAGATTTGAGGGAGATTTTTTTTTTTAAAATTACAATTTGAAGGAGAAAAAAATGTATTTTGGAAAAACCTTTGAATCTCACTCCTTCAATCTATTAGATGCATGTAGAACTGCTACAAAAATAACTCGATGATGGATCCCCCAATGCTCAACTAGAATAAACTGGGAGTGATCCAAGATGCCCGGACGTAATGGTGAGCTCCAACGTGCTTTTTAAATGTCAAAAAAGGCCCTGAAACTGAAATATTCAAACACTCAAAAGGAAGTCCTCCCCCAGAATCTAATTATTCTTCTCACATCTTTATGATTCTCAAGACCACCCTTACAAATTCAAGAGAAGAGCATATGGACTATATGAGAGAAATTCTCATATTATAATCCCTACTAGACTACCCTATGCACCTTAACCTACTATGGTACCATGAAAGATTGGTCAAGAATCTAAAAGGCCTAGGGAAGCACGTAGATTAGAGAATGAGAATGAATACTAAACTCAATACAATGCATGAATCATTTATTCAATTAGAGTTAACAAAACAAGCTTACATAAGGGGTATTTATACTAAATACCTCTCACCAACTCTGCACAGGATTGTGACAAGTGTCATGATCTTGAGAGGTGTGAAAAACCTCTCACTAACCCTGCATAAGATAGTGACAAGTGTCATGATCCCGTGAGGTGAAATAAATATATAAAACACCTAAGTAAACTAAATAAGGTGTGAATGCAATCAACTAGTAGAATTGGTTAGGGAAATAACCCTTTTCACACTTGATGATGGAACTAGATAGAAAATGTCCATTTTCACACCAACAATCCAAAATATGGATGCCTTAACATGATTCTAAGTATTAATGAATAACATGCAGATGAAATTGAGACATTCAATGATTCCTAGACTTAATCTGCAATGTTTGGTAGAAATTAGTCTAAAGTCTAATCGAAAGCCAGTTGTGGCCGAAATGAGGTGTACACATATTTAACCCCTTATTTTCATTATAATATGGGTGTGACCTTGAGTACATAATTGAAATGATATTTTTCATCAACAAAAATCCTCAACATAAAGGAAAATATCTTAAAACCATCTATAATCTCATGATGGGACCTCATATAGGAAAACCCCATTCACCTTCCCCTAGCTTTTCCCAAAGATTTGAGGTGATCCTTTTATTTTTGTCCCAATATTTCTCCTCTATTATGTATCCTTCCCATATTATGACATCATCATCTATGTCTTCTTCTACCTCCATTCCAAGTATTTATACAAACATGGTAGGTTCAACTTTTAGTGGGGCTCTTCAAAATACCCACATCTATACCCATACTACTAGTGCATCTCATGCTACCAATGCTTCTTTCACTACTAATATTTGTTTTCCTAATAATGATTATTATGCCACTAGTGTGACACATGCCACTACCTCATCCTTTACTCATAGTGCATCTCAACATATTAATAACTCATATGTTAGGAACCCCTTATCCAACGGAAGCACAATTGATTACTTTTTTATAAGCAATTAAACACGGAATTATACCAGAATGATTAAGTAACTAGAAACTTGAGACATCAAAAAATTTGAGAGACAATACACACTCTTGTATTAAATATTACTAAAAGAAAATACAATAAGGAAGATGCCACTTCTTCCTCCACCTCAAA
The DNA here is from genome assembly GCA_037957365.1 of Torreya grandis. NCBI lineage: Eukaryota > Viridiplantae > Streptophyta > Pinopsida > Cupressales > Taxaceae > Torreya > Torreya grandis. The sequence continues at coordinate 3,047,697 of JARHVA010001307.1, forward strand.
GGCTTGCCACACCTCAAGACCTTCTTCCCTCTCTCTCTTGCTCAACACAACAAACTCAACAGCCTGAGTTGTTATCCCCCTCCTTGAATGCTTCAGCAGATCTCCTTGACCTTACACCTGTAGATCTCCTTGACCTTGCTTGCGTCAATGCTTTTTCTTGCCTTCTTGATTTACAATACATGCCTCATGGGTCTTTAAATAGAATCCCATGGTTACAAAAATAGAACTCTAACTACAATAATTAGACATGCAGCTCGTGACTATAATTAGTCATTTAACATGCAAACACTCGCTTCACTTAACTGACTGTTCATCAACATCAGTTCTGGAACGTACAGGCGACAGACGCCGGTCCCTGCTTGCCTGGTGCTGCCGACGTCGACCGACTATCTGTCGACGCCGGATGCCTTCTGCACTGGTAATGACCAACGTCAGTCATGCTGTTGATGTCGGTACTTCTAAAACTCAACAACCTCTTCATGTCTGCAAATAGTTGAAGCTTTTAGCTCCACACCCTAACAATCTCCCACTTGGAGATAAACAGTTGCTACTGTACCTGTACCTGTACACCACCTATTTTGTTCCCTTGGCTCTGTATCCCTCTTCAAAGTCACTCTTGAAGACCAACCACCACAAAATCTGTGATGCTATACCTGTCACTTATGCCAAAAAAATTTTGCTACTCCCAAATTCTCCATGACATACTTCTGAACCAACTTTACCCTTAGCTCAGAAAACTCCCTGTCTATGAAACCCTGCAACAAGTAACACAATACAGTAACAGGATAATGTAGCTAATATTATCCAATCTGGTAAAGATAAAATATAATGGGAAAACCTCCATTGTCCTGCAGCCTAATCAAAACCATAAACCATAGCCTTCTATCTCACGTGTCCATCCACTCTCTTCTCTAATATGGGAATCCATCCCTTTATCCAGTGCTTTCTTCCAGCTGACAACTCTACCAACAAATACCTATTTGGTTCTTCTCCAAAGACTCACACTCCTCATCCATGCCAAGCTCCCACTGTTTTTGGATTCTACTTGCATTGCTTCTTCCATCTTCCTAGTTCTTGATCATCAGTAAGCAATATAAAGAAGGTGAACAACGAATATGAGGTTCACTTACCATTTCTGACCTCCATATGGGTGTTTGAGACTCCTTGACAGCTTGTTGTCCACCCAACATCCATTCTAGTGACCGATCTCGGCCATCTCCCAGTCTGCTCCCGACCGATGTCGATTCCCTGCACTGACCCTGACTGCCGACATCGTTTCCCTGGCCGATGCCGGTGTCCCCCATATCGACGTCAGTTCCTGCCTAACCGATGTTGGTCTTCTCCTGCTGACTTTACCGACCCTGTTGGTCTGCACATGACCGATGTCGGTTCCTGTCTGGCCGACGTCAGTGCCATGGGAGCACCGACGTCAGTACCTGTGTTTTCTTGTAAGTGATGAAATTTTTATTCGCGAGCTCATCTTGGATCAAACCTCTGTCCATACTGCCCTGCTCAAATTTATTCAACCCCTGTGACTGATCTCTGTCCATCATCTCCTCCGTAAACACCAAGGCTTATTTGTTCCTATCAAAAGCATCAAATTTCCTTTTTTTGCAATGAACTCTGTCTATGCTTTCCAAATCTGAACACATACCTTTTGAATCAAGAACGTCCATTCCCTTCTTATTCATGTGACCAAGCCTATTAAGCCACATCTTCAAATCTACAGTTGAAGTAGATAAACCAGAAGTAGAATCAGCAATACAAGTAGATAGATAAAGAGTATCTACTTTCTTACCTCTTGCTAGAACAAGTGCACCCTTGGTAACCTTCCAAGAATCCGATGTGAGGGTTATTGTGCATCCCTCATCACCCAACCTTCCTACAGAAATCAAACTCTGCTTCAGAATCGGGACATGCATAACCTCCTTCAACACCCATGTGTTGTCAATCTGCAATCTCAGCTGCACTTTCCCTTTGCCAACTATCTGACAAGGTGTACCATCCCCTAAATAAAGCACTCCAAAGTCTCCCTATTCATACTCATGGAACAAATCTCTGTTTGGGGATGCATGAAAAGATGAACCAGAATCTAAAATCCATGATCCAACCTTTCTATCCAAAGAAAGTATGAGAGCATCCTATACCATAATATTTGCATCCTTTGCTTCTTCAATACCTGCATGTTGATTCTCTTTCTCTCAACCAACACTCCTTTGTGTGTCCTTTCTTTCCACAAAACCAGCAGGTAATACCTTTGGACTCAGATCTCCTTCCCGACCTTGATTTCCCTTGCTCAACCTTCTTCCTTTACCTTCCCCTGCTTTCTGCACTTAGAGCATTCCCTGATGATTCACTTGTGTTTCTCCTGTGTATTTTTTCATTCAAGATCACACTCACAACATCATCAACTTTTAAGATTTTAGAAGCAGATGCAGAATTACTTACTGCCATAACCAAACTATCCCAACTTTCAAGCAAAGAACATAAAATCAAGAGAGCCTTTACCTCATCATCAAAAACAATATTGACTGAAGCTAATTGGTTTACCAAACCATGGAAATCACTAAGATGAGTATGCACCGATCCACCTTCCTACATTTACAAAGTAAATAGCTGCTTCATAAGAAATACCTTATTAGAAGCCGAGGGCTTTTCATATAAATTAGCTAAAGATTTTATCAACTCTTCCGTTGTCTTGCACTATGACAAGTTGAAAATCACAGATGATGCAAGGCTCACTCTTATGGAACCGAGAGCCTTCCAATCAAGAACACTCCATTCTTCATCCTTCATATCTGTGGGCTTGCATGCAACCCCACCCAATGGTAAGTACAAATCCTTTCGATACAGATAATCCTATATCTGCATCCTCCAATGTTGATAATTCTTGCTGTTAAACTTCTCCATTCGTAGCTTACTTTCTTCTGCCATTGCTGAACTCCCACTCAATCAAAAAACTCTGTGAATGACCTGTAATCAAAAATAATAACCTGCTCCCTGCAAATCATAGCTCTGATACCAACTGTTAGGAACCCCTTATCCAACAGAAGCACAATTGATTACTTTCTTATAAGCAATTAAACACGGAATTATACCAGAATGATTAAGTAACTAGAAACTTGAGACAACAAAGAATTTGAGAGACAATACACACTCTTGTATTAAATATTACTAGAAGAAAATACAATAAGGAAGATGCCACTTCTTCCTCCACCTCAAAGGTTTGCCACACCTCAAGACCTTCTTCCCTCTCTCTCTTACTCAACACAACAAACTCAACAGCCTGAGTTGTTATCCCCCTCCTTGAATGCTTCAGCTGATCTCCTTGACCTTACACCTGTAGATCTCCTTGACCTTGCTTGCTTCAATGCTTTTTCTTGCCTTCTTGATTTACAATACATGCCTCATGGGTCTTTAAATAGAATCCCATGGTTACAAAAATAAAACTCTAACTACAATAATTAGACACGCAGCTCGTGACTATAATTAGTCATTTAACATGCAAACACTCGCTTCACTTAATTGAATGTTCGTCAACAACAGTTTTGGAATGCACAGGCGACCGACGCCGGTCCCTGCTTGCCTGGTGCTGCCGATGTCGGCCGACTATCTGCCGACGCCGGTTGCCTTCTGCACTGGTAATGACCGACGTCGGTCATGCTGCCGACACCGGTACTTCTGAAACTCAGCAACCTCTTCATGTCTGCAAACAGTTGAAGCTTTTAGCTCCACACCCTAACATCATATAATACTAATGCATCCAATATTGTGTCCTCTAGCCAAAATGCTTCTCAAACCAATCAAATTCTATTATAAATGCTTAACCAAATGCATACATTTCAAACTAATTATTTAAATTAGATGATGCAAATTCAAAATCACCTAATACATCTCCAAAACCAACCTCACCATGCTCAATGGGGAGCACAAAATCCTAATTCCCTCCTGCCCCCCACTACCCCTTAGGGATTCACATGGTAACCTCATACCACAAAGCCCACTTATCAACAAAACTATCAAACATTTACAAAATGAACCTATGGTACCTCAAATTACCAACATTAACATATGAGGTATCACTCCCACCAACACTTATAACAGATCTATAGATCTTACCTTGCATCTAAAAATATTTGGAAACCTTTACAAAGATTAGATTAAGATTAATATTTTCCCTGCCACTAAAATCTTAGATAAAATGCTTTCAAGAGATGATTTAGATTGGTACAATCAAATGAAAACCCACTCTGTTAATAGCCTAGAAGACTTGATCAATTCACTAGTCCAAGAATTCCAAACTAGTGATCCTCTCAAAAATAGCTTAGCTCATTTGATCAATTGTAAACAACTCAAAAAATGAAATGACACAAATTTTCATCAAATGATGAAAATGTTTATTTAAGAAATCTAAGAATAATATGGTAGATGACAACATGTTTCACCTATTTACTAATGATCTTCACCCTAAATTATAATATCGAGTTAGGACCCTTTCTCCAAAATCTTTGGAAGAGGCTCTTGATCAAGCCAAATGCCAAGATTTCCTCATGCATCAATTTTAACCTCAACCTATAATGGGAACTCACATGCTTAAATAAAAAAATCACCATGTAACCAATATAGTTTTATCGACACTTATGACACCACCCACACCATCCAAGTTATTGTTCCAAACAATACCATGGAGCATGTTCCTCCCCCTAATAATAATTCTAGTCATAATCCCACATTTTTCAAAACAACCGTAACAATATACACAAACCATTATCACTAGTATAAATTTAAAAATGTTGGAAAATTAATCTTATTTGGGTCTTGCAGTTTTTAGGTTTATCCTAAGTCTAGTTGTGTGTATGCATTTATTATATTTATAAATTCACTTTATTCTAGTCCTTTTGAGATGTCACTCATGTTTTTAGTTCACTTGTTGGATTTTAAATTATTTGCATGTAACTCCTCTCCCCCCACATAGCACATACATCCTCTCTACTTATAAGAGGACTAAAGACACATGTCACACATACCTGAGCTTGAAAATGTAACTCCTCTTCTCTCTTAGCTCTATATTAAGATCTCACCTCTCTCATTCCTCTACACTCTCAACACACAACTCATTCTTATTATTCTAAGTCTTGCTCTTGTATCCTTGATGTTCTTGGCCTAAGTCCATTCTACTTCTAAGATTCTACATGTTATTGTATTTGGAGTGATTCATTGTTGCAAGCTTTTTAATATATTATAGTGTTGTCCCCACTTATCAAATCTCTTGTCTCAGATTTGTGGTTTGCTCTATTTTATAAGGTAATATTGTTCATTTACTTGTTTTCAACAATAGATTCTTGGTATATTCTAATATGGTATCGGAGTAGGTTGCCTTTTAATATTGGTTTATGAGTGTACAAATTTGTGAAGGAATCATGAATTTGTTTTGTAAGGGCTTCATTCTTGCAATATTTTTTGATCCGTCTCATTTTCTTCATCTTATTTGATTGCATTTTTTACATTTGATCCAAGGTGTTGAAGGTTACTCAAGGAGATTTGGAAGCCATTATTCTAGTTTTATGCATATAAAATAATAAGTTATATGCTATTAATAAACATTTTTAAATCCATTTTTTTGAATTTTTAATGTAACTTTTTTCATTAAAAAATCATCATATTAAAAATATATTATATTAAATCAATCATAACTTTTGATTGGAAAATTATTTATTTTTTAAATTTATTATATTTTTGTGTCTTTGAGTTTAGAATAACTTGTCCAAATTTCATGCAAACATAGTTCATAGTTTGCAAGATTTTGTCCAAAAAGTGACTACTATTTTTTATTTAAAAAAAACTTTCATGCACTTTTATTTGTTTTTTTTTGGTTTTTTTTTCAAATTTATACTATTAATAGCACAATCTTTATCACTATGAATGTGTTTTTTTTACCATTTTTGTGCAATATATTTTATGTTAGCATTGACATAACTCCTATATGTTATTATTTTTTGTGCAGTATATAACTCAATCTAATAACACCTTGATAAAGGTTATGTTTTTTTCTTGTCTATGCCATTTTTCTTAGCTTTGATGTTTTCCAACTTGTAGCATTTTTTTGAAGTGTTCCTCTTCCTATATTTTTTCTCTTAAAGACTTATAATCAATAATAAAATCTTAGCATTTTTTTCTCGATCTAAATTGTGATGCCTCATTACCAGGATGGACTTAATTTTTTTTTGAAATTTCTTGTATTACATTTACCTTAAGTATCTTTCATGCTTTAAAGAAAAAATAAATTGTAATTTAAGAAAAAGCTTGCTTTTTCTCTATTTACCAGTGGAGGTGTGTTTTATTCCATTTTGTGAAGTTTTATTTCCATGTGTTTTTTTACAACTAAACATTGGCAAGTGGCATTAGTTATTTCCATATAAGACTTAATTCAAATCCATTCAAAACCTTTTAAATTTTCAAAAAATAGCCTCTCTTTTTTTCCCACGTGATAAGAGCCTTTTTTTGGTGGTCTCTTCTTTCCTTTTTTTTTTTTTAAGTGAATATATCTTCATAAAGTTTTTTTGCTTTGTGATTTAAATACATTCTCTATAGTGCTTTAATTATAATTGTGGAAAGTTTTAGTTTAATTTTTGAGCATTTTTAATATTTTTTAGTCTTTTTTTTGGTAAAATAATTTGAGGAATTTTATGCCTCGGTAAGATAGATTGATGTTTTCTCTTTCATAACGTTTTTGCAAGTTGTAATTTATTTCATAAAAAAAAAAAATCGAAATGATGTGTCTTTGCAAGTTTAATGATGATTTAATTAATGATATTGAGAAATACATTCTATAAAAAGATCATGAAATTGATGCTCTCAATTGTCAACTTGAATGTCAAAATAAAACCATGCTTTTATTATAAAATTTGCACAATGTAAAATTAAGCGAAATGCAAAATCTTATTGACTTGCTTACCACTCAATTAGCATCTTTTGAACATGCACAAGCATCAATGTTTCTTATTCACCTTATAAAGAGTGTATTACTCTGCCACATGATATTTTAGACCCCGACTTAAAAATAATGCAATCTATGGGGTATGTTGGTGGTAGTCTTAGTAAAAAATGAAACAGGTATTCTTGAACCTATTTTACCTTAACCTAATGTAAATTGTAAAGTTCTTCGTTTTAATGTTTCAAATACTTCTAATGAAAATTTGGAGTCATATCATCCTTTGCATCAAAAGAATTATAACCTCAATTTTTTAAATTATAATACTTCTAAGGTTCATGCTTTGGTTTTGTTAAACCTTATATGCATTATGGAAAAAATAGGTATTGCATCTCTAAATGTTAGAAATTTCAACCATACAAATATTTTGGTAAATCCACTCATGACACTTTGCATTGTTGGAAAATAATTAAATCTCCTCCTTATAAGGGTAAAATTGTTTGAATTCCTAAAAAAATGAATCTTCTAGAGACTTTGATATGTCATTTGTAATCATTCTTTTAATATTTCACATAGAATATATTTTGTAAGTGACACGCTTTTTTTGTCTTCATTTTGATTATTTAAATTTCTTTTTACATTTCTTACTTTTTATCGCATAGGATATATGCTTTGATTATGTTGACTAACTTCTTTTTATGTAGGATATCACAATTTATGATGGAATTTATCTTTGCTCCAATAGCCTTTTTGTAATTTATTTTTATTACATTATATATGTAGATTGTATTTTTGACATATTAGTTCTTTAACTTGAAAGATTGGTGTTAGTTAGTTCATCTTGCAGATTTTTGGATCATTACTCCTTGTTGTTGGTATTTGTTTCATTACAAATTGACGAAAATGTTTGAACAGGATTATTAGAGATTATTGATGATCACACTTTCTTCCTTGCATTTTTTGGTGGCACCATCTCTTCTTTCTTATCTAAAATTTTATAATTCCTTTTGAAAGAAGTTTTTATTAGGGGAAGAATTGTGTAATTTCAACTCCTTTTTTTTTGTAAAATATTTTCTCCACTTTTGTAACCCCAAATTAAGTTGAATGTGGAATGTTAAAAAATTAATATTATTTAGGTGCTTATTATAGTTTTAAATTTATTCGAAGTATAGTTGTTATGTGTGTATTTATTATATTTATAAATGCATTTTATTCTATCCCTTTTGAGATATCATTCACTTATTTAGTCCAATTATTAGATTTGGAGTTACTTGCATGTAACTCCTCTTCCTCCACATGGCACACACATCATTTCTACTTGTAAGAAGACTAGGAATACATGGTACACATTCTTAAGCTTGTACATGTAACTCATTTTCTTTCTTAGCTCTATATTAAGAGCTCACCTCTCTCATTCCTCTACACTCTCAACACACAACTCATTATTTTTGTTCTAAGTCTTGATCTTGCATCTTTGATGCTTTTGGTCTAAGAGCATTTTTCCTCTAAGCTTATACATGCTATTGTATTTGGATTAATTTATTGTTTCAAGCTTCTGAATAGATTGTGGGTTTTTTTGACCATTCAGTGGTTCTCCCCACTTTTCAAACCTCTTGTCTTGGATTTGTGGTTTTCTCTACTTTACAAGGTAATATTATTTATTTACTTATTTTCAACATTCGATTCTTGGCATATTATAATAAAAAACATCTTCCAGGACCTCTACCATGAGATCTTGACCCCACTCATCCTATGAAGTCATGGTATGATCCAAATATATTTTATTGATTTCATGCAAGTTGGGGCCATTCTCATGAGACTTGTAGATAATTAAAAAATCTTTCTATGGATTTTCTCCTTGGTCTTAATTTTGACCACAAATCCCTTATATGAAAACCTCAACAAGCTTATAACATAACACTTAAATCTTATGAGAATCAAACTAAAAATAAATATTTAAACCAATCTAATGATTATTTAGCTATCTATAAGGATCCCCTTCCTAATCACCAAGCCAAAATTGAACAACCTACCCCTATTACTAACAATATTTAAAGTCTTATATACCTTAACATTAATGATGAAAATGTGGTTAATATGAATAATATGAGAATAATAGTTGCTTATATTGATTTAAACTCAACACCAACACATCTCACCTCTTCAACATTTCATATTATTCAAGACAGTTCCCCATCCCATCTCATAGAATTGAGGCATGAGGAACCAATACCCATACAAGCACCACCTCTAACAACATAAAATGACCATACCTCTCATACCATTGATATAACTTATACTCTTTCCCCAACTCCCATCCCTCAAAACAACATACCTCAAACTTCAAATAGTATTTATTCCACTCAACCACAAAAAATACCTGAACCAATAATCACATCACCTAAGGTCAATTGACCCACTGGAAACCAAGTTAAACCAACCATATCTTATCAACATAAGTTTCATTACACATCCAACCCCCATTTATAGGATCTATTTAAATATTACTCACCTCTATCTAACAATCCTCTCATGGGTTATGATGAATGGGATACTATTATGTAACTTTCCCATCTCCCATCTCAAATTCTCTTCTTAGAGATAATGAGAACTTCTTCCCACCATCGTAATCGCCTAATGCAACTATTGTTCAAAATCAACATCCCTTGTCCTCCTCTTGTAGGGAAAAAGGACAACTTATATGGATATTAAGATATCATACTTCAACAACCTAAATATATGTCCATCCATGTTGACAAAATAATGGACACTTCCCTCTCACTTAAGTTTCTTATCTCTTCTATGATTCTTGACAAGATATTGCTTCATGCAGATGATCCTCCTTTATTCATTAGCATTAAAATAGGTGATATCCAAGTTAAATGTGTTTTGATTTATTAATGTTCAGACACTTGTGTTTCCTCCATTGACTTTATTAAAATATTAGGATACTTTGAATGTAACCTTAAATCCACACTTAGTACATGTCAAGGCTATGACAAAAGACAAATGCCTGCTCCAGGTTGTTTTTTGGATTCCCATTACCATTCCTCCCTTTACCGTCTATGGAAAATTTATGATACTTAAATTTCCACTTTCCTACAATATCTTTCTCGGTCAATCTTGGACTCATCATATGAGAGTGGTTTCTTCATCTACATGCCAATGTGCCAAATTTTCTCATAATGGTGTTATATACAAGATTCAATGGGACACAAATCCTTGGATTTTTGAACAATTCCAAGAATGAGGTGTCTTTAAAATACCCACCCTTGAACCCTTAGTGTTCAATTTTGAGAATCCCAACACTTCAACTATCATATTAACTCCACTAGAGGTTATAATGGTCATCCATAATTAATCAAAAATATTACACCTAACCTCTTAGACTCTAATGATGATGAGCTAGATAATATAATCCTAAAGATCAAAAATTAAATTCTCTCCCCTCACATCATGGCTCAACTTCTTCCTTCTCTTCAAACTCAATCCTGTCAGTAACTTCTTTATGACATACTAGTTACTTTTACTAAAATTAAACATTCCATTCACCATGCATCCTCAACTAATAACTTAACAAAATTAAACATTCCATTCACCATGCATCCTCGATCGATAAAATATTACACACATGTACTATCAACTTACATACATCCAATTATGATGATGGTTATGCTTTAGATGACCCATTTTTAGCTAGATTCATCCAAGCTAGAAATGTCAAAGTTCTTAGATATTATTCTTCTTTATTTTAGTATTTTTATTCTTCTTTGATTAATCCTTCTTTTATAGTACTTGATATTAGTTTTTTACTACTATTCATAGGTCAGAGATGGAACACTCACATATTATGCCTCCAGTCATAGCAAAGCCTCTCAAAAGTATGCTCATGGATCATTCCATGATAGGACCCTATAATTTTACTAGATATCATGACCCTTCTAGTATGCTTCTTCCATAGATGTTAGCCACTTTATTTAGACTTGCTACACATCTAGCCTTATGTAGAGATGATTCTATTCTAGTTTTTGCTCCAGTTCCTCCCTTCCTAAGTGATGGTACTCTACTATTACCTTAGCTTGATCCCTTACCCTATAATGGGTAGATCAACCTTATTGAGATATTCATAGAGTTACTAGTCATTAGACTAAGTATTATCATCTATATTAGTGGCCCTGGGATTCCTCTTTTACCCCCTTATCTAGTAAACCTCCAAATTCTACTAATAGATGTATTTTTTATTTCCATGGAACAAAAAACCATTCCTCTACACACTTACAAAAGCTTAAATAGTATATCAACATATTACAGCTAGTTATTTCCCTACTCAAAGACATGGCTATACCTCCTACCAAGATACTTACAAAGTACATCCATAAATATAGGGAAGTGTATTATATTTAGAATTAGTGTCATACCCTCATGTTGATCGATGTCAAATGATTCAATAGTACCTCCATGATTTCTTGTAGTGTACACTAGCACCATTTATTCCTCCTTCTATAGGTCTCCCATGAATTAAGGCTCCTCCTTCTCTATTGGTTATACCTTCTCTCAGATCCAAAAATACCATTCATATCAATATACCTATTCCTAATATTGAGTATCCCACATTAGAAGATACCACACGAGCATAAATATTTTTCTTTTACACCTACCTTTTCAATCGAGATGATATGGAAGGAGGTCTTTTCACAAATTTATTTAAAGATTGATGAGACTCTAATTAACATCAAAATTTAGTTGCATAAGGATGTTTCAAATGTTATGGATAATATTTATGGTCAAATCTATCAATATTTGTGAACATATCATGGTGTTATCTCACATTATTTATAATTCTATTATATTATTTGGATTGGATTTGTGATTCATTTATATATCTTATATTTTTGACTATTTATCAAACCTGATTTCACTTATCTCTTTTGCATGAACCATTGTATTATTATTTATGTGATTTACATGGTTTCATTCTCTTTCACTTTATCTTATGGATTATTCTCATTCTTTTCATGAATGTAATCTTATACCTGTGGTTTAGCTTCTTTCACATGGATTCCTTTATTTTATCTTTAATGATTATTTGTTATCTTTCAAACTCAAATAAAGATAATACTATTGTGAGTTCATTATACAACTCTTATTCCTTTAGTATTTTATCTTTACCATATGATTAGTTAGAAAATAAGACTTCTCATTTTATTAATTCTATACATTGATCTATTTGATCTCCCTTCTTCCTTAGTTTCCTTTCACATACTAAGCATACATACAGTTGAAACTTGAGATTATATAATGGTTCATAGGTAAGCCTAAGTTGTTTAGTTAGTCATCTCTCTAGTTACTTAAACTCCTTTAACCAAAGGCTAAAGCTCATTCATGTGTATCAATTTTATCACTCATGTTGGTTATTCTAGATATATATGGAGGAGGAATCACAAAAGCCATAAAAAGAGTTAAAATCCAAATCATTCAAACAAAAGGAAATGATTCAAAAGGCAACATAAAATTCAAAAATATAATCACACCAAAAGACATGATTCTTTAGCACACCTTCTATTTCTAATCAAAATCTCAAACTCCAAAGTTGGCCTCATTATAAACACTATAAAATCACACATAATGGTTCTAGATGTCAAACTAACCCCTAGACCACCTCGAGACCCCCTAGGGGCTATCCCACAACCTTTCAACTATAAATCTAAGTCAAAATTGATTCACTTTGACCACCTTGACCTTTGACCTATCAACTATGGATGGTTACCCTAACCATCGACAATTAGGCCTAACCATCGACGATCAACCTTTAACCACCTTAAAGGGTTAACTCCCACTTCAACTCCAACTTGCTTTTTTATATTTATATTACTTAATCTACATGTGAATCAATGCATGTTAAGACTAAATTTAGACAACCCCTTGACACCTTGTTGAACTTATTGTTTGACCTCTCCCTTCCTTCTATAAAAAGAGAGGAAGAGAGGTGAAAATTTTCCAGGATGAGAGCCATCAAATCATTAGAATGACCATCAGTAATTATTAGATCTTCTTGTATCAGAGCTTCTTTTGAAGGTTTTCTTCTAGTAAACTAGTAATGAGTGTGACAGATATCTAAAGTTCCACTACTCATCAATCAATAACCAAGTATTACTACTTATCTAAATTGCCCCAGATTCCATTAACAAGTTCTCAACCACTCACCTCAATAATAAACAACAAAGCTAAGTATCTTTTTTTAGTAATTAGTTCTTTTTGTATTCCTCTCACAAACAACATCTGACACAAACCCACCTTCTAAAATTTCATTTTGTAATTTCATTAACCAATTTCTTAAACTAACCCAAAACCCACAGTAACTGTTGATGATCACCCTGACTACCGATAGTCTATATATAACTATCAATGGTTGCTAATTGCCAACGGTCATCCTAACCACCAATGGTCACCCTAATCACTGATGGTCACTATGTGACAATTATAACATCAAGATATTTTCACCTATTTAATCCTAACCAAATCTCATTTTTTTCCTCTTCTTGATCATATAACATCACCCTATTTTTAAAACCATACCTAATCTATTTCGTATTAATATTCAATCATTTATTACTATAATTAGTTAAATTTATCTCTTTCAAGCACTTCTTTTATTTGATTTTAGCATCTTTTGTTATTCATGCAAGTAATTTATCTTTCATTTTTATAACTTGATTATTTAAAAGTGTGGATTGATAACTTCCAAGAAAGATTGTGCTTCTTAGATATAGATTACTAGGTAGTCCACTCTACTATCTAACTAATCAACCATCTCTTTAGTGCTTTCTTATCTATAGGTCATCCTCCCAAGCTAAAGAGGGATATCTACAACCATCTAGATCATGAAGTGCAAACCAAATCTAGGTTATAATAACCTCACCCTTATTTCAAGTTTTACATCTTTCTTTTAAGAAAATAAGGCAAAATTTATGTGAAATATTCTAGCATGCCTGATGGAACCCTTGAGTCTTTTCTTGGATTCATAGTTTCATCTAGGTACTTCTTGTTCTTATCTTTCTACTCATATAATGAAATCAAATTTTCATTGTGGGCTTAAAATTGACTACATCCATTACTTGCTTGCTTATTTTAGCTCACATAGCTTCATTGATCAAGTGAATTAATCATAGCTTCACTCTTATCAAATACACAAAACCAAACCAATTACACCTAATCAAACATAAAAACATTGACATAAGTTCCAACTGAGATTTCATCACCTAGTGATCACCTTTCTTAGTTATCCCACTTGGATTTCATCACCAAAGGGAGAACCAACTTAGTTTGTTGGTTGAGTATAATCTATGACAATCAATATATCTTAGCTAAGCACCTAAAACTTTTATCATTACAGTATGTAAAGTGAGAGGGTAGGCCCCAATATGAAGCCACATAATAATTTCCAATACATATCCCTTTGAGATCCTAAACACAACCTAAAACCAGGCATAGACTTCTTTTTTAGTACCCACTACAAGCCAAGTTGAGTCACACAATTCTTAAAGCTTAAGGCATAAGCCATAAGAGAGACTAAAAATAACCTTAAGATTTAATGTGTTTTAATGTGTGTTTCATTTCCTTGACTTTTTCTTGTCTTCTCTTTGTCCGAGTTATGAGATTGTTTATGTCTTCTTCTTTTCCTTATCTATATGGTTTTAAATAGACAATAACTAAGAAACCAAGCAAATAAAGACCCACCTCCTAATCATCCACCTTCCTCTTCTCCCTCATTCATGGAGTACATATTAGATGTTGATAATTCTCCCCATCCCTCTGGAAGTCCTAGTATCCCTCAGACAATTACCTAAGGTGATGTAGATTTCACCACCTTTCTATATAACAACCCCATAACCCTCTAACATTACCTTAACACCATATCCTACTATACCCCTACTTTGATTTTGCCTATTAACCTACCATATGGCATGCCATCCCACCTTAAGGGTGACACTTCTATTTCCACCATATCCATCCAACCTTTAGTCACCTAAGCATCATCTTCTACCAATAATCCTACTAATACCATCATCCAAAACCAACCCACCCAATGATCCAAAACCCAAACAACTTCTACCCTAACTAACAACCCTTCAAGTAGAGGATCAACCTAACCTTTGGGCACCAATAATCCTCTCACCATGGGACTGCCCTCTACTAGTGTCACCATTATTCCTTTTGCTCCCAATCTACCTACCTCTATTCCATTCCAGAGCTTGGTGGTTCCCATACCTACCCTTTATCTACTAACCCAACCATACCTCTTACCCTTCCACCCATCAGTACCAAATTTACCACCTACCCTTTATCTACTAACCCAACCATACCTCCTACACACCCTAATTAATCTCTCAACAAGTGCCCAATGCACAAAACCCAAACTACATCCCTAACCCATAAGGGTATGTACCTCTACCTTCCACCCCACCACCTATCTCCATGTATTCATATGTGGCATCATCCCAACCACCCATATCTATATACCAATATGTGGCAGCCTCTCAATCTCCCACCAACTATCTGTATGTTACACGTACATAAACCCAACATAATTACCCTACAACTACGGGAGTGCACAACCACAAACATACCTTTTCAAAATGCTAATAGATAAAATTAATACTTTGGAGTCATCCATTTTGGAACTCATAATATTTTGTCATACAACCAAATCTATAATGAACCAATTCACCCATACATCCCCATTTAACCCTATCCTCCTTAGTGGGAACTTCCTAAATTTTCTAAATTTCAAAGGAAGACCCTCAATAGCACCTGAGAGAATTTAGGTACTCATGCTATTTGATTGCCTACTATGATTCTCTCCTTCTTCATACCTTCCCCATGTCTTTATCCAATCTAGCACTAGATTGGTACAGTGCTATAAAAAATCACTCTCTATTTTCTTTCACTCAGTTGGCTCAAACTTTCTTGGATCACTTTTTTATAAACATCTATAAAAAGGTTTCTATCACTGATATCTAATCCATTTGGAAATTTGATGATATGTCTATAGCCAACTTTTTATCTCATTGGAGAAGCTTGATAAATCGACTCTCTTTCTCTTTTCCCCAACCCAACCTGATTGAACTCTTTGCTTGGGCTTGTGCCAAACACATCTCCTCTACTTTATAGGTTCAGAGCTTCAAGACCTTCGACAAATCTTTCACCATGGCATGAAAATTAGAAAATAAAGACATTAATGAGAGGAAATTGAAATTGGGAAACAAGAATTCCACCTTCAAATTGAATGAGAATCCCTCCTCTAAACCCAACAATCAAACCAACACTAACACCAAAATCAAGGGAACCAAAAATATGATTGTCTTTAAGACTGCTCCTCTACCCATTTTTAACCAACTCAACTCCTCTAATTCCTCCAATAAGAACACTCGAACCCCAAAATGCACTAATCAAAAGTGATTTAGTCCATTAGGGGAGACATATGCTTTAGTCTTGGAGAAGTTGTTGAAATCAAATATCATATAACTCCCACTGGTCAAACTTCCACAAAAATTTGATTCCTCCTATCCTATACCTAGTTGGTATAAGGAGAATGAATTGTGCATCTTTCACTGTGTCATTAGACATGACATTGGTAGGTGTAATACCTTCAAGAACATCATCTAAAACCTCATTTACAAGAGGCAATTTATGTTGGATAACCCCAATGCACCCCAAATCAATCACTTGACATCTTTAGATAGCCATTTCTTAACCATGGCCCTTCCATGAATAATGAAAATAATAGAGTGGAATCCTCTCATAACATTGAAGTTCATACTATTAATGCAATCCTTAGTCAACTCATTTTTTAATAATCCATTGATGAAACCACCTTTGTTACCCCTCCACTTATTGAGGTAGTGGAGTCACTCTCCATTCCTTCAGAAAATGAGACTAAAGCAACAACCACTCCCCCTTATCCACTTATTCAGGTGGTGGAGTCACCCTCCATTCCTCTAGAAAATGAAACCAAGGAAATAACCCATCCATTTTATCCACCCATTAAGGTATTTGAATTAACAACCTCTCCTTCAAAATACATACCAAAAGAGGCAACCATTACCACCATATCCTTCTCTTTTGTCATACAACAATCCACTCTTCCTTTGGAAATCATCCCTATAAAAGTGATCACTCTACCTACCTCTCCCATAGGAGGCTCATATTCCCAAACCTTAGATATTTTGATTGAGGAAAAGGACAAGGTAACCACTTCTCTCTCTCTACCTAGGTGTTTTACCTTTGAGCTCAATATCATAGGGAACAAATCCATCTATAGACCTTTCTCTAGACTAGTTCAAAACATGGACTACTTATCCCAACCCAATGTAGATCATGCCATAATTTTTCACCATTTCAAGATTCCTTACCAAACAAAGAAAAAACCTCCAAAACACACCATTATCATCCCAACATTTCATTCCCACTATCAAACCCCCTTCACCACAATTGAGTTATTAGAAACCTCCATTGACCAAACCATACCTAAGCTATTTGAACTAACTCCACCTAAAATAACCAAGTCACCTTCTTCCATTTCAACTGAGCCTACCAAAATCTTGGAAGATTCCCTATTTAGGACCCTACTCACCCCTTATTGAAATTAGAATTAACTTCACCAAACCTATCAAAGAAACCCCAAACCAAGCCAACAAAGAAGGTTAAAACACCCAAGATTCCAAAAACTAAAACTCTGCCTCCCACTTCTACTTTGCCCTCTATTTTGGGATCTCATTCCTCTACCTTAATTTGGAATCCAACCATCCCAATCAAAACTCAACTACCAATTTTGGTTATTCCATCACTTCAACCTTCATCCACACCTATGTTCATCAAACCACCCATAACCAAACCTCCTATATCCCAATTGTCTATAAAAAAATTTCTTACCTCTCAAAATCCTACCTCAAAACCTTCTAACCCCAAGCTATCAACCTCTCTTCCAAAACTAAAACAATCTACCAAGAACACTCCTTTACCCAAAACCTATACCACCAAGCCTACTTCTAAAAACATTCTCGACCCAATAACCAAAACCAAGACTACTATACCTTTGCCACCTTTGACTAAGTCTTATTCAACCATTTTTACAAGGTTATTGCAAACTTCTTCCTTGACCTTACCACCTATAAAACCATTTGACCTGCTTAGTCCAAACCATCCTAGTATAATGACTACCTAGTGTGCTCATATCATATAACACCTAAGTATGACATGGAGAATTATAATTCTCTCCAAGTCTTGATCTATTGGCTCTACCATGAGGATGAATTATTGTCTGACGAGCCTCTCGTGAGCTCACCACTGATCCAAGAAATAGAAATAGGCACCCAATTTCTATCTATTCCCCCACTCTCACCTTAGAGTGAATGCAAACCAAAGTAATCCTCTATCCTAACTCCTCCCCCAATCTATACCATCTATGTGGTCACACGATCACAATCCCAACCAAAAGATAAGGGAAAGGTAAAAGTGTCAATTCTATATAATATCCCTCTTCTACCACCTAATCACCTGACCAACATCAAGCACCTTTACCTTAAACCAAACCCAAAGTGTCTATCTTGGGAACCTCTAAATCTAATCTATCTAAATCAATCCAATGAGTAGTTCTAAAATAGATTCACCAAACACCAGTGAAGATGAGTTTGTATGAATTAAAAAATACCTCACCCCATCACTACCAAGTAATTATAGAAACTTTATAATCTATAGAGGTCCAACCAAAACACCAATAACCTCGAATAAACTTTGTCAGAGCTCTTCAACTTTTTGACCTTGTTACCTTTTAAGATTTAGAAATACCCTCCATTCATCTATATGATCCATATCTTCCCCTCTTCATTACCACATACATCAACCAAACCCATATCAAGAGGGTTATGATTGATGGGGGAGCTAACATCAACATTATATCCTCCCACATATATAACCAACTCAAATTTCCCAAGAATATCATGTTAGAAATCTCAGTGGTGCTTTGATCATTCAATGATACCATGACCATGAATCTAGGAACTATTATCCTTCATATTCATTTAGGACCCTTCACGCTTCATGAGATCTTCTATGTAGTATAAGGCAAGTTATAGTAAAAAAAATTTCTAGGATGCCCTTGGATCCATTCTATGGGCTGTGTGTCATCCACCCTACATCGATGCATAAAATTTAAACATGAAGGTCAAGTTGTTACCATACAAGTTGACCTGAGTCCTTTTACATCATACAACATGACATACTGACCCAACAACATTCTCCTTCCCCCATCCAACAAACCTTCACTGATAAAAGATGAAACCCCATCTTCTACTACAAAAAAGCATCTACTAGTTCATCCATCCCTTCTACCTAAATTCCCACAACAAACCCTTTGGAATCAAATTTATAGCATATTTTATTGGGGGAGTATCATATTTTGACACTAGACACTTTTCTTACTCCTTAAGAGTATGAGAATCTTGTCCAATAACCTAGTTATGACCCAAATATTGGAACCATTATTCCTTTTGGTCCCTCAACTTTTCAAACTAATTTCATCTATGGAGGACTTGATAAGCCCCTTGACACTTTCACCACCTCTTTTTCACCTTGACCATTCACCTCCAGTTTCTCTTATCTAGATAAACCAGATTTTACCTAGACTTACCTTTATAGGTGTGGTTAGAAGGGATTTAGTCTAGGTCAATATGAACATGGGTTGTACTAGTTAATTTTGATCAAGACTCAAAAACCTAACAAAAAGTAGGGCCTCAATTTTGTACCAGCTAGAAATCAAATCAACCCACCTCCCATTACTGTCATTAACGAGGAAATTTCATCCTCATCATCCACTCCACCATCGACAATTGAGGATTTTGACATCATCCCCCCTAAATTTTTTTCATCAACATGATCAGCCTTAGACCCCTGAATTATCCAAAAGCTAGGGTGATGGTGACTATTCCTCTAACCCATCTTGAGATGGTTGGAGATGACTCTCCTACCATTAATACCATTCAGTGTTAGGATGATGATTCCATTCTCACATGTCTTGGTGTAGAAGATTCCTCTATCCAAAAATTTGTTCCTCCTAAGACTTCAACCATGTTGAATAAATCCACTATGGATATGAACTTAAGCACCTAGGATAATCCACTCATTGTCAAAATTGGCCAATCACTAAATTTTGAGGAGCTTCAAGACTTCCCCTCCTTTTTATAAGACCATAACATAACATTTGCTTGGTATTGTAGCAATATTCTAGAAATTAACCTCTCCATCACTACCCACAATATAGTCACTAAATATGATGTCAAGCCAGTTAGGTATAAACTTCAATGAATGTACCCTTGCATAACCCTTCTTATCAAAGAAGAGCTTCAATGTCTCCTATCCATCAATTTCATTTAACCCATTGATTATCTCCAATGGGTCTCAAACGTTGTAATTACCATCTAATCCACAGGGAGACTTCATATTTGTGTGTAATTTTGTGACCTTAACCTTTCTTTCCCAAAGGATGACTTTCCTTTGTCAAATATTGACTAGCTTGTTGATATTACAACCAACCATGAGATGTTATCTCTTATGGATGGGTTCTCAGGTTATAATTAGATCTTAATTGCCCTTGAAGATTAACACAAAACCACCTTTATAACCCCATGGGGAACCTTCTATTATAATTTCATGCCCTTTAGACTAAAATACACTGGTGTAACCTACTAATGTGCCATGACCTACATCTTGCATGACCTTATTCACAAAATCATTACAGACTATGTCAGTGACCTTCTTAGGAAATATAAATGTCATAAAGATCATTTGACCATTCTTAATATTATCTTTGAGTGCCTCATCCATTACCATGTCTGCCTTAACCCCAAGAAGTGTATTTTTGGGGTCTTTTCAGGAAAGCTCTTTGGATTTATCATCTCCCTTTAGGTAATTGAAGTTGATCCTACCAAAATCAAAGCAATCCTCGACATGCCTCCTACCACATTCCTCAAGCAACTACATAACCTATAGGGGAAGCTCCAATCCATTCATCACTTTATCTCTCAGTTCTTGGATCGTTGCCAACCTTTCCACCATTTTATTAATAAGGATGTATCTTTTAAGTGAAATAATGACTATCAAAAGGCCTTTTATTCACTTAAATAGGACCTTCTATATCCACCTATCATCATTCCTCCCAAGGAAGATCAACATTTTCACCTTTATATTTCCACCATTGACCACTCTTTAGGGGTAATGCTAGCTTATCAAGATGAACAACATAAAGATAAATCCATCTACTACATTAGTCATATGTTTATCAAGTATGAGACTCAATACACCTATACCAAGAAACTTTGCCTCAGCTTGGTCTTTGTGGCCACCAAACTCTACCATTACCTTCTCAACCACAAGACCTATGTCATAACCAATGTTGACCCACTCAAGTATATGCATGCCAAGCCATACCAAAACCAATGTATGAGCAAGTGTCTCATGATTTTAACTGAGTTTGACCTTGATTTATTTTAGCAAAAATTAGGTAAAGGGTAAGTCATTATCAACCAATTGGTTGAAGCACCATTAGTAGATAATCAAAATCCTCTTGAATTTCTAGATGAGTCCATCGCCACCCTCTCTCAAGTAGACTTCACCTATCAAGTAACCATGTTCTTCAATGGATCAAAGTGTTAACATGGTGGGGGAGTTGGTATCATCCTCATCCCCCTTCATGGTGAACATTTTCCTTTATCTTTCAAGTTAGATTTTGAATGTACCAATAATATGACTGAGTACAAAGCCCTAGTGATAGACCTCCAAACTGTATTAGCATTGGGAGTCAAAACTATTTCAATGAATTTATTATTTATTATTGGAAATAGGGAAAAGAAGAAAGTAAGTATGGGTATGGTTAAAAAACATGTTTGATTGTGCATGCATTGAAATCAAAAGATTGTGAAGAGCTCCTTTTTAGGTTGGGAGGATGATCTGTAAATAACACAGAACTAAATCAAACTTGTTTGTTAGATAGATAGTTGAGTGGATTGCCTAATGATAGCTAGATACCAGAAGTGAGAACTTCTTTAGGTTTTGTCAATCCACATGTTTTAAATAATTAAGCTTATAAATATAATAAGAGGTACTTACATTAATAATCAAAAGGTAATAAAATTGAACACAAGAATGATTGCTAAGAAATATGCTATAAATGATTAAAAATAATGATTAATCTAATTAATAATAGTGCTAGAGAGTTAGGGTATGCTTCAAAAAATTAAGGGGTTTGTGAACAAGAAAGAACATAAAGAGTTAGGTTTGGTTGGAGGTAAATGGGTGAAATTAACTTACTAGTTTTCACTACCATAGTGACCATCAATGGTTGGGCTGACTGTTAGTGGTTAAGGTGACTGTTGATGATCAAGGTGACCATTAATAGTTGGATAGACCATCAGTAATTGAGTAAATCATCGACAATTATTGTGTTTAGATCTAGGTTGATAAAAGGGCTAGTTTATGAGATCCAAATATGAATTCCAAGGGATGGGTAAGGTCTAGATTGATTAAGAAATGGAAATAAAGTAAATAAAAATTGAGAAATAAGTACTTGTCTTACTAAAATTTGATTGGGTGGATGGTTGAGTTAGTTAACCTGTTGGTGGAATCTAGCTTAATTTTGACAGAGTAATGGTACTTGAAGACTCAGTGGAGAGGTGGTGGTAAATTGACTCTCTAATATGATTTTTGGATTACTAGATTGTTGTATTGTTGATAATGATTGACCAATAAAAAGAAACTCATGGATGCATAAGCTCTTGATAATAATTGTAGATGATTTGACCTCTTAGGCTGCTCTCCTTTTATAGGCAAGGAAAGAGATTTACAACAACATGTGAACTGAGCCTTTAAAATTTAACTCATCTATGCAATGATCCATAACTAGAATTAGATGGGATATTTTTAGAAAAATAAGGTGGGTGAGTTTGCATCTTAGTTGTTAAAGAGCTGGACCTTGACTGTTGATGATCAGGGTGACCATCGATGGTCAACTTGACCATTGATAGTTGAGGGTAAAGGGTAAAAAGGGGTAAAAGGTTAGGTTAATCTAGCTTAGCCAAAATAACTATGGGTAAGCTTAGTTATGGGTTAGAGGGTTACGTTAGTCCTAAGAGGGTATCAAGGTGGTCAAGAGGTATTTTGACATTTAGATTCATAGTGTGCAGATTTCCAATGTTTACAAAAAAGATCCACATTTTCAATGACTCTTAACTCATGGTCAGTCAAATCAATGGTTATTATCAATGCAAGAATGATGTTTTTCAATAATACAAAAAAATAGTTGATGTAATCTTAGCATCATTTAAACACTACCATATCCAAACCACTCCATGATCTATGAACAAGTTTACCAATACGATGGCTTTCCTCACTTCTTAGATCATATCTATACCTTTTGACTCTAAGTTATCTATCATTATCTATCAACTAACCCAACCCTCTTATTTCAAATTAGACTCTCCTACCATCTTCCATATAGAGGAGACCCAACCTGACCTTTGGTATTCGTAGACCTTAGACTACCTCAACCTTGCCATCATTCCTTCCAACCTTTCTTGAAATGGTCGAAGAGAATTCATCTATAATACCTCATGTTATACCATACTAGGGGGATTATTTATAAACATAGCTTTGATGGTCTCATTTTCTGTTATCTATGTAGTTATGAAGCTTATCATGCTATTAGATAGACACATGATGGGATTTTTAGAGAACATTTTATTGGTCTAGCCATCGCTAAATGTATCCTTTTCTTTGGTTATTATTAGCCCACAATTAACCAATATTGTTGTGATTATGTGAAAAAATGTGTCAAATGTCAACAACATGCCAATTTACATGACACACCTAGCCATAGTCTCCAAGTATCCAAGGATATTTGGCCCTTATTACAATGGGGTTTGGATCTTATTAGTGAAATTGACCCTCATTCTTTATAGTGATATCATTATATCATCACTGCAATAGAATATTTCACCATATGGGTAGAGGCTCTTCCTCTCATCTCGACCTAAGTAGAAAATATTGTCAACTTTATCAAACATCACATCATCTAAAGTTTTGGTGTTCCTCATAAAATTATCACCAATAATGGAAAATATTTCAAAAATAAATAAGTCCAAGGTCTTTGTGATGCATTCAGTATAAAGTTAATTTTCTTATCACCCTATCATCCACAAGCTAATAGACAGGTGATAGCCTCTAACAAAACTCTCAAAAACATGTTAATTAAACTAGTTAAAGCATATGGTCAAGATTGGAATTTACACATCCCTTTTACCTTATGGGCCTATCATACTAGCATTCAAACCCCTGCAGGTGCTACCCCTTTCTCTCTAGTTTTTTGAGTAGAGGCTATCTTGCTTCTCAAAGTCCAAATTCCCTCTCTTCACATATCCTTACAAGATCTCATCTATGAGAATGATTATCATCAAGAATGTTTAGCCCAGATTGAGGTACTTGATGAGCATTGTTTAGCCACTCTTACTCACCTTCATGTCTATCAAGAGTGAATCAAACATGATTATAAAAAACATCTTAAAGTGTGAGAATTCAACATTAGATATCTCTCCTTAAATAAAAATCAACATGTCACCAATATGGATAAAATCAAGTAGGGAAAATTTTATTTTAACTAGCTTAGACCTTATATCATAATGCATAAGTATAGATCAGGAGCTTACTGCTTATCCTCTCTTGAAGGCAACCTAGAACCTGAGCCCCTCAATACTTTGCATCTGCATCCTTTCTTTTGTTAAAACATGATCAAACTCACCTTTTTATCTAATTTAAGCTCATACCTTATTTTAAAAAACATTTTCATCTCCTTATTTTGGGGACAACTAATTAAAAATTAATCATATGATTATCCATTGCAATCATAGCTTAATCTTGAACAATGGGTACCATGACCCTACCCATGGCATGATTCTCATGGTACTTTCCACCCCTTTTATATATGGATTCCCATAGTCATTTTCATTTAAACCTCTTTTACACCTCATCAACCTTATTATGCTTTAGTTTTGCCTTCATAAAAGGTGAACCTTTAAGCCTATATAAGCAAGTCCATGACATCAAAAGCAAACATCAAAATAAAAATCAAAACAACTCATATGGTTCACTCTCTAGCATTCATAGACTACTCCCTTAATGGACAACTAACAAAAACATATAAAAATTACTCGAAATAAGGTAGACTTCTAACTTTAAGGATATCTATCAATAGACTTAAACAAATCACAGAAACTTATAACACTTCCTTGAAGGATGGCTAAGTAAAGCATTTGTAAAAAGCATAGCAATTTCCTAGAAGCTTCCCAGATCGATTAGCTTCCCCATCCTCTCGAAAAAATAACAAAAGATCAAAAGACTCATTATCAAAATTTGAAAATAAAAATATAATTTGGAAACCACAATCGCCTTTCATATAGTAGACTTCTTGCATTGATTAGTCTACACATTATATGACATGGACTTATTTATACTAGCTCTTTGGTAACCTACAAAAGAGGCATGCTAGTCTCATAAGAAGATTCCACCATCATTAATTTCCCCTTTATACACTCTATATACATAGGATTTTGATCTTACTTGAAAATATGTGCTCTAGATACCTTTTTAACTAACAAACACTAATATGAAGCATTTATGGGGCTTACATTTATAAGTTGATCCAACTTCATCTTGTTGTAACCCTTACCAAAGAAGAATGATCATGCCTTCTTCTTATTCTCTTATAATGGTTGGTATTATCATTAAGAAATTTGTCTCTTGATTATCTTACCTTTCTTTTCTCACATTTAATTTCATTATCCTACCTACTATGTGTATTTTGACACCTTCATCAAAATAAATGCATTTGACCATGTGTTTTTACCTTATTAGTTTAATTATTTTAATCAATTAAACATTTCCTACATCAAACTTCATCTAATGATCAATCACATCAATTAATCCATCTATCACATCTACCATAACCCAATAATACATCAAAAATAAATAAGTCATTGACATATATTATCCATCACAAGTCTAAATCTAAATGAGGAAGCATATACTCATAAAAATTAAGCATGAACATAATTATCACTATCCTCATAGTCATCCATAAACCATAACAAAAATCACATCATAACCATGCCCACTCACACATAAATAGTAGCCATAACCATAGTCATATCAATATCATAAACCTGATCATATTAAACATAAATTAAATGATCATCATCAACAACAAACATAATCATCACATAACCATATCATAATCATCATCATCCTACCATTTATCACATCCATATAACTATGATCCATAAAAGAAAACCATAAAAATAATCACAAAACATCATAAGCATCATCATATCATAAGCAACATCCAACAAATATCTAGCCATCACATCACATGCCTAACTAGTTAAGTCCACATTAACCATCACATCATAATCACATAAAAAACATCAATCCATAATCATCATTAAAGAAGCATACCATCACATGCCTATCTAGGTGATTCCACATAAACCATCAAATAATTATATCAAATCATAAATAAGAAACATGAACATCATAACCATGAACCACAAACCCTAAACAATGATCATATATATATATATATATATATATATATATATATATATATATATATACATAAAAATAATGATACATATAATAATGTGCATATCTCTCCAAATATGTATACATCTTTCTACATTGGCTCATAGGTCGGTATCAAAATCATATGGAACATCAAAAATATCATATCTCATAACAAATATATGATCATTTGGCACCACTACATCCTATAACCTATCCTCCTACACTTTCTTGTCCTCCCAAAAATGCAATCCACTAACTTAGTGTCACTATACTAGTACCTCCTACAATCTTATCCATATACTCACCCCATTAGGGCTCATATGGGGAATGCCTAAAGACCAAGGCCTCATAATATCATAGCTCCTCCATTGTCACTACATATCTCTACATCAAGATAGTCCTTGATAGTCCCATAGCTACTGGTACTCCTCCTCCTACCTGTCAAAGATAATATCTCTCTTACATCACTATGGCTAGCTGAGCTCTAACCTAATCTCTCTCTCTCTCTCTCTCTCTCTCTCTCTCTCTCTCTCTCTCTCTCTCTCTCTCTCTCTCATAAGCATGACCACCTAACCTTGTGTTATAACCAAGGATGCTTGTGTTGTTGCTGGAGATGCCTAAGCTATATCTAGAGCCATTTGTGCCTAGTCCCTTTCTATGATCACTACCTGTACAAATTGGGAAACCCCCAGCATTTGAGCCTGCTAACCATTTCCCCATGTATTAACATCCAAGTCTTATAGACCACCATGATCACCTCTAAAGTTGGTCACCATATAGTGTGTCTGGTACCATGGAAGATAGCCATCTATAACACCTGCATCACCCATATCTATCCTCATAGGCAACTCCCCCCAATCAATAAAATCATGAACTAAATGTGAAGCAAGTAGTGTAAACTCTGCATCCTTGCTCCTATACCTTGAGAACACACTAGGGATATCTTGAACAAGTCTAAACTACCTCTATACCCTATCAAATGGAATGAGCTCTATCTCATGATCTTGCCTATTGTAGATCGATATATAGATTTGAAGTGATAAGGTATGTCTCTTATAGTGTGCCCATCCTAGAAACCTAACATACAATCTCCAAATCATGTCTCCCACCACCAAAGCATCCAGTCAGTCCCTATACTAGTCTATGTCATGTGCCCCTCCTTTATGTCCTAAGAGAGCATAATCACCTCTCCACCTTATATATCTAGCTCTAAAATCCATCTACAAGAAACCCTCCCATGATATCCCCATAAGTCTCAGTACCTAAATGTGCTCATAAGCCCAATAATGAAAAACAAAACTAATATTGATCTTGTATCTCCTATGGACACAAAACCCAAACAACTTTTGATAAATTTAAACTAATAACATAAGTATCCACATGAACATTATGCAACCCAAAAACATCTCAATGAGCACCCATAAAAACAAGTAATGGAATCTCCCACTACTAGAATTTGGTAATGCATAAGACATGAACACTATCATCATCACCATGAATAACCACCTTGAATCCCTATCCCTCTGGTATTATGGCATGTAGTGGAAGCATCTAAAGTTGCACCTCACAAAATTGAGGTCCTCTCCATATAATAGATTCATCTACCCATCCCACTCATCACTCTCAATGTGGTAGATTGTCTCACCCCATATGGGTAGCCACATGATCTTGTGGATGTCCTTAGGCAAGATGGTCATCTCACCTGTCAGAAGAAATAAGGTGTTAATGGTAACATCCCATCTCTCGATGAGTGTTACTAACATCACCACATCCCATGGTACATGTTGGTAGTACCTTATGCCTCCAAATCGCACATCCTCCATATGTTCCTAATCAACATTAGTCATCCCTCACTAATTCTCATCTAGTATCTAGGGCACTCTATCCCTCATCTGTACCTATCGATGATCAACCCAAACCCTACCCCCAAAAATTCCCTACCAGAAACCACAAAACTTTTTATCTTTACTCTATCCTTCCTCTACCCAAGTATGTACCCACACTACCAATTTTAACTCTTAAAATAAAGAAAAACTCCCAAAACCTAGCCTCTAGTCAACACCCACCCATAACCAAATAAATAACTAACAAATTCAATTAAGCATTCATTTAAAAATTTAAAACTAATCTACCAATTCAAAATAATACCTACCTCATTCCTTGACCATTGTCAAGGAGGAACCTTAAAAACCACCACCTAAACCCATTCTTTCCCTTGTCCCCTCTACATCCTCATTAGGTCAAACATCTAGCAACACTCAATCAACTCAACACTCTCATTCACCCTATCAATCATCCTCATAAAAATGTCACCCTTTTTATTAGCAATGCCAAGAGCCAATTGTTGAGTGTTTCAAATTCACAATGATAGAATAAAACCCTTGACAGTCTTTTATCTTCTCCTTTTTAAGGATGATATATGATCATGACCATCAATGGTCAACCTTAAGGGTGAACTATGACTGATGATGGTCAAAATTTTAAGGTTTTTTTCCCTTAGACCTCCAAATTTTCAACAAATTTTTATCACAATCCAATCCAAGTGCTTAACACTAGATCTTACCTATGCCACCAAGAAACCAACCATGTCAAACCTTGCACTTGGCCATTTTGGCCCAAACTAATTGTGATGAACTTACCTTGGTCCTTTTGATCACAACAACTATATTACCAAGTTGAACATTTTGAACTTATAGTATATTTCACACAACCAAACAATTATGTCTTCCTAGAATAACTTCCTACCTTGGATACCCATGACTACACTAACCTTGTCTAGGATACTTGCATTTACAAATGTAACCCAACTATCATACCTAAATATAGTCACATGGTCCACTTGTCACTTGTCCTTCTAGTGCTAACCTTATTTTTAATAATCATAGTAACCTAGTCAATACGTGATCTTAACTATCATACTTAGTCATACTTTGTGCATGTGTTTGCACTTCAGTACCCAATTATCAAACTTGCACCCAATTTTATTTCACCTCATTGATTCCCAGTTTGAGGGGGAACACCTCCTCCCATACTTGGGGCATCTAACCTTTGACTCATATTTTGTTTTGTTTTATATCTTGTTGATACAAACTGCATAACAAAAAGGGGGAAAACATAGACACTAAAAAACCACACATAATGGTTCTATATGTCTAACTAACCCCTAGACCACCTTGGGACCCCATAAGGACTATAACACAACCTTTCAACCACAAACCTAAGCTAAAATTGACTGACTTTGACCACCTTGACCTTTGACCTATCAACTACTAATAGTCACCCTAATTTCCAATGGTTAGGCCTAACCATCAATAGTCAACCTTTAACCACCTTAAAGGGTTAACTCCCAATTCAACTCCAACTTGATTTTTTATATGTAGCTTGCCTAATCTATATGTGAATCAATATATGTTAAGACTAAAGTTAGACAACCCATTGACACCTTGTTGAACTTATTATTCCACCTCTCCCTTCCTTCTATAAAAAGAGAAGAGGAGGAGGTGAAAAGGATCCAAGATGAGAGCCATCATGTCATCAAAGAAACCATAAAAAATTATCAAATATTCTTGTATCAGAGCTTCTTTTGTAGGTCTTCTTCTAACAAACTAGAAATGAGTGTGATAGATATCTAAAGTGACATTACTCATTGGTCAACACCAAGTACTATTACTCTACCAAAATCCATCAATGAGTTCTCAGCCACTCACCTCAATTACAAACAACAAAGCTAAGTGTTTATTTTTTAGTAATTAGTTATATTTTTATTCCTCTTATAACCAACCTATAACCCAAACCCACCTTCTAGAATTTTATTCTATAACCTCATCAACCAATTTCTTAAAGAAACCTAGAACCCATAGTAACTACCAATGGTCACCCTAACTGCCAATGATCTATCCATAACTCCTGATGGTGACCAACTACCAATGGTCACCCTAACTACTGATGGTCACTCTGTGACTATTATAACATCAAGATATTTTCACCTATTTAACCCAAATCCCAATTTCTACCTCTCTTCCTAATCACAGAACATCACCCTATTTTATGAACCATACTCGATCTATTTGGCATTACTATTCAATATTTTATTGCTATAATTAGTCAAATTCATCTCTTTTATGCACTTCATGTATTTTATTTCATCATCTTCTATTATTCATGTAAGTAATTTATTTTTTATATTTATAACTTAATTATTTAAAAGTATGGATTGACAGCCTCCAAGGAAGCTTGTGGTTCTTGGATCTAGATTTCTAGGTAGTCCACCCTACTATCTAACTAATCAACCATATTTTTAGTGTTTTATTATATATAGGTCATCCTCCCAAGCCAAAGAGGAGTATCTACAACCATTTAGATCATGGAGTATAAACCAAATCAAAGTTCTAATAACCTCACCCTTATTTCAAGTTTTACATCTTTCTTCTAGAAAATAAAGAAAATTTTATGTGAAATAATCATGATAGAGATGAGATCCATTTGAGTGTGGTAGGTCAGTAGATTAGAATAGGAAAAAAAACAATTTATAGTGATACCTAATTTCTCACACAAGTTCCCAATCTTCACAGTAGACTGAAGACTCTGTAAGAGGTCTTGAGGAATAGAGAACATGTTGTGGAAAGGTATGTTCATTTTAATTTTCTTCATATAACCTTCATGAGTTGATATTAGTATTCTAGTTATTTGCTTATAAAACTTTTTACTTATTGTGAGTAGGTATCCTTTGTATTTTGATGCTCACTAACCTCTTAGTATCTTTCCTTCTTATCTAGTATGCCTCATGTTTACTAAGGTTTTCTCATAAATGCCTATGTCATGATTTCTACACTCCCTATTTCATTAAAAAACTCCTAATATTTCCTCTTGATGAATATTTTTTTTTTAATTAATCATATCCCTAGGGTTTCCCTTTGTGAGTTTCATTGTAATTCCATGGATAAGACCAAGCATTCCTCACAAAAAATTTCCTTACTTTTCTCCCTATTACCATTCACCTCATCAGTATTCACCTTGTGAGTTGTAGTATAATACCTTGGATTAGACTAGGAATTCCTCATAAATTACCATAGTAAATCCCTTTAAATTATTTTAACATTTGTATCCACTTTATTTGTGTTCTCTTTATGAGTTGTAGTGTATGACATTGGATAGGACCAGGCTCTCCTCACAAAATATTTCAATAAAATTTTCATACTATAACTAAGTCACTATAAAATTACATGCTTCAAATTTGAGATAATTTGTGTTATATTATGATTTACATGTCATTTACATACTTTTCATCTTGATTTAGTATGTTCTATGCTTGCTTCATAAACACTTCACTTTTATCTTCTTATTTTTTTATTGTGTGTATGTTTACAACCAATTTATTAAATCTATCATATTTCCCATCTTGATCTAGTATGGTTAATTTGATTTATACTTACATTTTGTTTTTATTTTCATACTTTCCACCTTGATTTAGTATGATTAATTAACTTTATTAATTATTTGTCTTGATACCATTCATTTTAACATGTTTACCACTTTATTAAAAAAATTCATTCTTCCCCAACTTGATATTGTATGACATATATTTGTTTTAATTTGGTACATTTTTTAACTCTTACATAGTTTGAAAACATGTGTTTCCTTTTACAATAACATTTTGGTTTATTATATTTATTCATCTTTTGTTTTTACACATTTCCCATTGTGATATTGTGTGTATTACATTTTATGATTACTTAAACTTTTCCAAATCATTTGTTCTTCTCTTTAAACCATGTATGTGTATCACATAATCCTATAAAATAAAACATACATCATATATTTTCCTATAGCATATATAATAAAAGTAAAAAATATGTGCTAGAATGAAAATACATCCATACATCCATCAATAAAAATAATACAAATTATATATCAAGAACTATCCATATCAATATATAACATAATTTTGATACAATATAATACAAATAAAAAATATAATAGCCAAAAATCTAAGGTTTTACTCCATTGTGTCTATATTATGGCCAAGACACACTACCCATAGATGTTTGTGACTGAATCCTATGAATGATACATTATAATGAGGTAGTATGGGATCTCAAGCCATCAACCTATCCCTATAAATTGGCCACCTAGGTCTACACATGTCCAAAAGTATACAATAGTCACCATATAGGTGGTTTGCTCTTATGCCAATGTCTTTTAGGCTTGGGCCTCTCCCTCTCTTAATCATGTAAGTGGTTTTAGGATATCTCTTCATGCCTACAACTGTCAATCAACCTCCCAAACCAATCTAAACTAGTTAGCATAATTTACAGTAGATGGTACCCACATGATCTACCAAGGTGGGATGGCTCATAATGTAATAGCACCCCCATATAAAATATCATAGTGTGTGGCCACAACCATGGCTCCCCATTTGATCTCTTCTACAATAGTTTATGAAATATATATATATATATATATATATATATATACACCTTATCTCTCATGTATATATATATATATCTTAAACCATATATCTACACTAAATACATAAACACCAATGCAACTAGTGATCTATGTCAAAAACATAATAAAATTAATGTATTTCTTACCAGTGTCGGTGTCTCCTACCATGATATCCTTGTTAGCTTGATCATTGGGCACTTATTTTTTTAGTTTCCTCGATTCAAATGTAAAATGTGAAGTCACCACCCATGCCCATTCTAGTCCCTTTTTTAGCTACCTATCTATATACCAGTTATGTCTAGCTACTGTTGTAAGATATCTATTTGTAACTACTAGTGCATGTGTCCCCTCCCTCTAATGGTGCCTCCTCCTATGAGATCATGTTGGCCATTATTTTCCCTATTTTGGATCTACATCTAACTCACCTACATAATCACCTTTAGCATATAAAACTATAACATCCTCTACCTCAAGCCTCTCTACCCCTACTATCATGCCTAACTTTCCCATGGGCTCACTTATCAAGGCCTAATAATAGGTATATATATATACACCCTTTCACCTCCTCTACCTCCTATCTCTCTAGCATGTTGTGTCCAATAAGTTATAATTACTAGGAGAACCACTAGATGTGGTAGTCTTAGTTATCCAGGTGTATGAACTACTAGATGTGTCTCTACCCATGAAGTAAAATGTCTTATGATGTGAAAAATTCCAATCCTATAGTAGTAGTAGCCCAAGTCAGCCAACTAGACACAATATCAATGTAGGGTTGCCATACTATCCACCCTCATATCACAGTCTGTAAATTCATGTCATGGGGCATGACATACATAGCATGATCCTACCTCTATCGCACCACCTAAGATAACCTATTATAGACCTCATTGGGAAACACAACTAACTGATACATAGGGAATCTCTTTAAAAATCCAAGCTCTCAACAAAAGGATGATGCCCATATTTTGATGCCCCATGTTAGTATACCATACATATCATGCTTGAGATGTACCCAAATGATAGTGCCTTGATCTTTTAGATCACTCTAATCTATGATAAAATGACATAAGGATACTACGTATAATGGTGTCTTCCCATTTGACTTGTGACACAACACATGTGTTATCATAATTCCTATCATAGCCTTTCAAAAATTTATGATGGTTGAGATATACATATCAAACAAGCTAACCCATAGCCTAAGGTAAATATTCTCTAAAATAGTCACCCAAAGTGCTAGGGATCACCTCTTATTCTTTGCCTCTAGCACATCACATAAGACATGAGTCCTAAAAATAGGAAGTCCAAATAAGGCATGAACATCCTCCAAGTTGATTCCCACCTCTATGGTATCCCCCTCCACCTCCCATCAAAAAGTATTGGTTAGTTACTCCCATGATCTTAGGAACATGATGACCATATCAACACTAAGTGGGATTCTCCTCATCTCTATGATGCCTCCAAATCCTAAGGAAACTAACCAAGATAAATCCATGTCTGATAGTCACTCTAGTAAATATATTATTCATGGTGCATTAAATAGGCACCAAAATCTTTGTCATCTCTATAAAATATCAAACAATAAAGAATGTATTAGATCTCAAGGTAAAAAATGATAAAATACATTTCTAAAATTATTAAAATATTAAAAATTAACTACTTCATCAGCCTATTTTTTTAATTTTCCTATTATGTCACCCTTTTCCTACACAATAGGACCTTTTGATACTAAATCAACCTGGTCACCTCTTTGTCATACTAAGTCAGCCCTCTGATATGTAGTCAACCCATTCTTGTAGACGCAATCAGCATTTTTGATACTAAATCAACACTTTCCCATCCTTTTCATACTTCATCATCCCTATGCCATATATTCAACCCAATTTAACATACTATAATGACCCCTTACTACATAGTACATTATTCAGAATGCACTAAGTTGGCCATGTCTATCTTTACAACTAAGTCATGCATCTGTTACATAGTTAGCCACCCCTAATAAATACTATTTTGGCTCTCTACTATGCATTCAACCTCCATGATTCCTCTCACCTCTTTTAATTGATTTGGTAGGGCCAACTTTGTTCAAAATATGGGGTGAATTTTCAACCATTTATCATAAATGCCTTAGGCATTTATTGGTCCATTTTTTTCCTACCTAATATCTTGTTATGTTTCTAGTTTACCTAAAATTTTCCTAGGGCCATTTTCAATATATACATTTCTTCTAAACACCTATTTTTATGTACCTAACTTAATTTTAATTAAAATTACCAAAAAAACTTGAAATTAATGCACCACTTACTTACATTGCACTGGCTATAGCTGCTAGGTGTCCTCTATGTTGTAACTATCATCTCTTCACCATGGCCACTCTCTAGGCTCAACTAGGTCTCTTAGAGTAGTATTTTATTAGAATAGTAAAAATAAAAATGAATTGATTTTCACTATATTTATATTTACTATTTAAAATTATTTACCAATAGATTCCATTTTTCACCCATAACTTTGTTTCTACTAGAGTTTTTTCAAATTGAAAGTTGTTCTAAATCATAACATCATAGAGAATCCTTCCATATATTACGTGTATATTTCATAAAAATTTCCAATTTTTGCTTATTTTATAGGTTCACCTAATGTTTCTTACATCATACACCTTTGCATTTCTCTCACTTTAGTTTCACTTTACAGCACTAGGGTAAGTAAAAGTATGTATTTTCCAATTATGTCCTTTCATTTTTCTTATTCACTTCTTAATATAATTTACTTAGCTCAACATTGTGTGTTGTTATGGTTTTTTTTTTGAAGCACCATCTTATGTTGTAACTACATGACACATTATGAGCTTTGAGTGGGGAATATGTAGGCACACAATATTTTTTAAACTTTATCAATTATTGATATTTTTTTCTTATAAGATCCCGTTGAGACTCAATCTCTCTGAGTGCACACCTTAAAGGGTGCACCAAGAAAGGGGTGGGTAGAATATTGGTGATTCACAAGATTATTGTTCCCTATACCACCACATAAAAATAATATAAACCTTCTCCTATACATTTCCTTAATCTTTGACACCTCCCTTACACACTCCTCTAATTAATTCATCACCTCAATTATCCCCTACATAATTTAAAACCTCTTTTGTCACCCATTGAACAAAATCACATAGGTTGACCTTATTCTTAAAAATAAGCATGTTATGGGACTAAGTTGACCCAGCCAACTTAGTTTAGGACCTATCTACTTTATTTCCCAAATAACTGGGTTGACTAAGTCGGTTAAAACTTTAGAAGGGTTTAGGGTCATATATAGCTATATAAACACATCCTTTTCACCACTTTTATTAAAGAGAGATAAATATAATAATTTTATTTATGCATTTTTTATCCACCATTATACTTAAGGAGTCATTACTTAGGGTTTCATACTTCCTTTGGAGAGAATAATCTTGTCTTATGGAAAAAATATTTTGGATGCATAGGAGAAGTCGTGTAACCTAGAGCTAACATATTTTTGTTATCCTTATGAACCAAAACAACCTATTGAA
Source organism: Torreya grandis (assembly GCA_037957365.1). Lineage (NCBI taxonomy): Eukaryota > Viridiplantae > Streptophyta > Pinopsida > Cupressales > Taxaceae > Torreya > Torreya grandis. The sequence continues at coordinate 3,084,287 of JARHVA010001307.1, forward strand.
AAACACCATTGGCCAAGGAAAAGATTGAGTCTCAACAGGTTCATCTTCAAGGTAATTATTCCTAACTATTGATCCTCTTTATAAGTAGATAGATTTGCATGTGTTAGTTTATGAATATGTCTTTCTCTCCATGCATTAGGATTATCTCTACATTGACTTGAGTAAAGTTCTTATTTGCATGTTTATTTTCATATTTATTATCCCCATTTGTACCACATGTTTTAGTGATCACTAGATTATCTTTACTTTACTTTGTCATTTACTTTTCTAGAAAAAACCATAGGACCTAGCTAGGGTTATTATGTGGCATTCATTGACTAGAGGATTTGGAACCCTCTCTAGTGATATTGTGTGGTAAGAGACCCCTTAGTTAGGTTTAGTAGATCCATATTGGTCATGATCCCAATTATATAAATGTACCAACAAGCAAAAGGGATAGTGTGATTTATCTTCTCTAAGTTAGGATTGATTTTTGGATCAACTTCACTTTCCCTTATCATACATGACACATAGAAAAAATGTTATACCATGTTGGCCAATATAATTTTTTGTAATACAACATACAATTATCAAAGAGTAAGTAATATAAATAGAAATGTTAATCTATTTAATCATTCCTAAAAAATTTAAATTATAATTTTAGAAATAAATGTGATAAGGAGTTGGTTTTATAAAAAAAACTATAAAGTCAATATAATAATGTTTTTAGGGTGATAAGGTTAGAAGGGATCTATATTGGTGATGGTATTGGCTTAGACCTACCTCCTCACTTTTAATCTCATAGTGATAAGGGTGTTGGCTGATTTTCCAATATATACCATCAACCACATATTTATACTCAGCCAAACTGAGTCAGCTTCCCCCTTGATGATGAATCTAAGTAGGTAGACCTTGGGTAAAATTTACTTAATTTGTTTTTATATTAATTGAATTAGAAGTGTGTGGATAGAAGAAAAATAGTTTGACTAAATAGGTAAATTAAACCTTCTTATTTAGTATATGTGTATTACTCTAAGAAATCAAGAAATAAAATGAAATAGGAGTTAATTAATAGTAATGTTATTTAATTTCATTATTCTAAGAGTACAAGGGTCGACTAGGTTAACCAAGTATGAAAACATTATAGAATAAAATTGACTTGGTTGATTCTATCTATGAAATCAAGGGCCAAAGAAATAAAGTTGAACAATTTGGCTGAGTTTCCTAGGAAAAAAAACAAATACATAACTAAGTCAATCCATTCGAATTATTTCACTATAGGATTAAAGATTTATAGACTAAAAATTGTAAAAAAATAGAATTGAAATGAAATAAATAAATGATTGCACTGGCGAGATTGAATCTGGTGATTTAAAAATGTTGAAATTGTTATTTTTATACTATGTCATCCAGATGAATATGTTTAACTTGATAATAGAGTTGACTAAGTGGAATGATTCTAAAAACTTGTATGCAAATATTCAAACTGAGTCGACCAGATTGATCTAGTTACCTATGGTTGAAGATGACTTACACAAAGCAAAATAAATTTGATTGAATAGACTGTGTGTTATATCTATGCAAATAATGTTTGACTAAGTTGATATATTTTATCTAGTGATATAAAAATGAAATAAATGATAAATGATAATAAATGAAAGTGTGAAAAAAAAAATTCAAGTTTTCATTCATGTCAGGTTCACTCGAATCTATGACAAGGGAAAGTGAATTTGATCTACAAATCAATCATAGCTTGGAAAAGATAAATCACACTAGCCCTTCCACTTGTAGGTACATTTATACAATCGAGGTTATGACCAATATGGATTTGATAGACCTAAATAAGGTGTATCTTACCACATAATATCATTAGAGATGGTTCCAAAGCCTCTATTCGATTAATACCACACAATAACCCTAGCTAGGACCTATATTTTATAACAAAGTAAATGATAAAGTAAAGAAAATTTAATCTAGTTCTCACCGAAACATATAACACAAATGGGGATAATAAACATAAAATGAAACATGTAAATAAATCTACTCTAGAAAATGTAAAGGTAATAATAATGCATGTTGAGAGAAATATATTCATAAGCCAACATATAAAAATCTATCTAATAATAAAATAGGATCAAGAGTTAGGAATACTTACCTTGAAGACAAAATTTTCAAGCTTCAATATCTCCCTTGGATAATGGTGCTTTACAAGAGGTTGTTATGGTTCATAATGATAACAATGATAGGTCAGATCTAGGCTACATGACTTATCCTATGCATCCAAAAAACTTTTCCCATAAGACAAGATTATTCTTTCCAAAATAAGTATGAAACCCTAAGCAATGATTCCTCAAGTATAATGGTGGATAAGCATATGCAAAAATGAATGATTATCTCTCTCTCTAATGAAAATGGTGATAAGGATGTGTTTATATAGTCAAATATAATCCTAAACCCTTCTAATTTTTTTAGCTGATGTAGTCAGCCCAATTGACCCAATTACATAAGAAATAAAGTAGTTAGGTCCTAGACTAAGTTGAATAGGATGGCTTAGTCTTGTAACATGATCATTTATACAAATAGGATTGGCTGATTTGAATGTGTTTGGTGGATGACAAAAAGAGGTTTTTACTGAGGTAGGGGCTATTTGAGGTGGTGAATTACTTAGAGGAGTGTGTAAGGGAGGTTTTATAGCTTAGTTAAATGTATAGGAGAGGTTTTTATTGGTTGTAAGTGGTGGTATAGGGAACAACAATATTGCAACGCACCAATGGTTTACCCACCCCCTTTCTTAGTGTACCCTTTAAGGTATGCACCCAAAGATATTATGACTCGATGGGTTCACTTAATCTTATGGGGTTTATGTCCATAATCTCTTCCTTACCATCCATAATTCCAATTTATTCCATCTATATATAAATTCTTGATTATTTCATCATTTGATAATATACATATGTGTCCAAAATAAAGGAAATTTATTTACACACTTGGGTTGAGCCACTATACTCTTGTGGTTGTTCCAAAATAATAAATCTTTCCAACTATGTTTTAATTATCATTTATTTTGTTATCAATTCTTCTCATTAAACATTGTCTTCATCTTTTAGATAATATTTCAAGGGTACATGTTCTAGATTGATTGGAATTTTACATCCATTTTCTCCATCCTTAGGTCCATCATCTATTGTTTCACCTTCTACTCTATTTATTGGTGTGCTTCATCATAGTTTATTTCCTCATCCTTTTTTTCCTTTTTACACTTATTCCATTCACCATAAACCCTTTGTTCTTCCTTTACTTCTAATTATACTTCTATTTCTTCTTTTCCATCATCTTTCTCTTTCATGATTCTTCCAATTCTACCAAACATTTGGGCCCATATCTATGGACCTCTTCCTAAGAAATTATCCACCTTTAGAGTGTATCTTCTATTACCACTATTATTTTATCCCTTTATAGTTAAACCCTTAATTATTATAGGTTGATCTTCAATTTCCTTAGACTTCAATTTAGCCACCAAAATTTCTAGAGTAATTCCTTCTAAGAACTCACTAATGGTGTTATCCTCATCTATATTTTTTTGCTAGAGATTTTTGAAGTTATTTTCCAATTCTCTATTCCTCTTCTCTATTTTATGTTATTCTTAGAAATATATTTCATTTATAATAATTTTTACGCCTTCAATCATTTTCATTTGTGTTTATCATTGATAAAACATGCATCAACTATCTTTATTTGGTGCATAAAATTTAAAAACAAATTTTCTACTCATCTACTTTTACTTGAGGTCATTTGGTAGCTTTTCATAGATTTGTAGTTAATTATAACATTTTTCATATGCTTTAACTATTTATGCATATTCCTCTTCCTTAATACTAGTGATTTTACCTCTCTTTTTCAAAAGTTGGTCAACCATTAAAATCAACTTATCAATATATTTCATCCCATATATGTTGACTCCATATATTAAGGTAGATTATTATTTTACGATATGATGAAACCTTTAAATCCATTGTAGTTAAAAATTTTCATCCTATATTCCCTTATTATCAATGTCATGTAATTGTTTCTTGTAGCCACTAATAGATGAAATATTCAAAATATTATGGCATGATACTTCAAAAACCATCTTAACCAGTGCACACCCAGATTGAATTTAATTTAATTTTGTGAGGTCTATCTGCATAATATCTTCCTCACCATCCATAATTCCAAGTTGTTCCCTCCATATAATACTAATTAGTGTTTTGATCATTAACTCATATACATACATGTACAAAATAAAGGAGTTTGTTTACACACTTGGGTCAAGCCACTTTACTTTGCTTGACCCTTTCTTGTGTTATCAATTCTTCTCCTCCTGCACTATCTTCATTTATTAACTCATATTTTGTTGAATCAAAGGTTGAGGGTGCATGTTATGGATTGATTGGATTTACACATCCTATTTGCAATATCATTAGGCCCTTCATCATTTTTTGTTTCAATTTTGATGACCTCTTTCTCTCATTTTTGGTGTGATTCATCTTGTTTCATTTCCTTATCCTCTTTTCCCTTTACATTTTCACCCTTGTTCCCTTCATCATCCACCTTTTTTTCTTCCTCTCATTCTAATTATACTTCTATTTATTCTTCTCCATCATACTTATATTTTTATACTCTTTAAATTTTCACCCTTATCACCTACATCAACTTCCTCATCCTCTCTATTTTATATATTCTAGGTGTACATCCTTCAACCCATCTAGCCTAATTCCTTTTGCATCGCTTTTCTTTATTTGGTATTAAAAGATTCATATTGTTGTAAAATTCTTATGCCAACCTCCATAGGGTCATTTTATAATGTGATCTCTTCCATTAAGGGCCATTTAAAATTATATTATTTTTTATAGTCACACATGATGGCATGTAATGTATTAATTTCTAAATCCTATGCCTTAGATGATTATATGGTCAAGACACTTGACTTTGGAGGAGGCAAAATGATATCCACTATTATTTATTTTATTTTTGGTTGGATAGGTTATTGAGGTGATGGAGGCATGGACTACTATGGTGGAGTAGATAGCCTTGGGATATATGGAGTTGATGTGGGTTATGTTTACTCTATTTTTATATTATGTGAACCTAAATTGGATAGAAACTATTAGAATTAATTCATATTATAATGTATGGAAATAATGTATAAATATAAATTTACAATGATATAATTAAATTGATAATTGGATTTAATATTAATAGAAATTGTAATGAAAGATAAGATAATTAGCTTCACTATTTGACTAGTTGGTTTGTGATTGTGTTTTAAGAAAGAAAATAGACAATAAGTGATTTGGGGCCCAAAAGATGATCCATTGGAAAAATCTCCATATGAGGATCTAGATGAAGTTATATGCATGTTTGGAAGACTTATGAGAGAGAGAGAGAGAGAGAGAGAGAGAGAGAGAGAGAGAGAGAGAGAGAGAGAGAGAGAGAGAGAGAGAGAGAGAGAGAGAGAGAGAGAGAGAGAGAGAGAGAGAGAGAGAGAGAGAGAGAGAGAGAGAGAGAGAGATGTATAACTAAAACAATAAATTCACTTTGTTATTTATTCATCTTGTAAATGACATACTCTTGAGAAAGATGTATGACAACTATCTTCTAATCTAATTGTTACTATCTATGTATATGTTATTCTTTTATAAATAAGTGTATATTATTACATATCAAAAGGTTGATATCCATTATGGAAGTTGAACCATTTCTATGTGTGAATCAACAACTCTTGAAAATTATGTTTTGATGTCACAAACTTATATTATTAATGAGATGTGGTCTATAATGCTAACAATATAGGATTTATACAATAATGTAATTGAATATTATAAGCTAGTACATAGATATTAAAACCAAAGAAGAGTCTATTATAATTAACACAAATCCAAGTGATGAACAACATTAATCTGTAGTAGGATCTAGTGGTCTAGATCCACCAAATGTAGTATAGACCAAATAAGTGTCTCTATAATTCTTGTAGGCCATGAGAATAGTCTAGGTGATAATTTTAGAGCCACTATTGGTTGATCCACCTAGATCAATAAGTAGACCCATGATTTGTCTGAATATAAAATTATGTATCTGTACTTACATGGCTAGAATTTTTAGATAATGGAAAATTCATTAGACACAAGTAAATAAGGTTGATGTTAGTGTTGTGTGATGTTTTCCCTCTCTATGGCTATATAGTGTGATACATGTGTTGGTATGTATTTATATGTGTGAAATTTAACCCTTACTATGTGCGTGACTCTAGAAATCAAATTTATTATTCTTAAAACCCCCAATCCATTTATGAAGGATAAAAACCTATAAAATTTGAAGAAGTGTAAGTGGGTTGAGCTAACCCCAATCACCCTTTTAATGTTTGACCAATGCATATGTATCCAATATTCTAAAGAGGGAAGTCAAATAACATGGTTATTCCCTTTATTGTGATTATGAAATTATATTATTTCACTATATGAATGTACTTAAAATTTTGGATTTGGTCTTGACAATATTGATTCTTGACCTAGATTGGTATGCTCCAAACTTGGTTGATGACTACTCCTAGTGACTGATTTTCAATTTTGGAAGAATAGGGAATATTTTATCAATGTGTATTAGTGCATAAATGTTTGATATATAAATACAATATGATCAATATGTTTTTCTTTGATTTATATTTATATGCACTTAATTGGTTAATTTATACTTCCATTAACACACTAGATGAATATGTTGACCTATGAGATTGATTTTAATTTGAAAAATAGTTATTTCTATGAAAGGACTATAATGTCAGCCTTAGGATGGTTATGTTGATGTTATTGTTTGAGTTTGATGTTATTATCTAGAAGACAATAATGTAAATGTGGTAATATGGAACTATCTGAGTAGGATATTTAAATGCCTATTTTAACACAAATTGAGATATTAAGTGACTAATAATAACTTAGAATGGATTGGGATCATAATTAACATGTAGGTGTGTAGGAATAGAAAAAATAAATGTTTGGAGATGCACATGTCATGTAGGATAAATGTATGTCAATATTAACATTTCCAAGTGTCACATACTAGAGTTTAATATCCATAAATTCCCTATTTTATTCTAGTATTATAATACAAAGAAAATATTAGAGTAAAAGGATAATGATATACCTGAGAGTGTACAACACTCTTTGTTTTTGGAATAAGGCTCCAAATGTGAAAAAATATCCAATAAAAACCTACAATTAAAATATAGTATTTAATGTCTATAGAATGAAATTTTAAATCTAAACAATACTTAAAATTTTGAAAAAGCAAAGGAGTACACTTGTATGTGATAAAACCATGTTGCCATGTAACTTGTTGGAGATGATTTCTAAGCAAAGCATTATATAATTGTGATTACTCATTAAATAACTTGGATAACATGGATAAGTTGAGGGTGGTTAATCCCCAAATTGAAATTTAGCTGAGGGAAGGGCCATGTATTGGAAGATAAATGCCCACACGTAACTAATCCAACACTAATCATGTAAACCCAAGATGTAAGGATGAATATATATAATGGGCTCATGAAGTAATGTATAAGCCTTTGAGTGATACAAAAACTCAACAACATTACTCATTTAAACATGAATCAACCACTACAAACATACTTATAGATTCAATTATGCTCCACACTTGGTAAATACTTTAAAATACTTGATAAATAACTTTAAAAGATCAAATACATAAATTTCTATGAACCAATATTATACCCCATAGAATTTGTTCCAATTAAACTATGTATATGTGCATGAAATAGTATCATGCCTAACTAAATATGTCCTATAAAATAGAGTACACATGACCTAAACATGCCCCCAACTAAATATGAATTTGTATCAATTTGAAATATATCGCTAATGAAATGATAAATGGAGTAAATATGCCCCAAAAATATATTTTAAAACTAAAAAAAACTATCCAAATCTGATATCTAAATCACATATAAAGTCTAAAATCTATGTGATGTATGCAAATGTACTCGTGAATGCCTTAGTCTCTATTATAATTCCCACTAATATGCCTCCATTTTGAGGTAAGAGCTGAATATTAAAAGTCACTCATCTCAAAAGAGATGTTAACTATGTCATGTCATGTATAAAGATAACCTTATGTAAAATCATGTCAACATGTAGAGGGTATGTCATAATAGTAATGTATATAGCATCAAGGTATGTAAGTAACATTTAGAATGCAATGGAATTGAAGTGGCATGTCAATATATATGTATCTATGAAGTTTATAGTAGTAAATATCACTGAATAATATTATTTATTAACGAAGTGTATGATATAAATCATGACAAAACATTTAATTATGAAGGTATATGATATGGATCATGAGAAACATAAACATAGAAATCACATAAGTTCAACATGCTCAACATGTAATTACATATGATGGAATATAATGTCACACATAAGGAAAAGGTGCAACATATAAGATGCATACATATTTCACTAAAAATCAAGGCTAATTATCGATAAATAAATAAATAAAATTCCACAACAAACAATGCTAAGGAGATAAAAATAAGGGGCACGAATGACACAACAAACAAGGTTGAGGAGCCATAAATAAGGAGTGAAATTTTTGAAAAAATAAGGCTAAGGAGACAAAATAAGGAAAAAGGCCCATCATATCATGCAAAAGTAACAACATCCATGAAACATATAATAAATTAAAAATAGTCTACACTATCCATATATGTCAATATAACATTATATAAAAATAACATATCCAATGTAGCATAGTGTAATAAGTGAGTAACTATAAATGCATGTGTGATAAATATATGTATTTCAATATGGTAAAGAGGCCATAGAAAGATATAGCATGTGATAATACAACTTATGGAAGTAGATGACCCTGACATTCACATGGTCCCTAGGTACATGAAAGGTCCAACATATATGTATCCATGTATGATTTTTATGTCCTACATCACACTCATATACCTCATGAAATGAATTTATGTACGAAATCAATATACAATCTACCAAACATGTGATAAAAAAATATGTAGATAATGTAATCTAACAACTCATGTCATGCTCAGGACTTGATTTTTTTTAATATTTGATTATTTTTTATTTATTTATTTTTTGTATTTTTATATTTATTATAATGTGAGTAAAGGCACTATAAAATTATCCCATTAATGGGATAGTCATGGGGGATGCATGTATAATATGGTGAAAGGGATATCTTTTTTAAATGAAAAGTATCATTTGTAGGTGTATATTGATATGAAAAGGAATTAAGTACTATAATCTAACCATCATCATCCCTACTCATAGAATCCTATATATGATGTGCAACTATAAAAGGTAAAGGAATCTATCAGATACATTGTATAATAGGAGAAGGTATAGAGACTCTGTTTACTATGGAAAACATTGGACTATTTGTGGGAGTAATTTGGTATGTTCTATAGTAAATAAAGGCCTCTAGGAATCTTGCATAACTATTTGATATGATAATTATTGTGAAACTAGTTTCGTAGGAGAATTAAATACTCTCCTTTGAACTGAATGTATAAGTAAATCCTAGATGGGTATAATAACTACCACTAAAAAATGGTCTTGAATAGGGGTAAAAACTACCTATGTATAATGATCTTGAATAGGATTAGTAATTGATTGTGGTGTTGGTAGGGGAGGAGGAGGAAATACCACTAGCTAAAGAGGGTACCCATATTGAATACATAAAATTGTAACTAATGTATTGTGTAGCTCCAAGAATGCAAATGAGCCATAAGGGTTTGATAGAGGGGGAAAGAAACAAAAACCTATGGGTTGAAGTATATAAGAATCCAATAGATGTTTATAGTAGTTATCTAGTTATTAGATGTACACTAGACCATAGATGAACATACATAACGAGGTTAGGGCTAGCGTGATCAAGATAAAAAAGGAAGTAAGTATATATAATTGATCTAACCATAGTAATGGAAGTAGTTGAAGGAAAGAACAATACATATTGAGCATGAAATCAAACCGTCTAAACAATTAATCACTACCAAGAAGGGAAAATGATTCAAAAATATTTAACCCTATGGAAATGAAATAGATTTTGAAAGAAAGGAATTTTTAAATGGAAAGTCATATGTAATTAAAAATCTATGATAAATTAATGTTTATAATTAAACTAACCCTAGCATGTAATCTCTAACTCTAAAAATAACACTACACTAAGATAACAAACTAGTTTCACCCTACAAGAAAGGTGCCCTTAGATCATGCTCAACTATAATGAAATAAATATACCAACCATGAGTCCATGTTTTATCCTTATTGCATGAAGACCAAGTTTCAATATAGATTTATGTCCAATCCAATGCAAACAATCCCAAAAATAAGGTGAAGTAATATCAATTGAGAGATAGGAGTTAGGAGTAATACCAACCAAAGGAGTAGGATAGTGTTCAATCAATGCAATCAGTAGTAATTATGGAATAAAAATGGTGAATATAATATAACTAGAAAGTGTGAATGTGAATCTATGTCAAGAAGGAGCATAAATCCAAAGAGTAGTAGTATGATGCCAAGAGAAGAAATAAGAGGCCAAGAATATCTAGGAGGAATCTCGAGGATATAAAGGTAAAGATCAAGAGTTGAGAGGAAATTTTAGACCTAATATAAGGATGCAAATGGGAAAGTTATGCAAAAACTATCCATTGTATAATAAACATGAGTGAAAATGGGTAGTTATGGACAAGTGGTAGCCCAAGACACTAGCTAGTAGGATAATGAGTGCCCAAGATGCAAATGTGTCTAAAGGGTAAAAATATTCAAAAGGGCCACACATGATGATAGTAAATCCTAGATGGTCTTAAGGTAGTGTGAGGATGCCAAATTCTCTCTAGAGGGTTGATTTAGATCAAATTTTCACTCGTTGTATAGGTAATCAGCATGAAGAGTAAAAGTAACATCATAGGGAGGATTAGGGTAAGATAAATCATGATTAAATACCCCTAAGGTATAATCAGTTGATGTTATAAAGAATTAGGAGTGTTTTACATTAATTAGAAAACACAACCAAAATCAATAAAGAAATGAAGTGAAAATAGAGAACAATACTTGCACTCACCTGATAGGAATGGTGGAATATAAACAATCAATGATGCAATCTAAAGGGTACAAGTTTGAATGCTATAAATTCCAAATTCAACTCTAACTCCTACATAATACAAGATAAAAAGTGACATAAAACCAATAAATCCAAGATGAAATTCACTAGGGCATCCACCCTAGTGTTCTCTGAATGAGGGATATGGGAGATCTAGAAGTCCTAAAAAGAGGAGATAAAATCATATGTTTTCTCAAAGAGTTGAAGAAACTTAATGTTAAGGATTTTTTATACCCATATGAGCTAAGACACAACTAAGAGTGAGTCAAATAACAATAACACATAGCATGCATCAAGTGCATGGGCATCGATCAAATCTCTAATGATTATGTGATACTTGTCAATGTTGTTTGTCTCATTGGTTAGAAATAAACCAACCATATTAAGCTCATGGTTACATGGGTCATCAATAGCCCGACATAAAACTATAGGTCTTGGGGTACCTCAACTACTACCATTAATTTGAAACACTATAAAGTGATACACCATGATGGGGTTCACGTACACATGGGGAATAAATAAATGTGGAACAAGATGAGTGATCTATGCAAGGGAAATAAATAAGGCATCAAAAAAATAATCAAATGAGGGAAAAAATGGTGACTATGGTGAGATATGGATAAGGGTGGTATAAACATCATAAAAGATGAATAATGGTTAGAGAAGACCAGATCAAGTCCTTAAATACCATAACCAACAACTCATAAAACTTTTAAATACTATAGTGAAATAAAGAGAGGGAATTAATAGGGGAATAACTATGATCAAACAATAACACTAATGACTAAAATAAGTAAAAATATATAATTCTATTTGAAAATACATCTAATAAGGAGTGCACAAGCCAAACAAAAAAAGAGACCCACAAGGTCTGAAAATAATATTACAAGAGGGACTGTCCATACAATGGGGGCCTACGGAGGGTGTTATGGAAATTTATAGGGATTACCAAGATACAAATAGCCTAAGACATGATCTACTCCAAGGTAATGTTACTAATCAACCCTAAATTAAGGCCTTTACCAAAGGCAAGATGTGGATTATCTTTCTAAGATGCGAGCTTCCCTCTGGAGGGTCATTAAATCCCCAAACAAGACTAGAAAGAGGCCAAATAGAAAAGGAATAGGGGTAGTGAGATAAAAAAGTATCAAACTTCCTAGGTTCATGGATCATGACCTAAACTAAGAGAACTCTAGAGGTATATCCATCATCAATGGGTATGATATTTAAACCCAATTAATTAAGATTGTGGATGTGATTTTGACACACCATTGTGAGCTTATTATAAGCCCTCATCTCATTGAATGAGTTACATTTCATGACATAGATGAGGTGGCACTTAGGATATGGATCAATGACTCTAAAGGCCTCCATGGGGGAAGAATTAAGAGTGTTGATGCCATTATGGAGAAGTCATGATGAGGAAAGGGGATCAACAATCAGGGAGACATCTTGAAAGAGGTATTGTAAAAAAGAGGATCCACCTTCACTCCTAAAAGAGGAAGAGGACAACAAATAATGCAAACAAGCACATGAGGAGTGAATTTTAATTGATAGTTAGTAAGATCAAACCATTCATCTTTAATACATAAAGATTCATCAATGGGCACCTTAGATGAACTAGTAGGGTGCTATGATAATATAGATAAAACCTCATTAGAGGGATTTATCTTAGCATATATCCATGCCTATGGATCTGTGTCAGCCTTCAAAGTATGAACCTTGCCTTTATGCATGAATGAGACCATGTAAAACATTGTTGATGTGATGTCTTGCATGGAAATAGTCTAGAGATGGCCAAGGATCATTTTTTATGAGAGATCTAAGTCTAAAACACAAAACTTGATCTTAATAGACTTGGGTCAAAACTAGACTCAAAACTTCACATTACCCACCAATACAATCATGTCATTATTTAAATTGGCATAGTTATGATGAGATTCATAGAGCTTACTATACAAATATCCAGCTCATTGAATACCCAAAACTACATGATGTTTAATGCAACACCATCATTGACGTTGCATCTCTTGATGCCATTATATTCAACTAAGATATCAATGTGGAGTGGGAATCTAACCCTCTTTGTTAGAGTGGATCAATTTGTAAATAAGGTGGGGTTAAAGGATTTAAATAGAGGTTAAGGGTGATTAGATACACTTGAGCTTAATAAAACATCAATGGTATCCTAAAATATCACCTCACTAGTAAGATTGAGCTCATCAAAGATTAAGTTCCTTATTTAGGGTAAAGGCAGAGAAGGTCTTATATGGAGATCTTGATAGATAGGGACTAAAACTCCTCTATGATAAAGTAATGGCACTACCTAGAAAGAGGAGAGATATTATGTTGAAATTTAAATTTGAATTTAGGATTACATACCCCTATGGATAGACCTAAATAGCCCACTCCACTAGCATCTCAAATGGGTTCGATCACATGACCTGAGAACATGTTAACAAAGCACTCATATCTAATAGAGGCTATGTCAATGGTAACAAAAAGCTTGAGTTTCTTCTTCTTATTTTCCTTGTCATTGTCAAGAAGAGGCTTTATGAAGTTTAAATTGTGGTTGGTATTGGAAAGTGTAGAGTTTTGATGAATAGATAACATCTTATCACCAATTTTTTGGGAAACACATTCTTTATCAGAATGTCCATTAAGTGTAGAGTTTTGATGAATAGATAACATCTTATCACCAATTTTTTGGGAAACACATTCTTTATCAGAATGTCCATTAATTTGGTCAAATGTGTAGAACTTGGAAACATCATAAGGGTATAATATCCACTACCCTCCTACACTCTTTTTAGGGGGCTCCCTTTCATTTTCCCTCTTAATCAAAGCATGACCTTATAGTAATAAATTTTATTCTTTTTCTCCACCAAAGAATTATTAACACCATCATTTGTTGTATTGTGATTGATATTACATGAGGAGGATGGATTTTGAGCAAGGTGATCCTAATGGATATTAAAATTCTAAGTAAAAAATTCATCATAATATGTGAGCTCACACTTGAGGACCTCAAGGTGAGCCTCATATCTTAATTCTCAAGTGAACATATCATAAATGTTATCGTCCATGAAATTTATCTTGTAGGTTTAGATAACTAGTTGCCATCGATGCATGAAGTTGAAGTTCATCTCACCCTTAGCTTGGACCATGGAAGTGATAGATTAGATGCCAAGGTTAAATTGTTTGGATATGTATAAGTATTGGAGTAAATCATCCAAAAAGGATGGGAAAATAAATGAAGAATCTGGAGGTAGATTCTTTAACCAAAATAAAGCTTCAACTTGTAGGGTGTGAGTGAATACCATGTTCCCAATCCATACACACCACCATGAATGCCATGATATGTTACATGGTACTAACATCCTATCTTCCACTAAACTTGGTAAGTTTAGATATTAGAGTAGGAAGGGGAATGTCATGAACCCAAGGGTCTAAAGGGTTCCTATGAAGGTTCTCATAAGCATGGTTGATGGGAAATTGGTAACAAAATCCTTAAAGATGATTATAAAGATAATGATTTTGCCTACATGATTAGGGGTTATTATGATCCTATAAATTTGGGAAATGGTGTCAAGGTGTCTCATGATATTATGGATTATCTTGATGGGTATTCTCTTAATCACATGGTGGTGAATGACCACAAGAATGGAATCAATCCACATGGGGACGATGAGGCAACATGAAAAAAATAAGGGAGTAGTCATGGTGAACCTAATCCCCATAGTGATGGCTATGTGTGGAAATATGAGGGTCTACTTGAGGGTGTTTAATCTTGGGATAAGCATCCCATGGATTTTTAGTCCACAAATGGTGTTTGAAATCAATGTGATCATTTGAAACCCTAAAGGAAGGATTAAGATATGAGAAAACTCTACATGATATGAATGCCAAACTAAGTTTATATGCCTAAGTATCTCAACAATAATGATAGGGGGTTTATTTTAATAGAGTCTCCCACTAAGAAGGAGGTGGGAAACTCAAGTGAGAACTAGTTAAGGCACTCAAATGAGAATGGATGTTGGCTCTATCTCTAGAACAACATGTTTCCTAATCCTATGGGAGGAGAGGTGCTCACCATTCACATGAATTTATCTACAATAATAATTGATGATTATGTGTATATCATCAAGACTCAAATGTATAAGGGTCATACTCATCCCTCTCAGGTGAATATAAAGTAGTGAGGAGGTATCTTCAAATAGATTAATCTCAAATTGTTGAAAATGGGAGTAAGCCTTTTAGTTTTAAATTTTCCAATTTTGTTCCCTACAAAACATTAGAGTGTCACAGTCACTAGGTTAGGGAGAGGTTACATATTTGATCCTATAAGTTCTATTATATTCCATTGTAGCTCAGAATGTTCATGAATTAGCTTAGGAATAAGCCCTTAAATACATCAAGAATGATGACCTAGGCATGGGAGGATGGTCATGGAGGTAATGAAATTAGAATATATAGAAAGGCAAAAAAAGAGGGAAAATGTCAGAGGACCAATGGGGAGGAATATGTAAAACCAAAGAAAGGTCAAAAAATTAAATAGGGAGCCAAAACATAGATGAAAATAAAGCCTTGTAGCTATCAATTAGAAATGGGCTAGGAGTGATCTAAACAAGTTATAAATAAACTTAAACCTTATAGAAGGTCCCACTAGGTGTGCCAAAATTTAGCTCTAGTAATCCAAATGATACATAAGCATTCGATGTATGGGGTAAGAAGAAAGCACCTATGAGTTAATGGATGCAAGAAGCCACTAGAGGTCTATGGTAGTTATTTGAGTTTTAAGTGTGCACTAGGCCATAGATGGACCTATATAACTAGGATAGGGTTAGTTTGATCAATATCACAAAGGAAGTAGGTATCTCTAACTAATATAACCACATTAATGCAAGCAACTAAAGGAAATGAACAATGTGTACTGAATAGAAAAGAAAACTATCTAAATAAATAAGCACTACCAAGTAAGCAAAATGATTCAAAAAGATGCAATCCTATGGAAATGAAAGATGATTTTGAAATAAATATGTTTTAAATTGGAAATGCATATATAGTTTATAATATATTCTAAAATACTGTTTAGAATGAAACTAACCCTAGCATGTAATATCTAAACCTAGAAATAACACTACACTAGGCTAACATACTAGTTTCACTTTACAATCAAGGTGCCCTCAAATCATGCTCAACCACAATGCAATAAATATACCAATTTTGAGTCTAAATTTGACCCTAATTGGATGAATATAAAGTTTTAGTGTAGAGATCTATCCAATCCAATGCAAACAATCATATAGAGAAGGTGAATCATGATCAAATAAGAGAGATCAGAGAATATCTAAATGCATAAATTAGGTGTAATGCCAACTAAAGGATAAAGAGAGTAGTCAATCAATGTAGGTAGGAACAACTATATAATAACAATGGAGAGTCCAATCTAACTAGCAAGTGTGAGTGTGAATCATTGTCAAGTGGGAATATAAATCCAAATAGTAATATTATGATGCCAAGAGAATCAAGAAAAGGCCAAGAACATCTAATAATATCCAAGAGGAGTAGTGAGGATTTAAAGGAAAATATAAAGGGTTAAAAGGCAAGTTTAGACCTGATATATGGAATCAAATGTATGAGTTAGGCCAAAACTAGTCATTGTGCAATAGAAAGGAGAAAAAATGGATAATTATAGATAATTAGTAGCCTAGGCTACTGGACAGTAGGCCAAAAAGAGCCCTAGGTTTCCCATTAGTAGAGAATCAATGCCCTAAGTTGAAAATGTGTCTAAAGGGTCCAAAAATATCTTGAAAGGGCCATACATGGTGTTAGGAAGGCCTACAAGGGCTTGGGGTAGTTTGGGGATGTCAAACTCTCTCTATAAAGTTGTTTTAGATCAAAAAATATCTCCATGTCTAGGTAATCAACATGAAGAGTATATATAACATCATAGGGAGGATAAGGATGATAGGAATCATGATTACATGTTTTAGTGTGTATAATTGATACATTGATGCACTCTAGATGTTACTATATGCATCTTATTAATCTAAGGGCATCCCAATGACATGTCAAAGACACCATTACTCCATATAATTAATAAAAATTATAAACTATGGTAGGGTCTACCTATAAAGGTAGCATAATATGTCCAAAGGTGTCTTTTATATTTTTGTTAAACCATTTAATCAATCTTGTAGTATATTGTATATCATTTTGTGTATATTTAAGAGAGTTGGGAAGTGTCATGGTGCAAATATATTTCTTATACCATATTGACCATAACACTATGTAGAGGGTGCTCATTAATGTGAGGTTGTATAAATAAGGCATGGAAATCTGAGACATTATCTACAATCTCACTATCATCAAATGTAATCATAATTCACTATGGTAATATGATCATAATAATGACAATAATCTCATCTTTTTAATGACTATATGTCTCAGGAGGAGGTTGCACATGGTATGTATGATGTACTTTATAATTATCCTTAGATTTTATTTCCTCATTATTTGTAAATGGGCCATTAAATATTTTCAACTTATAGTTCCTATTTAATTATGGTCCAAAAATGTTTAATGGGTGTGCTTAATACAATGGTGTTATTGTCAATGATATCTCGTATCTTTTCCCTTAACTTGAAGCATCTATTTGTATAATGTCTAACACATCAATGATAATCAAAATAAGAATTATAAGCAATTCCAATAGGTAAAGGTTTGCTTGTATTGACCACTAGTGGTGGAGGAAGAGATAAAATGTTGCAATCAATTAAAATTTGTAGCAACTTATGAGGAGGTTGATATAAATATGAAAAATGCCTCTTCTATGGAGTAGGTAAGAGAATCATATTTTTATGTTACAAGATTACATTAAATTTAAGCTTGGATTCATCATTTTTCTCATTTGATTCACCCTTATGATTTAGTTTGTTTTAAAACTTGACATTTAAAGTATTAGTAGCAACAGTGTATTTAATTTTATTGAGTGCAAGGAGCTTGATTCACGATCTCTCACTATATGGCATAACTCATCAAAATATTTAAATTTATTGAATAATATAGATTCAAGAAGTGATGCAAGTAATATTTCCTTGAAGATATCTTGTAACTAATTGTATGTCATAGGATTGGGATTCCTATCTAGTATGGTCTTGTATCAAAGTACATGTTCACTAATTTTCTCATTTAACCCTTAATTGAGTTTATAAATTTGAACATAAGAGAGCTTCTCATAAATGTAGTTGAAGAAATGTGCTATAAATTGATCTAAAGGAAGGATTACACTAATTAACTAAGGAGGAAGGTCATAGAAACATATCAAAGCATAATCTTTTAGACTCCATGGAAAAAACTTGGTCAATAAACGATTGTTGGTTGAATAATTTAAGCATGTTTCATGGAAGGGTCGAAGGTGTTGTTTAGGATAACCTTTTTTATGACATAATGGGAGATAGGGAGATAGTAAACCTTAAGGTAGGGGATATGATTATATTTTTGGAGCTAATTAATTATTGATCAAGGTATGTGAATCTAGTAAATTACTAGCTTGAAATGTACCTTACTCTAATTACAACATCTTAGCTTTTAGTGTTGTAATAGTCTACTCAAGGGAATATGAAATAGGTGAAGTAGATGATTTAATATAAATAGTCATCAAAGGATGGAAATAAGTATGTATAATTTAACTTATAAATCATTATAATGAATCATTGATGAACTAATGAAACCCATTGGGAAATAAAAATGCATTTTAATCATATATAAATGGCCATTGATCCTTTGGTGTGACAGTTAAAAATAATTCCTCTTATTTCTTTTTCAGTACAATAGGGATTACTTATTTAAACTCTTTCTCTTGAAATTATTTTTTTATCCCCTTGGTACCCATACTTTATTTGAATATGATGTAACTATATTGTGATTCATGTTAGATTTATAACTCTCATATGTAAGTATCTTATCCTAAAAAGTGTAATAAACAGTCTTCTTAATAATATCAAAAATTACCCCCATTTGTTGTAACCATAAATACCTTAATGTAACATTTCCTTATGTAATATCCTCATAGACATGTAATATTGTATCTATTTTTGTGGGTCCAAAATAAATTTGATTATTAATGTGCCCCATGGCATCCCCAAATTCATGTCCCATATCTTGTTCATCATATTCCAAGCTCTTAGTAAATATAATTGTGCACATATTACATTTTAATTTATGACAATAGTGCCTTATATAGGGCCACCTCTAATGAAGGCTTGAAGGACCATTGGTTCCTTAAGAGTATTGTCTTTGGAAAAACTGATCTTCCTAGAATTTGAGCTAGAAGAGGATCCTCTTAGTAATATTATTATTAGGAAATCAACAAACCATTGGATTCTTTGTAGGAACACCCTAAGAAATCTCAGTCTCTATCGAATAATCAGTAAGAGAAGATGAATAAGGGTATCTTTGTGATCTAGTGTCTACTCTTCCAAATTTAATAACCCCTTCATTTATAAGTTTTTCAATCTTTTATTAAAATGCATAAAAATGGTTATCATTATGCCCATTGATATAATGATAACTACAAAATGGTTTGGTATTTAGTCATTCCAAATGATGGGGAGGGTGATGATAATTAGGTGGAAAATTAATTATTATCTTATTAAATAATGTTCATAAAATTATGCTTGGTTGGTATTTTAATCTATCAAACTCAAGTGGTTGATTCATATTTGGCCTAAGTGTATTCTCTTGGACCCTTTCCTTATATATGTTTTATATTGGTTCTTGCCTTTTGTAGAGGACCTTAATTAGACTTGTTACAATTGAAGATATTGAATTAAATTTCACTTCCCTATGAGTGGTTGCCTTCTTGGGTGAGGAAGGTTTTGATCCACTTTCATTATTAACCTTATGTGATTATAAATTGAGATCACATGTATAATTGAAACATACAAGTACATCTTCTTAAAAATAGGTGTAGAGATTATGTATCACTCATTTTTTGAGTGAAAAAAGAACCTTACTAAAGATAAATTGATTTTATAAATCTAAGGGTTAATACATTAAAATATTCAAAGAAATTTTAAATCTCAAAATATAATATTCAATAATCTCAACATTTCCTTAGTTAAAACTTTGGAGATGTTTTAAGGGTAAATTAGCACTTTAAATTTTTTAAAATCATATAAGAAAATGTCCTCTAGCATTTAAATAAGGTAAAGAACCACTACAGAGGATATAAAATGAGGCTAAGGAATCCCTTCTAGTATTGGATAAAATTATTTTAATAAGACTCATCCATCATTATTATATTATCAAAAATAAATTGTATACTTGGTTAAATAATCATGGGGATATCTAGTACCATCAAATAATTTGAACTTAGGCATAAAAAATTCCTTGAGGTAAGTAGTCTCAAATACAAATCATGTAACATGTTGACCAATAATTATATTATCATTCATATAAGCCTTATATGGTCTATTTGAAATAGTGAGATCAAGTGCTTATTTTTCAAGGTCCCCTATGGCATAAATCGTAGAGGAAATCTGTATAGTAGGAATAGTAGTGGACTTGCTCATGGGCTTTAACCTAATATTTACTCTAAATGTTAGTAGAGGTTCTTGAAAACCCTTTAAAACATGTTAATTAAAGGATATCTTGCACATGGGATAAAAAAGTAATATGGAAATTCAAACTGAATATATCCATTAATCAAACAAAATAAATATATGCATGGATAGACAAGGTTTATTAGAATCTTAATAGTTGATATAAACTCATATAATTAATGGATTAAATAAAATAAATTAATCATTTCACACATAAAAATGATAAAAGATATATAGGAAAACCATTTAATAATAATATGTATTAATCTTTATCACACTGGAACCATATACAAATACAATTGAGCACTATATATAGAGTTTTATCCAATGCTATCTCTTCATATTTCAGCCTTTTGGTATGCCCAAAAAGAGTGACTCTTTGCATTCTTATGTCTATCATTATGCTTACGTAGGTTGAATACATACAAAAATATTATACAAAATAAAAAATGAGTGCAAATCACCCATGTCTAATAGATATACTCTATGATTTTACTAGCCCTGTTCTACACTCAACATTTTCCCAGACTTAAAAAATTGTCTCATCCTGCTACAAAGTCACAACAGAGGATCTAGATCTAAATATCAAGACAAGGAATCTAAGTAGAAATAAAATTCATGGTTATCACTCTAGGTGTCATTTATTTATTTTCACCCTTTTCACACTACTTATCCTTCCTTTCAAGTTTTCAAATAATTAACATACTAACCTACCACCCTTTCAGATTTTTAATAGACTAGCTTAACAAAGTGGATACCCTTTATATGTTTTAAACCAACCTAGCCCCATTTCTAATTCTTAAGGTCATCCTAAAAAATTATGCCAAATTTTTTTGAAAACTACAAACTTTAAACAATGCATTACCTACTATGCAGGTGGCATCATATTCTATGTTGGTTACATAGTAGTTTGTTATGATGATAAACCTATTGGATGAGTGGATGAAATATTTGGTCATATAAAAACTATTGGTGGAGGTTTTTCTGGTTATTAGATAGTTGACTTCATGTTTTTGGAACTCTTATTTTATTGAAGTAATTATTGCAACTAATGTGGGGGAATGTATTATAGTTCATCAATAATTTATGCAATGGAGGTGTCAAGTTGGGACAAGTCTTGATTTAACATATTCCAATCAGTCATCAATTCCCACACCATATTTAGTAATATACATGATGGTAATTGAGTTAACATTATGTTTTGAATGTCTTCATCATTGGTTATGGTGATTAGTGACCTAGCATTTGATGTTTTGACCAAGATGTCCTGTCATTGTTTGTCTAACCAATCCATGTGCCTTTGTGAATGAATACCTATAAATGAGTTGCACAGAGTCTCATTGTGAAATGTTTGTAGTTTTTACATGGCCATGTACCTTGAATCCATAAATTACTTGAGTGCATTGTTCATTATTTTAGAAGTAATGGTGTGATCTTCCATGATATTTTTGACTTTGTTTACCATGTTGAACTATGGCTTGTTTGCAACCAAAGAGTTGCTGCTCAATTATTGCTTCTAATTGAGCATAGCTTATGTTATTTTATTGGATTTAAGCATAGCTATGTCTATCACTTATTCATAATGTAGACACCTAAATTATATTTAGTGTCAAAATGCACCTAAAACTTATTAATAATTCTTCTTAATATAATTCATGACATTTCTATCCCAATTCAAATAATTGAATAAATCAAATTAATCATTATGCACACTTTTAAATTCTTATTTAAATATATAATATATATTTTACACCTCACCCTACATCTTCCACCTTATTCTCCATCACATGCTGACTCATCCCAACCAACCCCATAACTTTCTCAACTTCCTTTGAGTCATTCGTTGAGTTGTCAAAAAAATTGACTCATTCCTACTAACTCAACTAACCATTCCCATACTTATTTCAACCATTTTAAATGATTATAATTCTCATGGGTAAGGACTCATTATTCACCATTGATTATTTAGATCATTTAATAAATCTAAATAATCCTCCACTATTGGATCTTCCTTCAAAAAACTATAATAAGCCTAAAAACTATCATTTTCATCCATCCTGAATTATGCTAACAAAGTGTTATTCAATTCACAAGCAAAACCAAGTGAATTAAAGTATCTAAAAACACTTTTACACCAAAATTATTCCCATTCTCCTTTGCATTGGAAGAGTGAGCAACCACATTATTGAAGAGTAAATCAAGTTTACATCACAATGGAGGAAACTTGCATATTTAAGGTATAAGTTTGTGTTTACTATTTTCTTTGTTTGTTGCTATATCTTAGGTTGAATTTATCTTGGATTAATATTGCATGATCAATTTTTTTATTAGCATTTCTAGATTTAGTTTGTACATTTTGTCACACCCAAAAGGATCTTCCCTCATCTTTTTCATCCTACGTTCATCATAATTGCATTTAAAAAGCATTTTTTATATTTGTATTTGCATATGTGTTTAATCTTGTCTTTGTGAGTGTTGGTGTAACATATATGCACTATTTGACATTTTTTGCTTGGTTGAGTATGTTTACTGCATAATTATGAATTTGAAAATATCAATTGTGAAATTGTACCCCATAACAACAAAATCATTTTTTGACCCATTTTTAGTCTCTTTTTCCTAATTTTATTTACATCATTATATTTCTATTCATCTTATACTTCTATCTATGTTTTCAATTTTTTCTAATTCTCTATTACAAGAAAATAGCGAAATCGATAAATTCTCTAGCAAAATTGTTGTTTCTAATTACGAATTCATCTTAATTGACTATGAAAGTGTTATTCAATTCACAAGTGAATCCAATCAAATCAATGCATCCAAAAACACTTTTGCACCAAAATTTTGCATGTTCTCCTTTGCATTAGAAGGGTGAGCAACCACATTATTGAAGAGCAAATCAAGTTTACATCACAATAGAGGAAATCTACATATTTAAGTTATAGGTTTATGTTTATTGTTTTATTTGTTTGTTGCTCTATTTTAGGTTGAATTTAGCTTAGATTAAGATTGTATAATTAATTGATTTTTTAGCATTTATATATTTAGTTCATACATAATCTAATTTTTATTACATCATTAGCTTTTTGTTCACCTTTTGCTTCTATTTATGTTTTCAATTTTTTTTAATTGTCTATTACAAAAAAATAGAAAAAATAGCAAACTTTTTAGCGAAAACACAATTCATCTTAATTGAATGTGAAATTATTATTTTGAGCAGTGAAATTGTCTTATAATCATTAATTTAGAAATATCAATTGTAAAATTGTACCCGGTAACAATGAAATCATTTTTTGACCCATTTTTAGTCTCTTTTACCTAATTTTATTTACATCATTAGCTTTCTATTCACCTTCCACTTTCATCTATGTTTTTATTTTTTCTAATTCTTTGCTACAAGAAATCAACAAACTTTCTAGCAAAATCATTGTTTCTAATTGTGAATTCATCTTAATTGACAAAAAAATTATTATTTTGAGTGACGAAATTATCTTATAACTATAAATTTGTTCCTCTATATTTTATGTGTTTTTGTTTCTATCTTTGTAGGTATGATAGTGAAATTATTTTACAGTTGCAAAATTATCATTTTAAGCAACAAAATTGTCATTCTGAGTAATGAATATGTCTTTTTGGTTAATGAAATTATTTATGTAGGTTGTGAATTCATCACTTCAACCAGTGAAATTGTTTCTATAACTATAAAATTTTCATATAGACCAGTGAAATTGTTCTGTAAGTGTGAATTTATTTATTATATATTTTTTATATTATGTTTATTTCTTGTTTTGAATTATTATAATTTTGCTTTTTTATCTTTCTGTGTAACTATGAATTTGTCACAAAGAAGTAGTTTTTGTGTTACTTTTATGATTTTTCTTTAATATATTATAGATTGTCTTGTACCAAGCCTAAACAAACATTCTAACCATTTATTTTTAAAATGCTTGTCAAAGATTAGCTAAAAGGCTAAACAAAAAAATAATTTTCTTTATTTTACTATCGATTTCAATTTCATTTTTCAAAATTTTTAGTAATTACATCCAAATTTCATTTCAACATTATTTTTTTAATTGTGTATGTTCTTCCCTTGACATCACATGTGATGATACTCAGGAATCAAAAATAATTTCATAATTTTATGTATTACCCAAGTGATGCCCATAGCACTTCATTAGCATAAGTCAGGGTAGATGAAAATGATAGTTTTTAGAATTATTTATGGTCTTTTGGAGGAAGATCTAATAGTGGAAGATTATTTGGATTTCTTACATGATCCAAATAATTAACGGTGGCTAATGAGTGATGACCATTTTAAATGGTTGAGAGAAGTATAGGAATGGTTAGCTTAGTCAACAATAATGAGTCAAACTTTTTGACAACTCGAGGGATGACTCAAAAAATGTTGATGAAGTTGTGGGTTTGGTTGGGATGAGTCAGCATGTGTGGGAGAATAAAATGGAAGATGTTGGGTAAGCTGTAAAATATAAATTTTATATCTAAATAAGAATTGAAAAGTGTGCATAATTGATTTATTTGATTTATTCAATTGTTTGAATTTGGAGGGAAATATCATGAATTATATTAAGAAGAATTATCAATAAGTTTTAGGTGCATTTTAACATTAAATATAATTTATGTGTCTACATTTTCCCCTCTTTTAAATAGTGTTGTAAAGCAATACTATTTCAAAGAATAGTAGAAGAAGTATAGTGTTGGTGATTAAAAAGGATAAAGTCGCCCCAACTAAATGAAATGAGTGTAACAATGCCCCCTTGAGGGTTTGTGTGATAAAATGGATAAACACATGAAATTGATGAAAAGAGGAAAGTAATAAAGTGATTTAGATGAGAAATAAATCAAATTATTGTATAATTGATGTCAAATTTACAATATTTAGGTGGTGTAAAGAGGTTTCCTCTAGTTAACCAAAATTAGAATATTGATTGGAAAAATAATATGTTGTACCATTTAGAGAATGGGCGCTTAGTGTTTGCTAATGATGCAGGGGTCAATTGAGTGATTGTGGGAATGACATATCCCAATGATAATAAGATTTAGTTCTAAAAATAAAATAATATATTGAGTTTCAATTTATAATGATAAATTTATGTAAATTGATTGTTACAAGAGTTTGATAAAAATATGGAATAAGGTGATTTAATGTATCATGAAATTTGAAGGAAAAATGGATAAAGAATGAGTTTAATGGAGAGATGGGGGATTTAATTTTTTGAAATGGGATAAAATTATAAATAGAATAAATAGGGTGAAAATTTTCATTTGTGTAAATTTAATTTTCCAATTTATTTTCTAGGATAAGTTAGTTGAGATATTTGCTTTGAAACCTTGGAGGAAAAATGGATCGCATTCCACACCACAAGCACCATTCAAAGTAAGTGAGGATATTTCAGACATCTAAGAGTAGAAATCCTTTGGTGATTTGGATTTTGTTTTGAAATTTTTACATTTGATGTAATTTATTAGGGCTAAAATTTGACTAAAATGAATTCTTAGGCATACTCTTCTAATATCTTGTAGATGGCATTTATTTTTACCTTGATATTTTATCCTTGTATTTGTAGCATTTGTAACTTTTGTTCAGCTAGCCATTCTTTCATGAAGTGCACTAATAAATATAATAATTTCTTATCTTTATACATCACCTAGTTTCTTAAGATTTAGGTACCAGTGTAGGGTGGTTGGTGTTAATGGTGTAGCATGTGTTTGTAAATCAAAGGCTTAAGTTTATGTTGTCCTCTCATAATTATAAGACTTCCTATTCTAAGGCTGAAGCCTTATGTGTAGTTGACTCCTAAAAATTAGTTATGCCTTCAACTTTATTTGTTATAGGCATTTGAGAAACATCCAAAGATGTTTCTTGTATAGTCATAGCCAAAAGCTTAGATATTATTGCAATTGTTATAGGAGCTACCATGATTTGTGCCAAAGAAAGTGAGAAGGTGGTGCATTGGGTGGATGATGTGGGAACATACCATAGCCATTGGCTTTTTATTTATGGTTTAGTCTAATAAAACTCCTCCTATGTACCTCTTTATGTTTTAACTGCCAATTATATTATGTTTTGTGCTTTCTACTTGGATTTTTCCTTTTCCTCATGCTTTGGCTTCAAATTTAGCTTTAGCTTTAGCTTCCACATCAATTTTTCTTCAGATTTAGCCTTATCTTGTGTTATATCCTTGGATTTAGATTTAAATTCCTTATCCTTGGCTTCCTACTTAGCCTTTTACTCTAGATGATCCTTCACAATTACTGTTGCTTCTTCTTTCTTTTTTATGTAGCCTACACTTTTTATTATTTCTTTGTCACTTCCTCTTGTGATTTCTTATTTATCTCTACTTCATTGTTTCTCTTCTTTTGAAACTCTACTTCTTCATATTTCTTGTTTTTATCCTCTACTTCTTTGGATTTCTTTATACACTCTTCCTCCATAACATGTTGTTTGCACTACTCTTCTTCCTCTATATCCTCCTTTTACACTTCTAATGGATCTTATTATTCTTGTGTAACTTCATGTTGTGACTCCAGCTATGAAAATTTGGTTTATTTAGGTGTGTTAATGGGGGTAGATGATTATAGTAATGTAATTGACTTGAAATCTTATAAAGAAGATAATTCTAGGATAGTACCCTATTGTGCAACCATATTATTTTTGGAGGTTGGGGTGGAGAGAGGATCTTCTTTTTAATCTCCATGGTCTAGGCCTGAAATTATAGATGTGCTTCATGTGCTTACTATGTACCACTCCCTTTGGATGGTTCTATAAAATATACCATTCTATCCTTGATCATTTAAGAGGGTCAAGCTATAACATGTGTCTGAGGTCTACACACTAAAGTTGGTGTTGGACTTTCTTACACTAGTTATTCTACTTCCTATGTAGCAGATGATCCTACAACTAGATCTTCTTAGAATAGTTGAGCATAAAATTGTTGTCTAGATAATTAGTCACCTATAGTATTAATAATAATAGAAGTATGACGCTGGGTGGTGTCCACCCAAAAGTCTTGTCTTACCTAGATCTATACCAGACAAGTGTACATTATTTTCCAAAAAAAGAATTTTTTTTCCTCCTCATTTTCATAAACATCATTGTCAATGTCTAAAATCATAGACTATAAGACTTATTTCTTTCTAAATTTTAGCTCCAACAAGTCACATTCATCTATGGTCTTTGGGACATATTTGTTGTCAAGTTAGGACTTTGCATGTCATGTCTTCTTTTTTAATGATGGTATTGAAGCTCATCACATTGGTGACTTTTGATTTCCCTTATCCAACTATTATGGAGTTGTTTTTGGTTGTTACCTATAGTTTCACTTGTGGTTATGGTTGTAGTTGTGTTTGAGGTTGTGTCTTTGGTTGCACCAGTCATTATGCACCTAAGGGCATGGAATGTAAAGGTTTCATTGGTCTAGAAGTGAGGGATTTATATCTCAACACTTTTACCTATGCATCCAATATGGAAATGAAGAATGGTAGTGGTTTTATTTTTGCTTTGGGAAACTAATGCACCTTGATTTGTATGTCATTATGTAATTTGGTCATTAATGCATGTTGCCCCAAATATTACATCACATATTAGGTACCCTTGGGTGTGAATTTATCATGGCTTGGTTTTTTGGTGACCACACATTAAACATCCCCAGTTGCTCATAGTGTTTCCCTATTTTCATCCATGAAATATTCATGAATGCAGTAGTAGGCCAAAAAAATTAATAGTATTGATTAGGTCTTCTAGTGATTTCCATTGTGTGAATCACAGTATTAGTACCAAAAATTGGTATTAGAATGCTTGTGCATTACCAAGGAGGATTTTATCTATGTTCATTATGAGCTTGAAAGCCAAAAAATTAGGCCAATTAAAATCTTCATGGAGGTATGTCATATAATATGTAATTTTTACCACTTCTTTTATTGTCCGCTTTGCTTACTTTTTTATTTGCCAAAATATTTTAGTGATGCATTCATTAAGAATGTGAACAAAAGACTTGTCCATAAAATTAATAGGGATTCCCCTACCTACCCTTGTATTATATTTATCTCTAGTGTCAGAGTGTATTGGTGGAGCAATGGATTTGTACTGTAAGAGATATTTATCATGATCTGGAAGCCCTTTTGTTCTTGCCATAATCTTAGGGGTGTTGAATATGGTAACATATTATGAGAAGTGAATTTTTCCTTAATTACGCCTAATTAAAAAGGTAATAATTACCTCATATAGTTGTCCAAATTAGGTATTTTGATCAAAAATTTAGCATCCAAACCTCACATTGGATGTTGAAGTGCTAATGACCTTACCTACACTATTTCATGTGGGTCCTAGGAAAATATAGTAGATTCAATTGCATCAATGAAATAAAATGGGTCTAGATCATGATATATGTTTTGCCTTAAGCCTAATCCAATCCCCATTTCCTCTTTTTACACATTTTTAGGTGGGATCAATAGTTGTGCTCTATCCATGGTTGTTGGTGTCACCTGTGTTGAATACTTTATTCATTTCATCTGGATTTGGTGTGAAATATGTGCAAAAGGATTTATTTTTGATGTAGATCATAAATTTCACTTGGTTTCATAGGTATTTAATATTAGTTTATTGTATGCATCATCTTTTATATAGTGGTTACCACCCAAATCCATCATTTCATCAAGTTTAAATGTTCTGAGCTAGTTATGCATAAGTGTATCTCCAACATTTATGTCAACTAGTTGTTATTTGACATGATGGTTACTCTTATTTTTCAGGTTTATTTGATCCAACCATTGGTAGGTATATGATTTGAATGTCATCCTTTCATTTATCCAATTTATTTTATGGGTTATCTTGTCATTCTACCACACTATCCACTTTGGGAAAGATGCAATCTCCCAAGTGCATTATCATTATTGATTATGAATTATCACTCATCATCCTTTCATTGTATATGTATTGTCATCACCTCATTCCTAGACTTAATTTTCAATCATTGTGTTCTATCTACTAGTTATCTTCTTTTTAAGCTAACTTTACATATCGATCACAGTCTATGATGTTGAGTATTCCAAACTTCATTATGATGTGTTGTTATCCAAATATAGCATTGTACAAACACACTAACCCTAAAAAATATAAAACAAAATATCATTAAATAAAATTCCTAACCAAATGGTGCTACTCAGTGCCCTCTCTCATTTCCAATGATGTATGATAGAGATTATTGGTGATAATGATTAAGCCTATAGCCATTGATATGCCCTATTAAAATGTTTCTCTATAAATATTTTAAAATAATTGTACCCTATTTTTAAACATCATGAATAATATAGGGTTATTTCCATTTGATGTGTAGCTTTCTTAGAAATACTTTGAATCTTTAATCATAGAGTAATGTTGTTTGCTCAAGATAGAATTCATTAGATCACAAGTTGTGATCATGCCACTCTATTTGACTTAAATTTTTGATCTCCTACATCCACAATACCATTTATCTATGTTCCTTCATTTTAAACAAATCCATAAATATTTATTTCAAAGAGTCTTGATCATCAACCTCATAATCATTACAATGCACAGACTAGAAATAATGTACTCCATAGGCATAACTACCTCAATACCATAAATGAGTTAAAAGGGAGTGAAGCATGTGGCACATTTTTAATGTATCTTGTATGTCCAAATAAATTTAGGAATGTGATCTTCCCCATCATCCCTTTGAAAATTGCATATTTTCATTAGTATTTTACACAATACTTTTTTCAAAGCTTTAGCTTGCCCATTTATTTGTGGATGATAAGTTGTGCTCTTATGGTGTAATATCATAAACTCCTCAATGAGAATCTTGATTGTTATATTGAGGAAGTGAGTAAATATATTACTAACCAACTTTATTGGACATCCAAACCTTGTTATGATATTACCATACAAGAATTTAGTGGTATCTTTCACACCATAGTTTGGTGTTGCAATAAATTCCACCCATTTCATAAAATAGTTAGTTGTAGTAATGATATATCATGCATGATTGTGTTTTCTTGGGAGAGTTATAATTCTTACAAATTCAATAACCCATTATTCAAATGGTTGATCTTATAGCATTAGGACCAATGGCATCTCATCTTGATGATTAGGTTTTTTGATTCTTTGGAAAACATCACAATGTTTGGCCACCCTATGTGCATCTTAAAACAAATTCAGCCACCAAAGACTGCTCTACAATATCTTCTTTAAGGTAGTTTCTCTTATAAAATGACATCATATGAATCCATGATGTGTTTCCTAAAGAAGTTGTGGTTGCTAATATTCTAAATCTACTATGTACAACACATCATCCTTTCCAATTTTATATAGAAAACCATTAATTAGACTATAAGGAATGGCTCATGTGACCATTTGCTTTCTATCCCTTTCAACATAGTGTCCAAGAAACATTCCTTTCTCAAGGAAATTTGTGATATCCTCCATATATTCATGGATCGTAGCAGCCCTAAAAAAGTGTGCTTCTAGATATTCATCCTATATTTTTAGTTATTCCCCATTTTGGATCATGTTTGGATAATCTTGTCCCACATTCTCTCAACCTAGATTCAATTGATTCAAAATTGAAATTCTTAAAACAACATTAGCCACCTAGAGATCCATCCTCCCAACATCAGCTTATTAACTAGGTATTGCAATGACTATTGATCTATGAAAAGCTTAAATGGTGAGGCTATCAAATAATGTCTAAACTTTTGTAAGGCAAATGCCATAGCTAAGGCCTCTCTTTCTTAGTCATTTATTTTTTCTCTATTGTTGATAGTTTTTTTTCTATAAAAGTGTATGGGATGATCCATCCTACCATCCCTTGGCTATGCTAAGACAACTCAAACTACAATACTAGAATAATCCACATATATGTGGAATGGCTTCTTCTAGTTGATAAAAACTAAGATAAGTTTTGTTACTAACCTTTGTTTAAGATCAATAAATATTATTTGACATTTTTATGTCCACTCAAACTATGTATCTTTGTTTAATATCTTTTCCATCGATGCAGATATGGTTACATATCCTTTAATGAATTTTCTATAGTATCGTGTATGAGCTAAAAAGGTGTGTACTTTTATAGAACTAGTTGGGGGTGACATCCCCACTATTACTATAATTTTAGCCTAGTTTACTAAGATGCCATTACTACATATGATGTGGCCTAGAAGAAAATTAAAAGGTGTGAAAAATAAACACTTCTTCATATTTAAAGCAATGTACAGGGATGGACACTATTCCATCATTAATCTCAGCTTTGACAAATGACTTTTAAATAAAGAGAAGATAGCCTAGTCATTCAAATATACTTCCAAAAAATCATGAATGAAATATTAAAATTTAGTTACCATAGCCCTAGAGAAAACTACTAGCACATTCTTAAGACCAAAGGGAATTACCTTATATGTGAATGACCCCCATTCTATTACAAAGGTTATTTTAGCTTGGTTTTCTTCTGTGATCAAAATCTGATGGTATCTATTGAATCTATCTATGAATGAGTACACCTCATGACCTGTGATTGACTCAAAACCTTCATATATATATAGTATTATAAATGGATAATTGATGCATGCATCATTTAGTGTGTGATAGTCCCCACAGGCCTGAATTTCACTAGACTTATTTGGTTGTACATCTATGGGACTCACCCAGTCTACCTTTTCAACTGGATAAATGATCCTTTCTTATTGAATTTGATCTAGTTCAACCTTTACTTTCATCTTCATGTTGGTATTTAGTCTATTTATGTGATTTTTATGGGTCTAACATACTCTTTCAATTCTATGTGCATCTCTACCAATGATAGATCTACACCTTTCACATCTAATAACATGGTCGAAAAGGCATCTTGATGGTCTCTTAGTAATTAAAATGCCTTTGAGATCTCATTTTTTCCCCAATAGTCTCCCATAGTCATAAGTTTAGGTACATACTATGTTCTAATATTTTGTTTAATATTTTTTAGTGGTTCTTGATATATTTTGTTCAATCTACTGGGTAGAACCTCTTGTAGAGTGCATTCCCCTTATCATTCCAGATTGTTTACGTTACATAGTCTTTCCTCTTCAACTTATTCTACACTTTGGATGATTATTGGTTCAACTTCTCATTTTGATTCAAAGAAGCCTTCTAAATCCAGGTCTTAATCATTATCATTGGATTTTATTAACTTGTCTATAATTCTATTTTAGGGATTGATAAAAGCTTATTCTTATTTATTGGCTTTGTAATTATGAATCATAAGATTCAAATCTTGATTTGCTTCCTACTATGATGATTTATTTGTCATAGCTCCTAAATCTTCTACCTGATAATAACATAACAAGGTTTTCATTTTTTGCAATGAATTATGCACCATTGGATTGTCATCTTCAAAAACAAAAGTTTGAATAAAGTTTTTCTACACTTGTGCCCAATGTTTTGTCTCACTCTTGCACTCCTAATGTGTGTACCAAGTATTTGGAAGTGATGTTATCATATGGCTAAAAATGTGCACCTAATACATTGGCTCAACTCCTTGTGCATACCATATATCTACAAATTTATAAATGTGTATCTTAGGACATTGGCCTTAATGAAATAATGGCCACTCTAATTTCAAAATAAGTGGTAAGTAAAATTACATGAAAAAATATTTTCATGTTCCCTCCTAGTGTAACCCCTATTCTCTATGTACTACCCACCAAGTCATAGTAATTCCTTTCAATGCATATCTGAGTGTGCTAACTCTTTGATCCATATCTAGCATATGGTGCTAAAAACTCAAAATAAATGGATTAAGATTTTGTATCATAAATTATTGAGGTAATTGATGTTTGGTGGTGAGTACCATACATAAAGGTTATATCTCATGATCTCTGCTAGTCTAGTTCAACATATGGGTATCTAAGTCACCATTTATTGAAGATGTTATTTTCAAGGTAAAAAACCCTCTAGACAAGGTTATATATAATCCATTATTGTTAAAATTGTATTGTATAGGAAATATACCTCCAAATTAGTTGGAAATCACATCAATAGAGAGGTATAACATTCAAGTTGAAACTGGGGAGATGGAGATTTTATTATTACTGACTTATAAATTGGTTGATTTGTTATTTGTGTTTATATGCTTTTAACCAGATTTGGGTTCAAAAAAATGGCATTTTGTAGCTCATATATCATTTCTCTATTTATCTATGTTGAATTTAAACCAACTATTATCATTATAAGCATATAATGACTCTGGTTCCTTTGGAATAATATAGGGTTTCTACTCTAATTTATTCAAAGGGATGACAACTATCTTGTATCCTTGATGAGCCTCTAGTTGATTATGCATTGTATTAATAGTGATTTGACCATCATAAGCCCATTTCTTAACAAAATTTAGAGTAATGGGTCTCATTTGTCTTCATGTCAATTACTTCAAAATCACCTTGTAGATAGCTTATCAACTCTAATCTCCACATATTTGAGGTGACTAATTGGTTATACCCTCCCATAGTCTTCAAGATTAAGGGTGATATGATTGTATCTCAAATGTGCCCTTCCAATAGCCTCCCACGTAGATATAGGAATCATATTAATAGTACTCCCGAAGTTAAATACTTAGGGATTTCATATCCTATGACTTCAATGTCCATTCATAAGTCCACATCCTATAGTTTATTTGTTTTAACATTCCAAACCACCTTATTGATATGTTATTATCCCCTTTTTGCTCATTCTATAAGATTATTAAAGATTTTTTTAATATTCTAGGAGATATCTTTATTGCATAGAGTGTTGAGTAATTATAACAAATCTACTAATGTTGTCAAAACACCTTCCTTCTTCATAATCCACATAATTTGTCCATGTGTGTGTGTTTTAGTGGTAATGGAATCTATTTTTAATATACTCTACTATTGTATGTCCTAAAGGACATGCACAAGTGGATACATCAATCCCTTCTCTATCATAGGATCAAGATAATTGTCCCATTTCACCTTCATGATTCCCTAATCTTGTGGCATTTCTAATGTAGTTAGTCCTTTCTCTGTGTATTATTTCCAAATAACTAATTGCATAAATGCATTTTATTTAGGTTGCACATTAATCATGTTCACATTATGCATTGGTTTTTATTTTATCTACTTTTCCAATACCGATAAATCTTCAGTTTGATGTTGTCCTTACACTCTAAAATACACATAATATAATTGGTTTTTATAACATTGGATGGGTTGGAGAGATGGTATTATTTTTTTTTATTACCACCTTAATATCTTCCTCATTATCCTCCTCTATATCCTTCTTTATTTTATTTTTGCCCCAATCAGATAACTATTATCCAACAAAACCTCATTATTTTTTTACATTGTATCTACCATAATGATGCTAAGGTGATGTTGGAGCCCAATTTTATTGTTGTTATTGTGTGCTCACATTTTTCCATGAAGATTGATATTGGTATTATATTGATGATCATGTCCAACCAACCAGACCCTAGGGTTGATATTGATATTGAGGTAATAAAGGTATCCATCTGAGACTACCTTGTGTTACAATCATCATTTCTATCTATAGGCCTAGAATTTATTGCTTCATAATGGGTAACTATTGTAATATAACTACAAATACATTCTTGGTTATATCTTCCTTTAATTATTATAAGGCTTAACAGTTCTTTTCATCATGGTTGGTCAATTTACAAAAACTACAGTGTAAACTTTGAGATTTTTGAATGTATTATTATATTAGATGACATTTTATAGTTGTGTGCTCTAATACTCTATAGAGTTTTAAAAATTCTGGCTTGAGTTTAGGATAATAATTCCTATTATGTCCTTCCCAAACACATTTTATGCACCATAAACCTAGTTTAGGTTTATCACTTTCGTGCATCTCATTTATCTTTTTCATGAAAGTGTCTATTTTTGCCTCCACTTTTGAGCTAACAACTAGAGCATCTCCATAATAATTTATAAATTTCACTTGTAGGGTATTTTATCAAGCATCAACCTTAATCAAGAATTGGGATTGCATAACAACAAATATGATTCTTGATCGTAGTCCTTATATGAACTAGGTAGCTTTATCCTTATCCTCCATGAGAAAAATAATTTTATTCATCACATTTGAGAATTTTTGATCATATTCCATACAAATTCTCCACTCTATTTTTGGGTCTCCTTCAAGTCCTAAATAATCTGGCTTACAAACTATTTCATTTTAAATTCTACCACTAGTGATGATTTAACTTGTTCAATATTGAGAACATTAACATCTCTCTTGAAAACTAATTCCAAAGCATGACATAATAAAGCTCCTATGAGCTTGCATTTATTTGCATCATCAAAATTTATTCCTCTAACCTACCATTTCATGTTGTAGGTTAACATATATTGCTCAAGGTCTATTGACCTATTATATTATGTCAACACAATAAATATTCCTACATTGAACTACATATTTGGCATACTTAAATGGCTAATATTAGGTAATTCTCACTAGTGACTATGACTAAAGGTATTTGTGCATTGATCACTACAACTATAGGCTTATGTGTAACAACCCCTCAAATTGTACTTAGAATAATACAGTAAAAAAAATTATAAAATAAATTACTTAGCATTCATTCACTCAAACCATAATTATACTAAATAACTTAGCCAAACATATAATTAATAACTTAGAACAATAACAATATCAAATTCCAGTATTGATAGTAATATAATATACTACAATTGCAAAGAAGTAAATAAATTAGATCTCAGCCATGGTTATTCCAATAATATATTAACTTATGTTTAATTATATACAAATATAATACAATTACATTTCCTTTAGGCATTCAGCCTTAATATTATAAATAGACACCATGCCCTTCTGAAGCTCGATTCGAACTAACTTGTGTATCTCTAACAATCTCAAGTATGGTCTCCAGGTAAGTAGTACTATTGTGAGGAGGGAGAGAATCATCTAAGAACTTTTCCACACCAACCAAAGACCAACAATCCCCTATAATAATTTCATTAGGAAATGGCATCCCTTCATAGATGAGTAAATAGTGACTATGTACGAAACTAAAGAATAAACAAGTACCCAAGTCTTGTATGATTTCTAAAACTAAACATGTAGTGTATCATAGAAAACCTATTCTATTGCAAGATATCACATTGACATGTAAATCATACATACCAAAATATAATATCTTGTTATACATTATTTAACCACAAGATTCATACTAATTACATCCTCCTACAAATCATATCGCATCACATGCTATACATAGGATTAAGCAAAGTGTATATTTATTCCATCAATGCATAGATGAATCTCACATTATTATCTATCCCAAATCATAAATAATGCCTATAGTTTATACCACCTAGGTAAAATTCATATTAAACTATAATTTCCAAACTATTACAATAATATCCATACGACTACACCCCATGACATCTCATATTATCATAGTCTAGTATTCTAAGACATAACTGCTAGTTTTCCCATAATCAGTCATACAAAGTAGTCAAAAATACATGAAATCATAAGCTTTTAGTCAATCAAGTATATATAACAAATAAATCATACAAACATAAAAAAGTCTAACCTAACATTCACTTATACTCTTAAGGTTGTATGTGTGCATACATGATGTCCTACTAGATATTATAAAAACATACTATTCAAGTAATAACTAATACACATATATTCACATAGGTGTGGGTCTAGATATAACAAAGATAGTATGTACCACCCAATTATAACATACATTAATACTTTATAACTCTATGACATCCAATAATATCATAGATCTTTGTGCATGAACACCTTACTCAAACACAAATAATCAAACACTTTTAAATATTAATTCTAGTAAGTACAAGATTATACCACCCAAGTATACCCTAAATTATTCCTTAAAATAATAATCATAAGAAAACATAATCTTGTAAGAACACATCACAATTTACTAATTTATTTTATAAAAATCTTATCACTTGCTCCTATTAATACTCTCACAATATATATTTCACATGAGATTTCATCTTTACATGACTCTATAAATTTGACCTCATCGACATATTTGCATAACACACCTCTCAATTAGATTATCCATGTCTAACATTGGTGGTGCTACCTAGGCTAGTGAAATCCATCTCACTACCTTCTTAACATCATCAATGCAAATATCTAACATAAAACATATATATCATAATGTATAACTTATAGATTCATTTAGATTATTCATATTAACAGAAGTGAGAACATACTAAGTATGGAAATAATCTTAATCTTATATTTTATCTGTCAGTTACATATAATAAATCTAGAACTTGATATTATTACCTATATAACACTATATAGCAAAACACAATCTATATAAGATCATACCAACTAGGTATACTTTAAACAAGGACTATAATTGCATGCATGCATACTGGTTAATTATCAACCAATGAATTCAATTCCTCTTTAATTATATGTAACATACTTGTCTATAGAAACTACAATTTTGGTTCTATCACAATCAAGTTTATAATTTGTATTTCATTAACATGAAAACATAGTATGCCCAACATAATAATTTATCCTTTATAAGACAATAGATCGATAATTCTAATTTATAAATTAATTTTCAAGTTTTTCATAGACATAAATACAGTCATATTACAAAACTAAGTTTAATTCAATTATCTTAAATTATTATCCACACATAAAATATCATCCTTAAACATACTAAAATCATATAACTCAACACTCATACATAATCAATAATACTTTAAAATATCTCTCCACTTGTTACTAGGATTCTAATGAACTTGCCTGGAAATCATTTTCTAACCAAAGTTTTTCTATACTTGAGACTAGATCCTTAAACAACTATAATATACAACTAGTATGTGTTCATATATATAACTGATTTAGATACTACCAATGCATTTGTTGATACAAATGGGTAGGACGTAGTCATTAATTATTTTGGCAAGTAAAATAAAAAGGATGTTACCATGTAAATATAAACAAAACACTAACCAAATATATATTATGCCTCTGTTGCTCATGCTTTTGTTGTTGTAAAATGCAATCTAATATTATTATTTAGAACTCAATCCAATATCATTATTTAGAATGTAGTCCAATATCATAATGAAAATGTAGTATAGAGAATAAATATGCAATCAAAAGAGGTACATGGATATCTCATACACAATTAAATATATATTAAATGTTTTTGGATGTTTCTAAATTTTCTTTTGTCATTACTCAACACACTTCTATAAACTTCTAAATTCATTTTACACTAAAGCAAAACCATGTGAATATAATACGCTCACAAGAGCATTAGATTTAAATGTTGATAGGTATATAAATTTTGATTCTAGCTATTATATACTACACAGTTACAATGAAGATACAGGTAACTCACAGTCAATATCTTTTAGTGTTGTTTATAAAATGTGTATAACACTACCATAATTTAAAAATCATTTGACACTATATATAGATTAAAATGAAATCCATTAATATAGACACTAATTGTATATCAACTAAAACTCAGCTTAAAATTTTTTCTTGATATAATTTAAGAAAGGATGCTACCTTATACAAATATATGTCTAATACTAAGATGTTGAATATTGAATATATAACGCTACCATTTATTAAGTGATACATAGTTTGAAGAAGAAAAACACAGCCATGCACATATACTAAGGTGTTAAAAATGAAAATACTAAACTCAGTCAATGCTAAACACTTGCCACATAGTCTAAAATAATTAAAATGTTGACTATAAATTTAAAACGTAGGTCTCTAATTCTGAAACTCGGTCTCTAATATGAAATGCAGTCATTTAATACTCCAACCAAATCACTAAGTTTTTTCATGAATTTAGAGTTCACATCCATAAAATATTACACATATAAATATAATTTGCAAAACCTACCTGGTATAAAATTGCTTGGAAAAAGAATGTGCTTGCTATCTCTTGCTTTCTCCCTCTTCGCTTCAAATCCTACCATTTCTTCTATCTCCCTCTCTCTGTATTTCCTTTAATTTCTTTCACTTAATCTATAAAACTCTCCACCTCTCATTCTACCATGTCCTCTCTTTGCATGTTATTTCCCTTAAGTTCCCACCTCCATGCATAGCATCCACTCTCCTTTTTGATTTTCTTAATTTGAATTTGTCTCACCTCCAAGACCATAGTTAACTTACTTTTAACTTTATTAATTAATATTAAAACATGTAATTTGGTCATTAAATATCTTTATGCCCTATTACCCATGTTATCTCAATATAAGTTTAGGTTGACCAATTAAAATAATGATAACTAATTTCTAACTTTAAATTTAATTTCATGTAGTCCATATTCTAGCTCATAGACTCAGACTCAACTAAAGACTACATGAAAAACTAAATAATTATGCCTATTATTATCAATGTCAAAAGTAACAATTATTTTATAAGTCATTAATAAAAAGGTTTATTATATAAACATTTTAGTATTTAATTTGGATGGTCCATATAGGGAATTAGCATAGGTATTATATTAAATCCTAACATAATAATAATTACCTAAACTGATATTTCAAACATTTTAATGTTATATCTTCAAATTTATTTGTTGAGTCTGTTATAAAGGCTAGTTATTTTTTTCAATTGTATTTAAAAATATGTATTAAATAACATGGATAACTAGTTTACTAAGAATAACATCACATTAACATAATAATCGTAAAAATTAAATCCATACAATTAACTAATCATATTAAATAAAAAGAGTTAACAAGTCATACTATTGTGTGTGTAGGGTCACTAGCAATTCCTCTATCATCCCCCAATCATCCCATCTAATCCATCCTCTCTGATGATGCTCTCCATCATCAAACTCTGAAAGTATGATCAATATTGTATTCAACTCGCAACAAGTAGTTAAACTGAGTCATCATAAATATCAACCAATGATGCAAAACTAACAAACATATATCTATAGTATATGAAATAATAAAATACAACTGTCACATTATGTATACTAATCAACAATATTACTATTCTATAAAAATATATATCATAAAGCTCATATCAAAGCAATAATAATTAGCTAATGACCATATTAATCCATGGATTCAAAGGTTATAAATCATGAGGTGAAATTAGGATGTAACACCCTCCCCCCTTAAATCTAGTCTTCATCTTGATGACACTTATTCAATCCATATTTTTGAATAACAACCAAAGTTAATCGAATTTAAAAACATAGTATCAAGTATCAAATCATGCAAACAAATGAGTAAACAGCTTGTATAACTCATCAAAGTCCTTCCAAGTAGTACTATCCTTAGATTATTGGTCCTACAAGACACTGCATTATGAAATTTCCTTTACTGTAAACAAGTTCTATGAATGTCTCTTATGCTAATTAGTTCTATCATAACCACCCAGGGTCTAAAACCTCAAGACAAGCCTATTAAATCTTAGTAAAAGTTTCACTGACTTTACCAAAATCACATGAGATCATCACAAAAGCCAAAAAAATGACCAGGGAGAGTTCCAAAAAACCTTCCATCCCCTCTACACATATCTTTAATCTAGAGAGTGTATTTCTCATTTCATAGAAAAGTATTTAGGGAACCTGGCAAGAATAATGTAAGTTAATACTATCGCTACTCCATGTAGCTTTGGATAAGTATAACATGTCAATATTATCACTACTCCACAAATCTCATGATAAGTATGATGATGAATAGGGACTGGAAATATTACATTTCTAACATATACAAAATTATGGAATACTCATCCATAGTAGACATGCATATGGCCATATGATAGAATTTGATAAGTTTATCTATCAAATCCTAAATTTGACAAGTCTATCTATTAGATTTAAACACAATAACTACTGATTTAATATGAGCCTAATTAGGATACTATCTTATCACTTAGAACTTATGTTCCTAATTCACCACTCTTCCCTAAAGTCTCCATGACTTGACGATCTCACAATGTGTTCAAGGTTCCATGAAACTCAAATCTATACTAATAGATCATAGAAAACAATACTATATACTCAATGATTCCATATGTATCAACATATATATAATAAAAATCATACAATCATTTTGAAATTATATTAAGTTTCCACTAGCTAAACATAACTAGTATCATAATTCACAACCTAACCTATAGTGTTATTGTTGACCAAATTTGACCCTATAGGTCAAATTGGGACCCCTATAGGTAAAAAATTGTTTTTCAGGTGTTTTAGGGGTCTATTATTATGTCATAATTTGTATTATAAGTTATTTTATGTAATTTGATGCTACATTAGCCTTGGTCCCGGTCATTTTCCATATTTATGTCTTTTTAATCATTTTAGGGGTCAAAATAGAGAATTAAATGATTTGTATGGCCTCCTCAGAAAATTTTAATGTTTCAAAGGATTATTTTATATCCCATGTGTCCTCATATGTCTTCATAAATTGTTTATAATTGAAAAGTGGTAGGTTCTTTAGAAGAAAGAATAATTTTCTTAGAAAAATGAAGAGTTTGGCACTTATACAACCCATAAGGGAGTGTGACATGTGGGAGAAGGTTTTGAGATGACTCTTAAGATTCATAAAACCCATTTACATGATTTAAGTATTCTATAAGTGTAAAAATTGAGATAAAACCATTTTGCTCCTTCACCCTTCCATGCACATAGAACCAGTTAGTAGGTTTGTACTTGGTACAGCCAGTAGGGGAGGTTTCAAACAAATTGATCTTGGGGGTATCTTCTAAACTCATTTAACTTCCATTTGATTTTTTTAGAATAATGGTGACCTGTGCTTTATGAACCATTCTTAAGAAGTTGACCTATCTAATTTGCTTACTAATTTGTGCACCCTACAAGTTTTTCTCATGTTTGGATGATTCTATATAATCGAATTGATAATATTGATTTTGGATGATTTTATATCCCTCCTTAAATTATCTCTATGCTTTTTTTTATTTTCCAAGATGATTTTATAGCTAAAATAACTCACTTTACAAGAGGGTGTTCATATTGAACTTGCATTCAAATTTCACCATTTGTAAAAAGCCTCTTTCTCTGTAATGGATTTGGCATGATGTAGAATGGTGTTTCACTCATCTAAATGGTCATGGTAATATCCTTATTTCAAAAAAATAGTATCCAAGGTAAACATCATTGAGTTTATAGTCCATTAGCATGCATAGTCAATTTCTAACTCATCCTTAGTCTTAGTCATGACTCATAGAGGCTATGAGAATATCCAAAGAAGTATAAGGAAAGTTTAAAAGATTTGTAATAGACTCTAGAAAAATGAGGTAGTTTTTGAGTCTCCAAATGACAAATAAGGTAGTATTTTAGTCTTGTGCAATACTTTTGCATAGTTACCATGAACATGCACCTATAAGTGTCATGAAGGAAGAGTTCAACATTGAAAGGAAGGTGTGACAGCTTGTTTTGAGCTTTGAAACCTCCTAATGTTTCATCTCAACACATTTAGGAGAGGCTAATTGACTATGAAATTATATTCTTTGGTACATTACTCTAATCCATGCTTATTGTCTGCATATGACTCAAAGTACATCTATAAGAGCCTCTTAGGATGACGTCATAGTGAAATGGGAGCTTGGATAGGTGTTTCAATATTTTAGAGTGAGAATAGTACATTTGAAAACATTTATAAATCCTATATTTGGTCACAATCATTTAAATCCTACAACTGACTACAGTTCTCATCCTCACTACCAGTGTATGAGAATAACCACCTATAAGTAGTCTTAGTA
Organism: Torreya grandis; assembly: GCA_037957365.1. Lineage (NCBI taxonomy): Eukaryota > Viridiplantae > Streptophyta > Pinopsida > Cupressales > Taxaceae > Torreya > Torreya grandis. Next base: position 3,127,859 of record JARHVA010001307.1, read on the forward strand.
GAGGTCTGAGATATCATAGGGGAGTGTTGGAGCATAATGAAACTTTCCTTAGAAGTCATAGAATTTTGTGTTGATCATGATATAATTTTTTAAGGATTAATTTGGATAATATAAGTAATATAAGTGGAAACTAGGATTTAATGTGGAATGACTATGCTCAGGGATCAAATCCCCAAAAGTATAAAACAGAGCACCCTGGCATTTTGTTGATATCTTAAAACAAGGTTTCCAAAAGCTTTGAGGCATATAAGTGATCAAACCTTACATTATCCACATAAGAGAAGGACTTTAAAAGATATTTAGGGTATATTACTAAGGTAAAATGGTTGTTACATGGTCCAAAGTTACATTTTTATGCACTGAACTCAGGTAGTGATCACCTACGGGTTTGAGCCCAAATAGACTCTTCACCCAATATTGCAATACCAAACCATACCTCTATGATTGAATGATTTTATATGGTTATACATAAAAATTATTATCTATGATACCATCAATATGAGTATATATTTAATGATTTGATACTCATTAGCACCTACAGGGGTATCTTCTCAAAATACTCACCTACAGTTGACTGAGAGGTGACAGTGAGATTCAACAAATGGATGGAAGGTATAAATATGGCTTGGATTTGTATAAAAATAGATTAGTGTGGTTATAAAAATATTTATAAGATATTTAAACACTATACCTAGGCTTCAAACATTCATGAACATCTACAAGAGTCACTTTTGAAGAGGAAACACATAATACACAGTCAGCGAAAAATGACTAGTCTTTGGAGCAATTTAAACCCCAAAGTGTGACTTAAGAAATGGAATATATGAAATAAGTCTTTTAATATTTTAGGAAGTATTATACACTATTTTTAAGTCGTAAAACATCTAGGATCACTGACAAGTATGATGCTTGGATTAAAACATGGTCAAATCCTACACAATTTTGTGAGTTTGAGTTGTGTGTAAGGGTATATGGAAGCCTAGCGTAGTGAATGGATTGGGATAAATAAATTATGAATATATAATATTAAATATTCTCTAATAATATTAAAATCATTCATGATATGGACTCACAACAAGCATCATATAGCCTACATCTTAAAACCCTGCACAGAATACCTCTCTAGGGGTTTGTTTTAAAATTTACAAGAATTAGAAGGTCATATGACCTCAAAAAGAGCTCAAATATTTTATATATCATATCCATGAGTTATATAATCTTATAAAATGAAAAAAAAAAATGGTCAAACAAGGGAAGTACCCTCTATTTTGTCTCAGATAGAGGGTACTTCCCTTGAGAGCAAACCCTATAGTTTAGAGGAAAGTATATAAAAAGATAAGACCAGAGCTAAATCAACCTTGATATAAGGTTTTTAAATTTTATTCACATATATTAAAACATGATAATCCTTATTTATAAGGTTAAAAATCAACAAATTATTCTAAAACCTCAAATATGCAAATAGGTTTGTTAGGCCTTGAGGAGGCCTAGAGCCCAACTGGGGGTCCAACTTCACTTCTAGATATTATTTAGATTTATACCCTATTTTATCATGTTTATGGGATGAAATAAGATGTGAAAAATCTCTTTTTATTCAAATAAACCATAGATAAATCCACTTTTAGCTTAAATATAGTCCAAGTCTATAGAAAATGGAAGAAAAAGCTTGATAAGATAACTTTGAGTGCTCATATCTCCCTTAGAACTTTGTATGGATATATAAGGAGTTTATGGAGGTTTATGGAGGTCTATAATATTTATCTTGTGAAATTTTTTAGAAACTTTAATGTCAAATCTACATGAACAAAGCTTAAGAGCCTAAAGCACTCAAAACCTTTAAAAACCCAAGTTAATGACCTAATCAAGAAAAAAAGGTTGGAGGGATATCAAAATAAGATGTAATTATAATTAAAATTATTTAAACATGTAGGAGACTCAAAAATTACCATTCCCATCCACTTGAGGTGTTTCATACCTATATGGATAGGGTATAAAATTGTTTTTCTTGATTTTTTTGTTCATTGTGTAGGTTTTAGAAAGTTTCAAGAGATGAAATAAACTTTGGGAGGAAGATAGAGACTTAATATAACTCTAAATGTCAATTTAATACTTCATCAAAACTCTTAAGTTTGCCTACCATAGTTATCATCTTAGCCAGTCAAAACTGGCATAGTGAGCATGATAGTGAGAAGGGTGAAAAGCTTTAAGTAGGTTGCTTTTAAGGTGTTCCTCATGCCTATAATGCCATATATGGTCTTTAAATGTGTCATTAACCCCCATTTTATGTATTTACATGAGAAAATGAATCAAAATTTGAGGTCAAGTGTGCAAGGTGTGGGAAAGAGGAGTTTTCTTTGAGTGCAGGTAATGATGGCTCACTTCTAGAAGATTCTAGATGATTAATACTACAACCAATACATGGAGAGACATGTTTTCAACCCTTCACCATCAATCCAATCATTATACCTATCCCTAGTTAGTTTTAGGACATTGCAATAGTGGTGAATGATGAAGGTAATTTTCTTATGCAAAATGAGAACTCCTACGCCATATTTTAAGAGTTTCATGACTTGGGGTGACACTTATGCCTATTTAATTTGCATGATCAGTTTCAAATTTCCCTTCTCATGCATATTTAATTCATTTTATTATCTTTACAAGTGTCCTTGTGACCTTTAGACTTCTTTCTTCTCCTCTCTCTCTCTCTTAAGTTTTATATGAACTAGCCATTTTAGCCTTTGTAAAATATGCTCCATCTGATTTTGGCAAAGTCCTGCTCATTTTCATACCATAAGATCAATAAAAATACCTATTTTACCTCTTTTATGACTATTCATAGTGTGTTCACTTTAATGATTGATCTTGATTAGTGATGAATTTTGTTTCCTTAGCATTATTGTCTCATTCTCTCACATATTTGCAACTTGAAAGCTTCTTCTTACAAGTCATGTGAAGTGTTCTAGTGAAGTGTTAAGGTTAAGTGAGTTAGTCTATTCACTAGTTCCATTTAAGGCCTCTTTCTAGTCCTCCTAGCCTAAACATTCATCACAACTTCATAATGAAATACTGATGTGAGAAGGTTTATATTAGAGAAGTATATGTTTAATTAGTCCCTTGATCTCATGTGTGACATATAGCTAGTTGGTAGTCATCAATCAATTTGGTATACCACCTCCTTTAGGATAGTTTACTTTCAATTTTCTCTCCCTTTTCCTTGCAAGCATAGGTATAGTAGTGATCTACAAGTGTTACATCAAGAGAGCTAGCCCTATCTTGAGATTCATCTCATTCTTAGGCTACCCACATCCTAGAGGTGTTTCAATTGTGCCACTTGGATGAGGAAATTTGATACATCTCCTCAAAGGGTGCAAATCCAAGTGACAATAGTTTTTGGCATGCTCATTGGGACTTATTATCCAAGAAGTTGAAAAAAAATTGGTGTTGTCTTTCAACATATCATCCTTTGGAAGAATTTATCCAAGCATCAATGGAAACTCCAAAGTTACATCAGTTAGTCAAGCAACCCAATTTTTCCTTTTGAATATTGTTGGTAAATTTTTCTTTGTGTTCTCACTTCCCAATGAAGTTTCATGGATAATTTTGGTGTTGAGTATTGTTTTACACAAGTTGGTGAGGTATCTCAAGCTTATGGAATTCACTATCAACCTTTGTATAATCCTTATCAACCTTGTCATGATCCTTATCAGCCTTGTCATGAATTGTATCAATCCTATACCCAGCCTTCCCAATATCTTGCTCCTCCTAGTCAACCTAGTCACTTCTTTAATCATTCCATTTCCACTTTCAAGCAAACTCTCTTGGGATATGAGAGGTACATGATATATCTTAACACACAAAGGCAACATGGTCTAGATATACCTAGTCATCTCATTCATAATGTGAGAGATGCATTAAATATGGTTAAAATAAAGTGGGCACCTATTGAGAGAATAAATTTGTAAAGGCTCACAAGTGAGATGTTAGATGTGAGTGGCTTGGTTTCATCCTTAGAATATAAGCTAAGAATTCATGAAGAGAAGCCTCACCAAATCTATCATCCCTGATATCCACCTCCCCAATATTGATATTCAGTCGTATTTGATTCCTACTCATGAACCCAATTAAACTTATCAAATTCATCCTTTTCCCAATCAGTTGGAAGAGAGAGTTAGAAAGACAAACCTTATTTTTGAAGCAAAATTTGATAGGAAAATTAAGTTATCCAACAAGTAGATGAATTGATCCATCTTATCATTAAATGAATTTGAATTTAAGCCCTCATTTCCCTCTCTTATTACATCTCCACCTCAAAAAGAGACTTCTAGATATGAAATCCCAAGTTGGAGCCAAGGTGGAGAATCCAAGCCTAAAGAGATCTCAAGTTTCTTGAGAAATTTATCTACCCCTCAAATTACATCACCATCTAAAGAAGAGACTCCTAATCCTAACATCATAATCTATAATAAGGTATTGGAATCATGGGGAAAGAAAGAGGATAAAATCCTAGATAAAGAGTGTGAGGTTGAGAAAGAGATTGATCTGATGCAAACCCCTCCCACCCTTCCTAGAGATCCCTCTTATTGTGTATGTTATCCATCTTGTACTCCTTATCCTCATAAATATGCCTATCAAATTCAAGAAAGATTTTTCCTAGAGAACCTAGCCAAGTAAATTGAAGAGTTAGAGTTGAGAATGAAATTGTTGAGTCAAGGTGTGATAGAAGGTTTAGAGCCAAAAGAAGATCCTATGCTTGAACACACCCCATCTAACCTTCCTCGAGAGTTTCCTCAAGCTAAATTAGATTTCAATAAACAGATTATCAAATGTAAGAATAAAACCAAGTTATTTTAGCCCAAGGTTTTCCTCCCTTTCGTAAATAACTCCCAAAAGGATCCCCTACAATTCATTCTCAATCTGATGTTAAGTTCTATGTGTCACCTCCACCAACTAGTTCATCTTATCCTCACACCACCACCCTTTTCCTTGATGGACCTATGGTATGGGAATCTAAAGAGGATCATTTTGTTGATAAAAATTCAAAACTCTTGCTTGAAGAAAATATATCTCCTTGGCAACCTCATTGGGCTAAGTCACCTAATGCCTAGTCTTGGCATCACCAAGAAGAAGGAGATTGAAGATATTTCAACCATTGAGAAGCAAAGTTAGGTTATGATAGTTTAGATACAACTTGAGAGCCCTTTTTGGTGATGCCTAGTCTTGGAATCACCAAGAAGAAGAAGGAGATTGAAGACATTTCAACCATTGAGAAGCAAAGTTAGGTTATGATAGTTTAGATACAACTTGAGAGCCCTTAAGAGGTCCTAAATTATAAGGAAGAGGAGAGTCCTTATGATGATTCTTATTTTTTTTTTGATAATGAGGAATGCCTTCCCTATGTCAAAGAAGAAATCCTAGATGAAGTCCTTTCAGATTATAAATAAGAGGATGAAAGAGCTTCTCTTATTGTTCACCTTCATGATGTTGATCAAAGAGAAGATGAGGACTTGTGGCAATAGTTTGTAAGCATTTGCAATGAATTTTAGTCTCTCAATGGGTCTACAACTTCCATAGAGATGATTGTAAGTGATGGTAAGCAAGATGAATTTTTTAAAAATGTCATAGATGAGCTAGATCAAAGTTCATCTCAGCCTTTGAAGGTCAAAACAAGCTTCTATGGGCCTCAATCTTCCAAAGAACAAGAAATTAATCCTCTTGAAATCATGCCTACAAAAAGATGCATGTTGATCATGAGATGAAGAGTGGGCAGTAATATGAGGTATGTGTACAAGGACAAGGGGAAAAAATTTACATTAGAGACCTATTTGAAGATGATCTACTTGAGAGCATAGTAAGTGAAGTGTCAATAAATAGGCCTAATATATCAAGTATCCAATTCAAAGAGTAACATGCTTGGAACTATGATTCATCTCATGAAGAAGAAGATGCAAGGAACTTTCATTTTGATCTCAAAAAAGGAGGTATGCTTAATAATTAGTTGTACATAGTGGTTCATATTTTTGACTTACCTAAGTGCTTTGATCACATGTGTGTGTGTGTGTGTCTTGTTAGTTTGTTTGCTTTGTTTTGTGTGTGTCCTTAATTTTATGTGGTTGAGGTAGTCAATTGATTTTGTCTTGATCAAAGTCTTATTTTTTTGTTTCAGACTCTAGATGACTCCCTAAGCCCAATGTATTGATAAGGCTACTGATCTTTAGCATAGCAAGTATGGTACCCTTATGAGTCACCAATTTGTTGATTGAATTTGACCCTATAGGTAAAATTGGGATCCCTATTGGTAAAAACTTGTTTTCTATGTGTTTTAGGGGTCTAGTATTATGTCATAAGGTGTATTATATGTCATTTTATGTAATTTGATGTTACATTAGCCTTGGTCTTGGTTATTTTCAATATTTATGTCTTTTTATCATTTTGGGGGTTAAAATAGAGCATTAAATGGCTTGTACAACCTCCTTGGTAAATGTGAAGGTTTCAAAGGATTATGTCACACCCCATGTGTCCCCATATGTCTTAATCAACTATTTATAACTAAAAAGTGGTAGGTTCTTTATAATAAAAAACATTTTTCTTAGAAAAAGGAAGAGTTTGGCACTTAAATGGCCCATAAAGGAGTGTGACATGTGGGATAAGGTTGTGAGATGACTATTCAACTTCATAAAACCCATTTTCATGCTTGAAGTACTCTGGAAGTGTCAAAATTGAGATAAAACCTTTTTGCTCCTTCTTCACCCTTTTATGCACACAAAACCAGTTAGCAAGTTTGTACTTGGTATGGCTAGCAAGGGAGGTTTTAGATAAATTTATATTGGGGTGTCTTCTACACTTATTCATATTCCATTTGATGTTTGGTTACATAATATTGGTGACATGTGCTTTTTGAACCATTCCTAATAAGTTGACCTATCTAGTTTGCTTGCTAATATATGTACCCTATAGGTTTTGCTCTTGTTTGGATGATTTTGTACAATCTATTTACTAAGACTGATTCCATATGATTTTATCTCCCTCCTTAAATTCTCCCTATGATTTGTTTCATGTTTCAATTTAATTTAATAGCTCACATAAATCACTTTGTAGGAAGGTGTTGATATTGAACTTGCATTCAAATTCTACCATTTGAAAAAAGCCTCTTTATCTACAAGGGATTTGGCATAATGTAGAATGGTGTTTCACTCATATAAATTATCATGGTAACATCCTTATTTCACAAAAATTATCATCCAAGGTAAACATCATTAAGGTTTTAGTCCATTGGCATGCATAGTCAATTCCTAGCTCATCCTCAGTCTTAGTCATGACTTGTAGAGGCTATGAGAATATCAATAGAAGTATAAGGAAAGTTTAAAAGCTTTGTAATATCCTATAGAAACATGAGGTAGTGTTTGAGTCTATAAATGATAAATAAGGTACTATTGTATTCATGTATAATACTTCTACATAGTCACCATGAACATGCACCTATAGGTGCCATGAAGGAAGAGTTTAATGTTTAAAGGGAGGTGTGACAGCCTATTTTAAGATTTAAAGCATCCTGATGTTTCATCTAAACACATTTAGGAGAGTAAAATTGACTATGAAATCATATTATTTTTTATATTTCTCTAATTCATGCTTACTACATGCATATGGCTCAAAGTCCATCTACAAGAGCCTCTTAGGATGAAATCATGGTGGAATGGGATCTTGGATAGGTGTTTCAGTCTCTTAGACTCCTAATAGTACATTTGGAAACCTTGATAAAGCATACACTTGGTCACAATCATGTAAATCCTACATACTAACTAAAATTATCATCCTCACTACCTATGTATGAGAATAACCACCTATAGGTGGCCCTAATAGAGGTTTAAGGTATCATAGAGGAGTTTTAGAGAATAATAAAACCTTCCTAAGAAGTCCTATCATGTGGTTTTGATCATGATAGAATTTTTTTAGGTTTAATTTGTCTAATATAAGTGGAAACTATGATTTAAGTTTGAATTATTGTGCTCAAGGATCAAATCCCCAAAAGTGCAAAACAGAGCACCCTAGCATTTTGTTGATATATTAAAACAAGGTTTCCAAAACCTTTGAGGCATATAGATGATCAAACATTATATTATCCACATAGGATAATTAATTTTAAAGATATGGAGGGTAGATTACTAAGGTAATATGGTTTTTAGATGGTCCAAAGTTGCATTTTTATGCATTGAACTTAGGGAGTGATCACCTACAAGTTTGAGCCCAAATAGACTCTTCACCCATTGTTGTTATACCAAAACATGCCTCTATGATTGAATGATTTTATATGGTTTAAAATAACAATTATTATTTATGATACCATCACTAAGATTTGATATGTAATGATTTGAGTCCCATTAGCACCTACAGGGGTCTCTTCATTCAAAATACTCACCTATAATTGATGAAGAGCTGACAGTGATCTTCAAAAAATGGTTGGAAGGTATAAATATGTATTGGATTGGTATATACATAGATTATTTTAGCTAAAAACATATTTAAAATATCTTTAAAAACTATACCTAGGCTTCAAATGTTCATAAACATCTATAGGAGTCACTTTTGAAGAGGAAACATAGAATACACAGTCAACTAACTATGATTGGTCTTTAAATTAATTCAAACCCAAAAGTGTGATTTAAGAAATGGAATAGTTTAAATAAGTCTTTTAAGATTTTATAAAGGCTTATACACTATTTTCAAGGCCTAAAACATGCAAGATCACCTATAGGTATTATGCTTGGATTAAAACACAGTCAAATCCTACACAATTTTGTGAGTTCAGGTTGTGTGTAAGGGTATATGGAAGCCTAGAGTAATGAAAGGATTGGGATAAATCCATTATTACTATATAATATTAAATAGGCTCTCATCATATGAAAATCATGCATAATATGGAATCACAACAAGCATCATATTGCCTATATCTTAAAACCCTGCACAGTCTACCTCTCCAAGGGTTTGTTTTGGAATTTACAAGAATTATAAGGTCATATGACCTTAAAAAGATCTCAAATATTGTACAAAAAATATACATTACTTATATAATCTCATACAATGACAAAATTTTCTATGAAAACAAGGGAATTACCCTCTAATTTATCTCAGATAGAGGGTACTTGTTTTGAGAGTAAACCCTATAGTTTAGAGGAAAGTATATAAAAAGATGAGACTAGGATCTAAATAAACCTTGATAGAAGGTTTTGAAAGTTGAGTCACATATATACCAAAATTAGAAGCCTTATTTATAATGAGATAACTTAATAGGGTATTCCAAAACCTCAAATATGCAGACAAGTTTGTTAGGCCTTGAGGAGGCTTAGAGCCCAATTGGGGTTCCAACTTCACTTCTAACTCTTTTTGAGATTTATAACCTATTTTATCATGCTTATTGGATGACATTAGATGTTAAAAATCTCTTTTTATTCAAATAAACCATAGATAATTCCACTTTTGTCTCAAAGATAGTCTAAGCCTGTAGGAAATGGAAGGAAAAGCTCGATAAGGTAAATTTGAGTGCTCATATCTCCTTTAGCACTTTTCATGGAGATATAAGGAGTTTATGGAGGTTCATGGAGTTATTTAACCTATTTTATCATGCCATAGATAATCTCATGGAGTTATTCAACCTATTTTATCATGCTTATTGGATGACATTAGATGTTAAAAATCTCTTTGTATTCAAATAAACCATAGATAATTCCACTTTTGTCTCAGAGATAGTCTAAGCCTGTAGGAAATGGAAGGAAAAGCTCGATAAGGTAAATTTGAGTGCTCATATATCCCTTATCACTTTTCATGGAGATATAAGGAGTTTATGGAGGTTCATGGAGTTATTTAAAATTTATTTTTTGAAATTTTTTTGCAACTTCAATTTCAAATCTGCATGAATAAAGCTTAAGAGCCTAAAGCACTCAAAACCCTCACAAACCCTGGTTAATGACCCAACTAATAAAAAAAGGTTGGAGGGATATATAAATAAGATGAAATGGGAATGAAAAATATTGAAACATGTAGGATAATCCAAAATTACCCTTCCCATCCACTTGAGGTGTTTCATACCTTTACAAATAGGGTAAATAATAGATTTTCTTGACTATTCTGAGCATTGTGTAGGTTCTAAGAGGTTTAAAGAGATTAAATAAATTTTGTAAGGAATATATAGACTTAATATAACTCTTAATTTCCATATCATACTTCATAAAAACTTCTAAGTGTTCCTCCTAGAGCTCTCATTTCAACTAGTAAAAACTAGCTTAGTGATCATGATATTGAGAAGGGTGAAAAGCTTCAAGTAGGCTACTTTTAAGGTGTGCCTAATGCCTCTAATTCCATGTATGATATTGTAACATGTCATTAACCTCAATTTTATGTATTTATATGAGAAATTGAATCCAAATTTGAGGCCAAGTGTGCAAGGTTGGGAAAGAGGAGTTTTCTTTGAGTGCAAGCAGTGATGGCTCACTTACAGAAGATTTTAGATGATTATAAATGAAACCAATTCATGGAGAGAAATGTATTAAAACCTTCTCCCTTAATCCAATCATTATATATATCCCTATTCAGTTTTGGGATGTTACAATAGGGGTGAATGATGAAGGCAATTTTTTGTGCAAAATGAGACTCCTATGCCATATTTCAAGAATTTTATGACTTGGGGTGACACTTGTGCCTCCTAAATTTGAATGATCAGTTTCAATTTCCCTTCTCATGCACATTTAACTCATTTTCTCATCTTTAAAAGTTTCTTTATGACTTTTGTACTTCTTTCTTCTCCTATCTCTCAAGTTCTATAAGAACTAGCCATTTTGGCCTTTGTAAAATATGCTTCACCTGAGTATGGTGAAGCCCTACTCATTTAAATACCATAAGATCAATAAATAATACTAATTTTACCTTTTTTATTACTTTTCATAGTGTATTCACTTGAATTATTGATTTTTCTTAGTGATGACTTTTATTTCCTTAGCATTGTTGTCTCATTCTCTCACCTATTTGCAGCTTGAAAGCTTCTTCTTATGGGTCATGTGAAGTTTTCTAGTGAAGTATCAAGGTTTAGTGAGTTAGTCTATTCACTAGTTCCATTCAAGTATTCTTGTCTAGTCCTCCTAGCCTAAACATTCATCACAACCTCATAAAGAAATACTAATGTGAGAATATTCAAATTAGAGAAGTGTATGCTTAGTTAGTCTCTTGGTCTCATGTGTGACATGCAACTAATTGGTAGTCATCAATAAATTAGGTGTATCACCTCCTTCAGGATAGTTTACTTTCATTTTTATCTCCCTTTTTCTTACAATCATAGGTGTAGTAGTGATCTACAAGTGGTACATCAGGAAAGTTATCCTTATATAAAGATTCACCTCATTCTTAGGCTACCCACAGCCTAAAGGTGTTTCAATTGTGCCACTTGGATGAGGAGAGCTGAGACATCTCCTCAAAGAATGAAAATCTAAGTGACAATATTTATATTCATAGTTAAGAGGAAATAATATCAAAATTAACATAACTTACAAAGGCTAAGGATTATGCCATCTGTACAACCTTTTAAAGGAACAAGCGAGATAATTTATCCCTATTTTCTTGACTAAAACTTAACAAGTTAAAATTTTATCTCAATTTTTTTATACTATTAATATGTTTTACACATCGTATACCTTACTTTTTCCCAAATAAAGGTACATATAAAACTCTTCAAAATAACATGCTTCTAAAAGAGAATAATATCAATCTAAACAAAGGTATTTAATAACATAATAATTATCAACACCATAATTAATTTAAATTCAAGGATAACCACTCCTTGTGGTCAATTTCATTAGTTAGATAAAATAACAACTCTAAAAGTAACAAGTGGAAATTAGAGAGCTAAAATCTTAAAAACAAATCTCTTACATACCCTCACATGATAAAAGGAAACACCACAACCCAAGTTAATCACTACCTACTTACCAAATTTTGCAAGAGTAGTATCATAACCTACTTCCACAACTGGAAAGAAAATATTAACCACAAGGATGCATCAATCCATCTAATCCTACAACTTCTCTCAACAAGAATTAGAAAACACTTAAATCAATGTTATATAAATATGAATCTTATCGATATCTTAAATTGATGTAAGAGGAGAGTGAGAGAATAACAACTCACCTATAATTTAACTAAGAGATATGATACTTCTTCTTAAGTCTACATAATACAAACTCATAACATAAAATAATTCATAATCAAGACATGTACATTAACTACAAGAAAATCCCCACCACACTTGGTGGTGCCAATCTAGAATTGCCTTATAAGATTTCCCACTCCTAGGATTTGTGTATACAATACACAAAATTAAAGCATAATTACTTAAGAGAGAGGCACTCCATGCCTTTAAAAACACTTACAACACAAAACACAAATGGTGAAGGTGATTTTATTACCAAAAAAGATGTAATCATACTCAAAGTGTTCAATCTAAAAGATCAAGAATATAGTATTGAACTCTTATTCATAAATCATAAAATATGATATGCACATACCTACCCCAACAAATTAAATAACCATCACCAATGAGACACTCAATAAACAAATATTTTAATAATTCTAAGGGGGTATAAATGCTCTTAGGGTACACACTCAATGTACCATACATACATTCACATTTCTCCTATCTACTAAATAAAAAGGTATGAAAACCCTAATGGACTCATCAGGTCCTAGAGTTTGAGCTATAACTCTGATACCAGATGTAACAACCCCTCAAATTTTACTTCGAATAATGCAGTAAAAATTTTTTTAACTAATTACTTAACATTCATTCACTCAAACCATAGTTATACTAAATAACTTAGTAAATTATATAATCAAAAACTTAGAACAATAATAATATCAAATTCTAATACTGATAGTAATATAATATACTATAATTGTAAGGAAATTAAATACATTAGGACTCAATAATGGTTGATCCAATAATACAAAAATTATTATTTAAGTATATACAAATAAAATACAATTACATTTCCTTTAGGCATTCATCCTTAATACTATAAATAGACATCATGCCCTCTAGATATTGAGTCAAACCAAATCATGTATCTTTGACAATCTCAAGTGTGGTCTCTAGGTTAGTATTTTTTTAGAGAGAGAGAACATCATTTGAGCACTTTTCCACACCAACCATAGACCAATGATTCCCTACACTAATCTCATTAGGGAATGAACCTCCCTTCATGGATGAGTAGATAGTGACAGTGTGGGAAACTAAAAAACAAGAAAGTACCTAAGTGATATATGATTTCTAAAACTAATCATGCAGTGTATCATAGAAAACCCTTTTTATTGCAAGATATTGTATTGACATGTAGATCATACATACCAAAAGATAATGTCTTACAATACATTATTTAACCACAAGATTCATACTAATTACATCCTCTTAGAAATCATATCACATCACATGTTAAACATAGGAGTAAGCAAAGTGTACATTTATTCCATCAATGCATGGATGAATCTCACATTATTATCTATCCCAAACCAAAAATAATGCCTACAGTTTATACCACCCAAGTAAAATTCACATTAAATTCTAGTTTCTCAACTATTACAATAAAATCCATATGACTACACCCCATGATATCCCATATTATCATAGTCTAGTGTTCTAAGACATAACTACTAGTTTTTCTATAATCAATCATACAAAGTAGTCATAAATACATGGAACATAAGCTTTTTTTCAAAAAATTATATGTAACAAAGCAAGTCATATAAACACAACAAAGTCTAACGTAAAATTTGTTTACATTATCAAGGTTGTATGCATGCATACATGATGTCTTACTAACTTTTATAAAACATATTGTTCAAGCAATAACCAATACACATATATTCACATAGGTGTGGGTCTAGATATTACAAAGATAGTATGTACCACCCGAGTATAACATATATTAATATTATATAACTTTATGACATTCCATAATGTCATATATCTTTGTGCATGAATGCCCTACTCAAACATGAACAATCAATCTAACACTTTTAGATATTAATTCTAGTATGGGATTATACCACCTAAGTATACCCTAAATTATTTATTAAAATAATAATCAAAAGAAAACATAATATTTTAGGAACACATCACAATGCACTAATTTATTTTATAAAAGTCTTATCACTTGCTCCTATTAATACTTTCACAATATATATTTCACATGAGTTTTCATATTTATATAACTCTACAATTATGACCATGTTGACATATTTGCATAACACATATCTTGATCGGATTATCTACGTCTAGTATTGGTGGTGCTACATAAGCTAGTGAAATACATCTCACTACCTTCTTAGCATCATCAATGTGGATATATAATATAAACATATATAACATATTATAGAACTTCTATATTTCATTTAGATTATTCATATTAACAGAAGTGATAACATACTAAGTATGAAAATAATTGTAATCTTACATTTTGTCCATCAATTTCATATAATGAATCTATAACTTGCTATTATTACCTATATAACACTATATAGTAAAACACAGTCCATATAAGATCATACCAATCAGATATGCTTTAAACAAGGATTATAATTACATACATGCATACTGGTTAATTATCAACCAATAAATTCAATTCCTCTTTAATTATAGGTAGCATACTTGTCTATACAAACTACATTTTTGGTTATGTCATAACTAGGTTTATAATTTGTATTTCACTAACATGAAAACATAATATGCTCAACATAATAATCTATCCTTTATAAGACAATAAATAAATACTTTTAATTTATAAATAGTTTGCAAGTTTCTCATAGACATAAATACAGTCATATTTCAAAACTAAGTTTACTTCAATGATCTCAAAGTATTATCCCTTCATAAAATATCATCATTAAACATACTAAAATTATGTAACTCAATGCTTGTACATAATCAATAATACTTTAAAATATCTCTCCACTTGTTACTAGGGTTCTAATGAACTTTCCTAAAAATCATTTTCCAACCAAAGGTTTTCTATACTTGAAACTAGATCCTTAAACAACTATAATATACAACTAGTATGTGGTCATATATATAACTGATTTAGACATTGCCAATGCATTTGTTGACACAAATGGGTATGACTTAGTCATTAATTCTTCTATCAAGTAAAATAAAAAGATGTTACCATGTAAAGATAAATAAAACACTGACTAAATATATACTACACCTTTATTGCTCATGATTTTGCTATTGGAAAATGCAGTCTAATATTATTATTTATAACTTGGTCTAATATCATTATTTATAATTTAGTCTAATATCATAATGAAAATTCAATATAGAGAGGAAATATGTAGTCAAAAGAGGTACATAGATATCTCATACACAATTAAAGATATACTAAATGTTCCTAGATGTTTCTAAATTTTATGTCATCATTACACAACACACTTCTATAAACTTTGAAATTCATTTCACACTAAATCAAAACCCTATAAATGCAATACACTAAAACATTATATTTAGATGTTGGTAGGTATATAAATTTTTATGCTAGCTATTATATACTACACGATTAGAATGAATATACATACAACTCATAGACAATATCTTTTAAGCATTGCTTATAAAATGTGTATAACATTACCATGATGTAAAAAGCATTTGACACAATATATATATATACATTGATTGTATATCAACTAAAACTCAACTTAAAATTATTCCTAGTAGAATTTAAGAAAGGATGTTGCCTTATACAAATATATGTCTGATACTAAGATGATGCATATTAAATATATAAAACTTCCATTTATTAAGTGATACACAGTTTGAAAAGGAAAAATGGAGCCATGCACATATACTAAGGCACTAACAATGAAAATACTATAATCAGTCAATACTAAACACTTGCCATGCAATCTAAAATAATTAAAATGTTAACTATAAATTGAAAATGCATGTCTCTAATTCTAAAACTCAGTCTCTAATATGAAACATAGTCATTAAATACTCCAACCAAATCACTAATTTATTTAATGAATTTCTAGTTCACATCCATAAAATATTACACATAGAAATATAATTCGCAAAACCTACCTGGTATGAAATTGCTTGGAAAAAGAATATGTTTGCTATCTCTTGTTTTCTCCCACTTCTCTCCACATCCTATCATTTCTTCTATCTCCCTCTCTTTATATTTTCTTTAATTTCTCCCCCTTAATTTATAAAACTCTCCACCTCTCATTCTGTTACACCCTCTCTTTGCATGTTATTTCCCTTAAGTTCCCACCTCTATGCATAGCATCCACTCTCCTCTTTTATTTCCTTAATTTCAAGTTGTCTCACCTCCAAAACCATATTTAACTTACTTTTAACTTTATTAATTAATATTAAAACCTATAATTTTCTCATTAAATATATTTACATCCTATTACCCATGTTATCTCAACATAATTTTAGGTTGACCAATTAAAATAATGATAACCAATTTCTAACTTTAAATGTAATTTCATACAGTCCATATTCTAGCTCATAAACTTGTACTCAACCAAAGACTACATGCAAAACTAAATAATTATACCTATTATTAGCAATGTCAAAATTAACAATTACTTTATAAGTCATTAAAAAAAGGTTTAACATTTAAACATTGTAGTATTTAATTTGGATAGTCCATATAGGGAATTAGCATAGGTATTATATTAAATACTAACATAACAATAATTGCCTAAACTGATATTTCAAACATTTTAATGTTATATCTTAAAATTTATTTGTTGATTCCGTTATGAAGGTTAGATCATGTTTTCAATTATATTTAAAAATATGTATTAAATAACATGGATTACTAGTTTACTAGGAATAACATCACATGAACATAATAATCACAATAATTAAATCCATACAACTAGCTAACCAAATTAAATAAAAAGAGTTAATAAGTTATTCTATTGTGTGTGTGTAGGGTCACTATCAATTCCTTTATCATCCCCCAATCATCCCATCTAGTCCATCCTCTCTGATGATGCTCTCCCTCATCAAGCTCTAAGGGTAGGATTGATCATGCATCCACCTCTTAACAAGTAGGTAGTTAGTCTAAGTCATCATAAATATCAATCAATAATTCAAAACTAAAAAATAAATATCCATAATGTATATAATTAAAAAATACAATTGTCACATTCTATTTACTAATCAGCAATATCATTTTCTCATTAAAGTATATGCCATAAAGCTCATATCAAAGCAATAATAATTATATAATAACCATATTAATCCATGGATTCAAAGGTTATAAATCATAGGGTGAAATCAAGATGTAACATCTTCCCCCCTAAAATTGATCATCATCTTGATGACACTTATTCAATCCATAGTTCTGATAACAACCAGAGTTAATAGACTTTAAAAATATGGTATCAAGTATCAAATCATGTAAACAAATGAGGAAACAACTTGTATTACTCATCAAATTCCTCCCAAGTAGCATTATCCTCAAATTATTGGTCCCATAAGACCCTACTTTATGACATTTCCTTTTATGTAAATAAGTTTTATGAATGTCACTTACATTAATTGGTTTTATCATGACCACCTCAAGGTCTCGAACTACAAGACAAACCTATAAAATCTTGGTAAAAGTTTCACTGACTTCCCCAAAAGCACACAAGATCATAACAAAACCCAAAATAAATGACTAGAAAGAGTTTCATAAAACCTTCCATCTTCTCTACACATCTCTCTAACCTAGAGAGTGTATTTATCATTCCAAAGAAAAATATATAGGGAACTTGGCAAGAATAATGTGTGTAAGTTAATACTATCACTACTCCACGTAGTGTTGGATAAATATAACATGTCAATATTGTCACTACTCCATGGAGTTCATAAAAAGTATGATTATGAATAAGAACTAGAAATATTACATTTTCAACGTATATAAAATTATGGAATACCCATCCACAGTATACATATGTATAGCCATATGACTAAATTTGACAAGTCTATCTATCAAATCCCAAATTTGACAAGTTCATCTATCAAATATAAAGTCAATAACTATCAAGTCAATGTGAGTCTAATTAAGATACTGTCATATCACTTAGAACTCATTCTCCTAATTCACCACTCTTCCCTCAGGTCTCCATGACTTGATAATCTCACAATATGCTCAAGGTTCCATGAAACACAAATATATGCTAACAGATCATAGAAAACAATACTATATGCTTAATGATTCTAGATGTATCAACATACATATTAGAAAAATCATACGATCATTATAAAATTATATTAAATTTCCACTAGCTAAACATAACTATTATCATAATTCACAACCTAACCTATAGTGTTATATTCATAGGTAAGAGTAAATAATATCAAAATTAACATAGCTTACAAAGGCTAAGGATTATACCTCCTTACAACATTTTAAAAGAACAAGTGAGATAATGTCTCCCTACTTTCTCGGCTAAAACTTAACAAATTAAAATTTTATCTCAATTCTTTTTAGACTATTAATATGTTGTGCACATCTTTTACATTACTTGTTCCTGAAGAAAGGTACATATAAAAGTCTTGAAAATAACATGCTTCTAAAAGAGAATAATATCAATTTAAACAAAGGTATTTAATAACATAATAATTAGAAACACTATAATTAATATAAATTCAAAGATCACCACTCCTTATGTTTAAGTTCACAAGTTTATAAAATAGTGACTCTAAAAAGTCACAAGTGGAAAGTAGAGAGCTAAAATCTCAAAAACAAATATCCTACATACCCTCACATGATAAAATGAAACACTACAACCCAAGTTATCAATAACTACCTACTTACCAAATTTTGTAAGAGTAGTATTATAAACTACTTCCATAATTGGAAATAAAATATTAACCACAAGGATGCGTCAATCCATCCAATCCTACAACTTCTCTCAACAAGAAGTAGAAAACACTTAAATCAACATTATGTAAATATAAATTTTCTTGGTAGCTTAAATTGATGTAAGAGGATAGTGAGAGAAAAATAGCTCACCTTTAAGCTAACTAAGAGAGATGATACTTCTTAAGTCTACATAATAGAAACTCCTAACACAAAGGAATTCACAATCAAGACATCTACATTAACTACAAGAAAAATATCCAACACACTAGGTGGTGCCAATCTAGAATTGCCTTACAAGATTTCCCACTCCTAGGATTTGTGTATATAAGACATAAAACTAAATCGTAATTAATTAAGAGAGAGGTATTCCATGCCTTAAAAAATACTTAAAATACAAAGCATAAATGGTGAAGGTTATTTGATTACCAATAAATATGTAATCATACTCAAAGTGTTCAATCTAAAATATCAAAAATATAGTAGGAAACTCTTATTCACAACTCATGAACTAAGATATACACATACCTACCCCAACACCTTAAATAACCATCACCAATGAAACACCTAATAGATCAACCCTTTAATAATTTTAAGGGTGTATAAATGCTCATAGGGTACACACTCAATGTACCATGCATACATTCACATTTCTCCTCTCTACTAAATAGAAAGGTATGAAAATTCTAATGGACTCATTAGGTCCTAGAGCTTGAACCACAAGTTTGATACCACATGTAAAAACCCCTCAAGTTGTACTTAGAATAATTTAGTAAAAAAAATTAAACTAATTACTTAAAAATCATTCACTTAAACCATAGTTATACTAAATAACTTAGCCAAACATATAATCAGCAACTTAGAACAATAACAGTATCAAATTCCAATACTGATACTAATATAATATACTTAAATTTTAAAGAAAATAAATACATTTTGACTTAGCCATGGCTAGTCCAATAATATAGCAACTGTTGTTCAAGTATATACAAATTTAATACAATTACATTTCCTTTGGGCATTCGGCCTTAATACTATAAATAGACACCATGCCCTTCAAAACTCGAGTCAAACCAACTCATGTATCTCTGATAATCTCAAGTGTTGTCTCCATGTAAATAATAATACTATGGGGAGGGAGAGCATCATCCAATCATTTTTTAAGCATCTTTTACCTTATTCCTACTACTCACAGTTAATTCTAGATTATTTGATTTATTCCATCTTCTTTATTGTCGTAGTTCTCTTTCCAATCCTAGAATCTTATTTTTACTCTGACTCTTTTTATCCTCCATATTTTGGGTTTAGGTTCAATTTTATATGCTTAGATTTTCATCATTCACTCATACATCACATGCATCCCCATAATTCCCAAAGTGACTACTCCATGTTGGTAGAAGTAGTCACCATGGCCTTTTCCACAACCAATAACTTAATCAGAGTAGGTAGTCACCAAAGAAACTTCTTATGGATTACCCTAAAAAATGGATCCTATGTAGATTAAAAATCTAAATAGCCTTGTACAATAAATTTGGTGATATATCTATCAATGGTAGTCTTGGTCCAGTAGTCTATTGCATGATTCCAATCAATGTCTAGATTTTTTAAGTTTTCTAGTTTTTTCTTCGACCAGGTTATGAGTTATATCATCTATGGCTAAACAAGATAGTACTCCAATCTAGATAACCAAGTAGGTAATGGATTAAGAAACTCGCACCATAATATTTCATAGATTTCATTGTAAATATGCTCCTTAATAATTTCCTTCATGGTTTTCCCTATTCTTCTTACTTCCTCTTCGATAAAATTTTGAATTCTTTCATCAAGCCATCTATCTATATCTCTTTGTCTTGGCAACCATCTCAGCATGTTTCAATGAAATTTATGCTCATCATGCCATTTTTAAAAGAGGTTCATGTAAACCCTCAAGAACATGTCAATTTAGGGATAGCTTATACATGAGGTAATAAAAGTAAACATTTGATGGCAATTCAGACTAAATATATTTATTAATCAGACAAAATAGATAGATGCATGGATAGACATAATTTTATTAGAAACTTAAAATTTAGCATAAACTCATATAATTAACATATTATAACAAAAATTAATCATTGCATATAGAACAATGATAAAAGATACATAGAAAAACCATTTCAAAATAATATGTATTAATCTCTATCACATAAGAACCATATACAAATATAATTGAGTGATATATATAGAGTTTTACCCAAAGTTATCTCTTCATATTATAGCATTTAATTATTCTCAAAATAAGTGAGTCTTAGCATTCTAACGTCTATCATTATACTTACATAGGTTGAATTCATAAAAAAAAAAATTATACAAAAGACAAAATGAGTGAAAATCACACATGTCCAATAGATATACTCTGTGATTTTACTAGTCATGCTCTACACTCAACACTAAACATAGATCTAAGGGAGTCATCTCTAATATCAATAAACTACTTAGGATTGCATTCTACATTAACATCATTGCATAATTTATACTCATTGCCTAACATACCATTCTTAGTACTTTATGTTTGTAAAGTAGTTACATTCAAGAAAATATTTTCACATTTATCGGAAAGAGAAGAAATAAAATTATTACATTGAATTTTAAAATGAGAGGGAAAACTATCACACTCATCATGGTCATTTATAGAGAGGGAGAATAAATATCACATTTTTCATATCTTTTATGATTGAAAGAGCAAAGAGATAAACATCACATTCATTAACATCCTTTTATACTTGAATAGATGAAAGAGGAACATCATGTACATATGTAACATTGTTTGATATTTCTAGTGAAAGAGAAGAGATATCACATCATTTCATATCCTTTGATATGTCTAAAGAGAGAATAAATTTTAAATTTCTTTTAACATTTATTATTTTTAGAGAGAGAAAATGAATATCACATCCTTTTATATCATTTGAAATTTATATAAAATGGATACAAACCTCATGAGCATCTATATTCATATCATCTACACATGATATTATTATATTTTTCTCATTCTATCTAATGCTAGATAAAAGTGTATGGGGTAACTCATTGTGATTTTCTTATTTTTATATTTTATGATTAAAAGAATGCAAGGAAGAGATAGGGGAACCAGATTCTTCCATTTCAAAATCTGCATGCTTATTTCCTTATTCACTATATACATAAATATTTTATCAATATTACTTGTATTCATAATCATAATCATTGCCCTCACAATAATTTTCATCATATACATAATTAATATCATTAATCATAGAGGTTTTCTTATTTTTCCATTCATTATCATAAACATAAAGCATGACATGGCTAGTTAATACAAAATATATGGGACTAGGACTATTAGGGGTTTTACCTCAATTATTAATTTTGAATTTTAACACTAATAGAGCACCTAAGACACAATCAATGACTACTTCTAATTAAGAAAAAATGAAATATTAGGGTTTTTAGGAATGAAAACCCTAGTGATAAAAATAAGAAACCCTAAAGAGTTCTAGGGTTTGTATGATTATATAAAATATATGAGTTAACGAATATGTTTACCCTATTTTTAGATTAAGTGAAATTAAATAGGATAGAAGATAGTGTAATTAATTTAGACTATAATATATATAAATCAATCATAAATCTAAATATTCAATAGTATAATTAACTTGATAATCATATTTTATATAAATGAAAATTACAATAAAGGATAAGATATTTAGCTTCAATGTTTGATTGGTTGATTGTTATTGTGTTCTAATAACACAAATATACTATAATCATGTATGTGTTCATCAAAATATAGAATTGTGTATCTATGTATGTAAGGTCAGTCACTATCATCAAGTGGGGTCAAATTTGTTAGACATGAGTGACCATGGCTAACATTACTATCCTATGTGTGTGGCCACTCTATGACCATACACTATGATGTGTCTACCTGAAATGTCATTGTATGTGTGTTATTTAACCCTTGATAGTGTGTGCAATTCTAAAAATCAAATTCCTTCTCCATAAAGCCCTAGGTCCACTTGTGAAGGGTAAAGACTTGTAAAATGTGAGGAAGTGTAATTGGTTTGAGCTGACCCCAATCATCCCCTTGATGATTGACCACTAACTATATATCCAATACTCCAAAGAGGGATGTCAACTCTCATGTAGTCATTCCTCTTAGTGATTATGAGTTTATGGTATTTCACCATATGAATGCACCTATAAATATGGCTTTGATCTTAACTATGTTGAATCTTAACATGGCTTGGTGTGTTTCAGTCTTAGTTGATGACTACTTCTAGTAATTGATTTGAAATTTTATAATAATATAACATATTTTTGTAATGTGTAGTAGTGTATATATGCTTGATACATAAGTGCTAGATGATTGATTTACTTGACCTTGATTTGTATTTATATGCACTCGATTGGGTAATGTACCACACCACTAACATGTTAGGTGAAGGGGTTGAATCATGGGAATGATTTGACTTTGAAAAATATTCATTTGTAAATGAAGGATGATAATGTCAACCTTAGTACATTTATGTCAAAATTACTATCTAATGACAACATTAATATCTGGGAGATAGAAATGTAAATGTGGTGATTTAGAAATGTTTGAGTAGGATATTTACTTTATTTAACATAGATGAATAGGTTCTTGTAGGTGAATGATAAAAACTTAAGATAAATTAGGACCTAATTTCATGCAGGTGTGTGGGAATGGTGAATAAGATCTATTTGGAAATACACAAGTCATATAAGATAAGTATAAGTCAAGATTAACATTTCCAAGTGTCAAATACCATATTTTAGTATATAAAAATGCCCCCTTTTATTATAGTACAAATTAATGAAAACAATATAGTAAAATGATAATTATATACCTTAATATATATATATATATATATATATATATATATATATAACTTTGTATATAGGATAAGGCTCCAAATGTGAAATAGGCTCCAACAAAAATCTACAATGAAAATTTCTTAGTCAATGTCCATAAAATGATACTTGAAATTTAGACTATACTTTATATTTTAAATTTGAAAGAGTATGGATTACACATGTATGTGAGTAAATCATGGTTCCTAGTGTGATCACATGAATATGAGGGAGTTAGTTTCCTGTTAGTAATAAATATAAATGAAATGCATTCAACCTAAAACCCAAGGGCATATCCTTGGATTAGGAAAGAAAAAAAGATCATAAACAAATATAATAGAAGATAAATAACAAAATTTTACCTTCTCTTTAGATTTATATCTCTTTATATAATACAAGTTTGATTGGCCCATATATATAGCTTGAGGTCTTTGGCAATGTCTCTGAGTTATCTTGGTAACATCTCCCCTTGCACTATGCATGATTTGATTGAGAAATTAAATAACTTGGTGAAGACTTTCTTGGAGTTTTATCAAAGTAAGAACACAAAAATATTATTGAAGAATAGGGAGGCCACATCAACTTATAGATTCATCTATAAAACATGAGCCATTTATCTAAGTTGAATATCAATCCTCATCCTCATAAATGTTGGAGGGTAAATTTATAGGAAATTCCATTAATGGAAGCATGAAGTATATAAGAGTTTCAAATTATAAATATATTTAATTTGTAAGAGATGTGTAATAACATGTTGAGTGTGTAATAGTATGTCATACCTTTTACTTGCACACTTGCCTTGATGATGTCATCCTTAGTGAGGTAATATTCCTATTTTCAATTTCAAAAAATAGAAAATTCTATAAAAAGTTATGTAATTTCCCATTAGAGGAGAATTAGTCCTAATTAATGATGTTTAATTAGCCATGGGAATTAATATGGTCTTTTCAATGTTGTTTATCAATCAAACATTCCATTTAATTATCTTACGGTAACATTTGTAAATTTTTTATTTGATTTGGATATTTTTTCTAATTTTGATGTATTATAATAGTGCATTTACCTAATTAGGGATGTGTCATTGTGATTTGGGATAAAATTGTTAATTTTTTAGATGATTTGGATAAATTGATGATTTTCAATTGAATTTGTATGTTATTGCAAAAAGTTGTTCTTGTAGACACCTAAAACTAGCCACCAATGGCTTATACTAGACTTTAGACCGATTCTTACCAATAGTTATAAATCAAACCAAAGAATCACTAAACCTCTCAAATTTGGCTTTATAAAATACAATTTGGCTTATAAATCAATTAAATGGGGCAAATTCACACCATCTAATTAATTCAAATCTTGCAAAATGCTAAAATGCCTAAGTAAAATTAATTAACATGCAAAACCAAACAAAATACCTAAGTTTAATTAACCATGAGCAATTAAATGAATTATCAAAAAGTAAATTCAAAAATCAAAGAATGTCTTAGGAATTCATAATTACCTTTTATGAGTTATCCAAAATATCTCACCCATGCCTATTTCATGCTAATCATAAGGTTTGGACACCTTTTAACTTTATTAGGGTTAATTAATGAAGTAAGGTAAGGTTTGAATCCATTCCAAGATCTAACTACACACTAACTCACCTTGGGTTGGGGTTAGTTGCTAGACCTATAAATACAAGCCTAGACCTCTTCATTTAAGGAGCTTGGACATAGTAATGTTGTAATGTTGATTTTAGAGAAAGATTGTATGACAATAGTGTTATAATGCCAAAATTGTGAATCACAAGCCAAGCCATCAAGCCACATGAAGCTACATCATCAAGTATGAGCCAAACCATAGTGCCAAGGGGATAAGTATCCACACAACTCCATTTTCTAAAGATCTCTTGAGCATAAACTGAGCAAGCCAAATGAATAAATCTCTTGGAGCATTCAAGGAAGGTAAGAAAGGTTGTTTTTATTGCATTTTAGTTGTGTTTTGTCAATTAGTTTTCTTCACTCTACTCCCCCCCTTTGATCTAGGAAAAATAGTGTTATGTATGTTAGTGTGTTTATTTTCATTGTGAAGCTAACACATGATCTAACCACCCTTCTTAGATTCCTAGATCATAGTTCTAATTGTAATTTGGACATGAAAGTGAAGAAATTGGAGTGTCTACATTTTACCCATATTTTAAATAACATTGATAGACACAGATGAAGTAATAACTTTTTAAAGAATGAAAATGTCATTAAAATGATCAAATTATTTAAGAATGGTGCATTCATATTTTTTTATTCTTGTTTAATTTCCCTAGAAACAAATTCATAATGATACCCCAAATAATGTTTGGGATGCCCGAGATGCCCCCTTGAGGGAGTGGCCAAAAAAAAAATTGAAGTGTATGCCCTCAAAAGGATGAAAATGACACATTCCATGGTATAAGAGGCCAAGAAATAGGAAGATGTGTGAAAACAAGACTAAAAATGGATAAAGGAGCCATAAACAAGCTTCCCTAAAATAAGAATGAAGCAATGGGAGGGGTGGGGGTGAAAATTCAAATTTTAATTTATAAATTGACCCTTGGGGGTGAAAATATGTCATTTTCACCCTCCCTACTCTAAAATATTTTTTATTATTTTTTTCATAAGTAGTTTGAGTTAGATGGTGCATATTCTTTGGCACATGCATCTTATAAAATGAGTAAGAGTCTACAAGTGACCACTAGGGAATGGACATTTGGTGAGTACTTTACATTTTTTTTTAATGCCATAAATGCTAGGTAGAATTAGGATAAATGTAGATCTCACCATGTTTCATAAAATAGTGGGATTATGATGAAATCGATAAGAATGTCAATAAAATTGGTGATAATGCTGAAGAAATTGATGATAACATTGATAAAGGAAGAAATCCACTAAATGGAGGTATTGATAAGAAAAAAAGTGGAAATCACTAAAATTATGGGATAGAGTCATAAAATAATGAGATCATTGAGGAAAATAGTAGGAATGTTGTGGTTGAACTAGGGTTTACCAAACATAATGGAAACATCCTAAAAAATGATGGGAACATCCTGTTAAATGATGGGATCATCTTGTTAAATGGAGATATCACCAAAACATGATGATATTACCTAAGTATTGAATAAAATTTGATTTAATTGATGATAAATATTGACTTGATGTTTTTAGAAGAAAAATAAAAGTTATGTTTGATTTAATTTGATGTCAATTTCAAGATAGGTAGATTTTACTAAGTGTTATGACATGTTTTGAATTATAGGAGTGAGTCCCAATGTTGATACCATGTGATATTTGATCATGCAATATAATAAATCTTAAAATTTGGACCAATGAGGTCATGGTACTTCTCAAGGTGGTTGTGTTGTTATGTATAGCACAGATGCCCATGACTCAAGTAGATATGGATTTTCTCTCTATACTAGCTGATTACTAGCACTCAAAGAATAATACCTTTCATTTTCCTACTTGAAAGGCAACCATGACCCTAGAGGATGTCTGACACATTTTGTACATCGTGATTCATGGATGAGAAATTCATTAGCTATAGAAGGGATGACAAAAAGTGTTAGAGGACCTGATTAGAGTTATTGACATCACCATACATGAGGGAATTACAAATATATATGCATTAGAGGCTCAAACATAGATTAAGAGGTTTTGATCATCATGGTTATTTTTAGCAGCATATTTCTACTTGATAAGAGCGACTAGTACTTACACATGGCCATGGGAGGGTACTTTAGGACATTATTTTTGACACTACATGTTTTTCTTGGGTGCCTATGGTATCAACCCAATTATATATGGATTTACATATGGTGTCTTATCATCATGGTAGGAGCATTAGGACATGTGTTTTAATTTAGATATAAGCCTAGGTATACATTATTATTGATCATCCTATTTTTATAAGTTTTTTTTGCTTTTTAATATTTAGAAGAAATAAGAAACTAAAGATAAATGGTCAGGAGTTTGTACATACCCAGATGAAGCTGTGCACCATATCCAAATGATGGAAGGAGCTCCTCTTTGGCTGTGGAGGAAGACACCTATAGAGGGAATAAGACTCAAATAGAAAAATGTTAGAGATAGATGTGGTGGACTGCCAAGCAAAGCTCGATCCCAGAAGTGCAAAGACTTCCTTGAGGGATGACAGTCCACTATTTATAAGTAAAAGTGTCAGAAATAAAGAAATGACTAATGACTAACAAAGAGGAAATTAGATAATGTGTACCTATTTCTTTGCAATCAGTTTGCCACCGTCACTGATGTCAGTAGTCCTACCGGCATCGATTGGTCAAGTTGCCGATGTCAGTTATGCTACCGGCATCGGTAGGGGTAGTGGTCGATGTCAGTCAGGGCAATGGCCTTGGATGGGTTTG
Source organism: Torreya grandis (assembly GCA_037957365.1). Taxonomy (NCBI): domain Eukaryota; kingdom Viridiplantae; phylum Streptophyta; class Pinopsida; order Cupressales; family Taxaceae; genus Torreya; species Torreya grandis. The sequence goes on from JARHVA010001307.1 coordinate 3,156,044, forward strand.
TGGTCGACAGAGGAATCTGGAAGGAGTTTAGGTTTGTGCAGGGTTGCAAGGAGACAAATAAGGTCCACAGAAGGACAAAGGTAGATGATAGGTTGTCAAAAAGGGTCAAGACAAAAGGAAGGCTTTATAGCCTCCCCAGGAAGAAAGTTGGGTCTGGTTGAAGGTCAGGTCTGGTTGAAGGTCGGGTCTGGTCTGGTAGTATTTAGAGATAGCAAATTGACTAATTACTAATGTGTTCTAAATACTGAAATGAAAGGTAGAAGAAATACTTAGCTCTGATGAGATGAAGAACCAAGGTGTTGAATGCTTGTGCCTATTACGACTGATGTCCAAATCCTCGTGCAATGCTTCAGTCCAATCTAGAATGACTGGTGTAGAGTCTTTGTGGCCAAGGGAGCGTTAGTTTAAGTCTAATGTCTGTTGATGTCTTAGAGTCTGACAAGAAGAGAGAGAGAGCCTGATCCATGTGAAAGAGAGTCCTAGAGTCTAAAAGAGAAGCGTCTAAGAGGAAGTTGATTCGAGATTCCTAATTAGCCATTTTGGAGGTTAGAGCTTCATTTAAGTAAACCGACGTCGGCGATCCTGCCAGCATCAGCTGATAATTGACCAACGTTGGTGGGTGGAGAACGAGTAAAAGGGCTAAGAAGCCTATTCTTCATCCACCAAGTGCATAGTCCATTGGTGAACATTCAAATGGCAGGGTTATTAAGCATGAGGGTTAGTTAGGTAGTTGGAAAGGAGTGAGAATAGGTCTTAGGGAGATGACTTAGTGTCAAGATGAGTCATATGGTGGGAAATGGTCCAAGGCGAGGTGTCCAAGGTGAGGTGTCCTAGGTGAGGTGTCTTAGGGTGAGGTCATAATCTAAAATAAGTTGTTTATTTTAAATTAATAAGATGTGGGTTAGGACCAAGGGGGGGTCAACACAATTTAGGTGTCTACATTTGCCCCTTTTTGTCTTGTTGGTTGTTCTGGACGAACTGCAAGACAAAAATAGGAGTAGATGCCCCAGGTATGGTGATGAGGTATTCCCCCTCAAAGTGGGAGTTAAGGGAAGGGAACCTGAAATTGATTGTTGATTTGATAGGTAGTGGATGAGTATGGTGAAGTTTGAGTGTGAATGCTATAATAGTTGATATTGTGCGTATACCACTTCACGTGATGGTCAGGTCAAATTGTCACAGTCAAAGGTCAAGGAGTACTAAAATTGAAATAACCAATCCCTAGCATTTAGTCATAGCTGATTGGGTTAAATGATCAAAGATGTAGCTCCAATGGTCATCGTGTTCCAAGTATCCCAGGCTCAGGAAGTGCTCTTATAAAACACGAAAATGTCACAAGTAGTGGGGATCAACTTGGGCGCGATCCAATACTTGTGAGGGTCGTAATGTGATGTGTGGATAATTTAGCTAACTATTCATGAGGTAGCACAAATGCAATCAAAACAACTAAGGCAGAATTGTCTAAAAAGTGGTCGAGGTCTGAGGAGATAGTCGTGATCTCAAAGTTGGTGGTCAAGTTTGGGAGATGTATGTGATCTCCAATGTACCTCATGAGAAGTCAAAGGTGACTTCTACAGTTGTAAGGGCTGGTGGATTGGTCATGATGTTGGGTTGGTATAGATAGTTTAACCATCTGATAAATGAATTAATGAATAGCCATCGTCATTAAGGAGATGAACGGGTGAATGGCCGAGTTAACCTCAGAAGACTGAGTGCTGCCTACATAGCCCCTATTTTAAGGGTCTTAGGCCAATGTAGTTCTAAAAAAGGGTCCAAGTGGTCGATAATTGGTTAGGTTAGAGATGTCAGCATTTCCCATATGTGTGATGGTACATGCTTGTGATGATGAAGATATGATGATGTTACAACCTTTTCTATATTATGTGATGGTGTATTTTGTAACATTGGTAATGTGGTCTTTCATCCCTAGCAATTTTCCATATTGGTGACAGTGTATGCTAAAAATGAATTTTAGATGATGTTATAGTCTTTTCCTTATTGTGTGATGGTGTATTCTATAACATTGGTTGTGTGTGGTCAATAGTTTCCATGTGTATTGTTTTCCATAGAAACTAGTGTGAATGGGCTAAGTCATGTTAGTGGTTTGAAAAAGGTTTCGTTTGGTTTGGTTGGTTAATGATTTAGTTGTATGTGACCAAGATGTAAGAAGTGAAAGATGCATTTCTCTTTCATTGACAAGGATTATAATGATAGCATAGATAAGGTTTTTAGAAATAAAAGCCCCGTTCATGCATTACGTCATTGACCATTGGTTTATGTTAGAGAAGTATTCGAATCACTTGACATTAAGTGAGCTCAAAAATCCCTTGAGTATGTTGGGGTGATAGGTGTGATTATGATATGTGAGAATAGGATAACCCATTTTGGTAGGAATAACCTTGCCCCTATTATAGGTGACCCTGAGAACCACTATAGATAAGTCCATGACTTAATAGTTTGTAGACTAATCAATGCGGGAAGTCTACTTGAGGATGTTGTTTTATTTTATGGTCATGTTGTGTTGTGTATGTAGCAAAATTTAGGCATAGCCATCCTTTGAGGGAGTGGTCTATATTGTACTTTATATGTTTAGAAGTCTTGATAGCTGTCCTTCAAGGGAACAGTCTATTAATTTCAGCAATGATGCAGCTGTCCTTCGAGGGAGCAGTCCACACTTATAGTTTATAACCTTTGAATAGGCATCCTAGTTTATATTTGTTTTTTATTGGACTTTTGTCATGGACTAGGCTGTAGAGGTGTAGAGGGTTTCCCTTTTATTAAGATAAAGCATTCATGCTTGACAAAAAAGGTTGATTAACGTTTGTTGGGAAAAAGGGTTGAAAGGATGATGAATGACGATGACAGGGGTTGCTCAAGGGATGAGCTCAAGTTAAATGTCAAGTGAATAATTACTTGACTAATAGTAGAATGGTCATAGATATAAGGCATTAAGGGGCTCAGGTTTTGACCAGCCTTCAAAAGAAGATAGACGATAAGTCCTTAATCCATGCTTGTGTGTCGATGTAAGGTTTGAGTCAATTAAGAGCAAACTTGCCCCATTTGCTTCATTCCAAATTGGTCAAATGTTGGTCATTGTTGTAGGTAGGTTTTGGTCAATGTTGGTCATGAAGCTGGTTAATATGATGTTGGTTAGTATGTTGGCATTTGGTACAATGCCGAACATAGTTATTGCAGTCTTGGTTGATAGTGGGCCAATAATAGCCCAGGCAAAGGATGCGCTTGGCAACCAAGTTACTATTGAAATGTCCCCCACAAGTCTCATCATGGACTTGTTTGATGACATGGGAAGTCTCAGTAGTTATTAAGCATTGGATAAGGAGGTTGTCTTGACCTCGTTTGTAGAGATGTCCACCCAGCATGGTGTAGCGAGCAGTGCTTTTGATAAAATCCCACCGTCCATTGCTAGAGAGATTAAGAGGTATGATAAAATATGTCAAGTAGTCCACAAGTCATTTATACCATATGTCATGTAGACTAGAGAGGTTAGGAAGAATTTTCTCCAGTGATGTTGGTCGAGACATGTCCAAGATAGAAATCTTGGGTTGTGTTGGTTGAGAGGTCTTGACAAATAATGGATATGTCAAAGGTGTAGAAGTCTGGTCTTTTCCTTTATTCTCCATGGTTTGGGGCCTAGTGGCCGCATCAATTGTGTTAATTTCAAATAAAGGAGTGGATGGTGGTAAAGGGACCATAATCTTGTATGGGGATCCCAATTTAGGTGAAGAGATTTGAGAGGTATGTGATGATGTCAGTGTTTTGTCAAAAAGGTGGTCAGAAGAAGCCTCAATGTGAGGGGTGTCCTCTTTCAGGTGCCAGCAAATGGCAACCTTAAGGGTACAGCAATGCTCAGTATCATGTCCAAGTGTGTGATGATACCAGTAGATTTTAGTGTCATTGAATCAAGATGCTTTTGATCCGAGAGGTTGATATGGTTTAATAGGCAGAAGAGTGATACTAGACAACTGCAACAATTGGCATAACATTGAAGCATAAGATCCCCTTAATGGCTTTGTGCTTTTTGTTGTAGTTGGGGTTGACAACTCCTTTTTAGGAGTTGTTTGGGGAGTTTGTTGTATCATCTTTTTTGTGGGTGGTGTGGCCACATGTGGAGATGACACGTTGTTGTTGAGAGGTGTTAGATGTAGGACAATCTTGCTAAAGTAGAAGGATGTGATCCAAAATAGAAGGTAATGATGAAGGTGGGAGAGGAGTTCTCCAATGTGGTTTAGTAGCCTTCTTTAGTTTAGTGTAAGGACTACTATTGGGTGAAGTGAGGTTTAAGTCTCCCTTCACTTGTGGGTGAGTAAGGTTTGAGAGGCATGGGATGGTTATGGCTTCTGCGTGTGGTCAAATAGCAGGGAAAGTATGATCCCCTAATGATGATAAGAAGGATGAAGGCATGGTAGTTGGCATTGGTGCCATTAAGGCATCCTCCAATATGGGAGAAGTCAAAATGGACTCTCCTATGTGTGAAAGGGGGCTAGATGGAGGATTATCCTCCATCGGTGGAGGACAAATAGGAGAAGAAGACTCTTCTACCCATGATAGACAAATAGGAGAAGAGAGTTATTCTACCTGTGGTGGATAAATAAGAGAAGGCTCTTCTACCTGTGGTGGACAAATAGGAGAAGAGAGTTCTTCTACCTGTGGTGGGCAAATAGGTTGATTAACCTCTTCAGACTGTAGGAGAGGTTGGTTAGAAACCATGTCGATTGTGTGTATATTACGCTCTTGAAGGTCATCGACTATGGTCTGAATGTGATTTTGACTAGGGGGATGGTTAGGGAATGGTTGCCTAAAGACATCCATGTTTTGGTTAGCCAGCACATTCGGGTTATCCAAAACAAGATCCCCCTTGTCCAGCATGTCTTGAATGATGTTTTTGAAGGTTTTGTAGTTGTTTATGTCGTGACCATTGACACGATGATAGTGACAGAAGTCATTTTCCCTATACCATGTAGTGATGGCTTTTGAGGGATCAAATTGGGGTGGTCAGATTTGAGGGAGGTTAAGGACTCCCTGCTTGACGAGTTTATCCAACACGGAAGTGTATGACTCTCCTATTGGAGTGTATTGATGATGTACATGTCGTTGTTAGAATTGTCTTGTGATATATTCTGATGTTGAAGGTTGAGACTGGTTAGTTGTTGTTGAAGATGATGGTCTAAGGACCACAGTGTTTGCCACTCCTTTGGACTTGGAGTGGGAAGAAGAAGGTTTGGATGAAGAAGGGTCATTAGATTTTGCATTGGTATTTTTATTATGCAATGTGATCTTGTCTTCTTCGACAGCATAGATTTCAAGCTTTCTAGCCATGGTGAAAGCTTCATCAAATGTGTGGAATGTTTGAACCCACAAGGTAGATGAGATGTGCTTAGCACATGCTCATGAAAAGAGCTCAATGAGCTCAGATTGAGGTAATGAAAAGGAGAGTTGGTTGATCAAACCTCTCTAATGGGCAACGAAGTCAGCTATTGACTCATCGTCAAATTGTTTAATAGAATAGAGGTCTGTAATGGAGACCTTCTTAGTGATGTTGATTGAAAATTGGTCAAGGAATAATTGGGAAAGTTAAGTGAAGGAAAAGAGAGAATGACTGGTAATGGAGCTATACCAGTCAAGGGCAGCCCCTGAAGGTTACATGGGGAACGTGCGAAGTAATAACGCATCATCGTGCGCTATGAGGTAACAAGCATGTCTAAACACTCGTAGATGTTGCTGTGGGTCCTCTTTACTCTGAAAATGAGTAAATTTGGGAGTTCCCACTGGCTAGGATATGGTCAAATAGGCACCGAAGGGTGAATGGGTTCATTGCAGACTTGTTCATATGAAAGAACATTACTTGAACTAGAAATGGATGTCTCAAGGTTAGACATCTTATCCATCAGCATCTTAATTAGATCGCTGGTGGATTGATAGGTGGGGCACCCCCTAGGTTGTATGACGTACTTGGTTGCATTTGTATAGGTGCAACATATTGGTAGTTCGTCATAGGGACTGATGTTGAGGTCAAAGAGGGTTATGCTGTGAAGTTGGAGGGCACAAGTTGACTAGATACCACCAAAGGTGGCTGAATGGTGGCATTGGTAAAAGGATAGGTAGTCACTCCCATGTTTATAGGCACAAGAGTGTGTGGAGTCGAGACAATCAAGTTCTGATAAGGTGTAGTACTTGGTTGAATTGATTATGGTTGAGGGGGTATAAAAACCCCGATGGAGGTAGGTCCAAAAATGGAAGGAGAGGCAAAATCATGGGCATTGGCCATGGTTGGGTTAATAGTTGAGGTAATGGCTTGAATGGTCATAGGTTGGGTAGCAGACGCTATTGATATTGTTTCAGCTTTAGTGATGGAAGTTGGCATCCCATAATCAGGATTACTTGAAGGGTCTCACCTTTGGCTTCTCACGAGATAGTGTTGGAGAACCTTGATGTTGTGGTCAAGGAGTCTCTCAAAGTCTTGATCCCCTTTGGGAACAATTAGATGTTGGTCAGGGGTAGGCTGGACAGGAGTATGTTCAATGTTTGAAGTATGCTCCATTTGGGGACTTGATATGAAAGGTGAAGGTAGAAGTGGCTATTGCCTCACATGGTCAATAAAGGATTTGGTTTGAGTGTGTGTCAAATCCATCCAAGGCGAAAGGTGTCTAGGTTCAAGAAACTGTATATTTCCGTTGCAAAAAACTAGAAGGGATGTTTTATAGCAAGAAAGTCAGGTTTTAAGCTTGCTATTTTGGAAAAAGTTTGTTGATAGTGACCGACGTCGGTTTAAAAACCGATGTCAATGAAAATAGGTTGCCGATGTCGGTGGAAAAACTAATGCTGGTGAGTAAAATTTGTTGATGTCAGTTGAAAAATTGATGTCCGTGTCTGTGTGTTTCTAGAAACTCAAAAAATTGAAAGTTTTTGGAAGAAAAAGAAAGCTCTAAGTTGTTTAAGAACTCAGAATAATGTGTCCTTACCAGCTCAAAAACCCAGATAATAACAATAAAAGTGATGAAGGTAAGCAACCTTTAAATGTTAAATTCCTAAGAATAATTTTTTAGAGTCGTGGCAGCTTATGCCTTAGAAGAATATGTTGGAAGAATTGGGCTTGTAGAATGGGTCCTAAAGAAGCAGTCTAACGCTGGTTTCGGGTTAGTTTTGGTGCTCAAAAAGTATGTGTTAGGTTCTATATGTGTCCTGGTGCTAGGAGCTTGCTCCCCTCACTTCATGAGCCCAGAGCCAAGCTAGGTCGCTTAGCCAATATATACTTCCCCTAGAGTTTATACTCTGCTAGAGAACATAGTGGGTCCTCCTCTTGGTTGTGAAGTCCAAGTAGGATCCCCAGGAAAGGTAAGGTATCCGCTAGGTGGTGAAATCCTAGTCGGGCCTTGTCTCAGGTATGTTTAGATGTTTGATTGTGAAAGTGGTTAGGTTGTGTAACATAAGTGCACTACAATTTATTCATAATGCATTGTTAATTACTAGATGAGCTAAATATGCATTCAAGTAGGGGTGAAATGCATTTAATTTTTAACCCAAATTGAAAGGTTTGTTCAAATGTAGACAAGTGGGAAAAGGTTTAAGAGCATGAATTTCACTACTCTAAGATGCAGAAAGAATGACAAGAAGAAAAAAAAAGAGGTTCTTTTTTAACTTGTGCTTATGGTGTCTTTTCGAAAGAAGAAGGCTACAAGAAGATAAAATTTCCCTAATGCAGCTATATGAATGATTGCCTTTTAGAAGAAAATGAACCCAAGGAAAAATCTAGGGTCCCACCGGGCATGCCAAAATGTTTCTATAAGTTTTTTTTGCTTTTTAATATTTAGAAGAAATAAGAAACTAAAGATAAATGGTTAGGGGTTTGTACGTACCTGGATGAAGCTGTGCACCGTATGTAGATGATTGAAGGAGCTCCTCTTTGGCTGTGGAGGAAGACACCTGTAGAGGGAATAAGACTCAAACAGAAAAATGTTAGAGACAGATATGGTGGACTACCAAGCAAAGCTCGATCCCAGAAGTGCAAAGACTTCCTTGAGGGATGACAGTCCACTATTTATAAGTAAAAGTGTTAGAAATAAAGAAATGACAAATGACTAACAAAGAGGAAATTATATAATGCGTACCTATTTCTTTGCAGTCAGTCTGCCACAGTCACCAATGTTGGTAGTCCTGCCGGCATCAGTTGGTCAAGTTGTCGATGTCGGTTATGCTGCCAGCGTCGGTAGGGGTAGTGGTCAATGTCAGTCAGGGCAATGGCCTTGGATAGGTTTGTGGTTGATAAAGGAGTCTGGAAGGAGTCTAGGTCTATGCAAGGTTACAAGGAGACAAATAAGGTTTGCAGAAGGAAAAAGGTAGATGATAGGTTGTCAAAAAGGGTCAAGACAAAAGGAAGGCTTTATAGCCTCCCCGGGAAGAAAGTTGGGTCTAGTTGAAGGTCAGGTCTAGTTGATGGTCGGGTCTGGTTGAAGGTCGGGTCTGGTCTAGTAGTATTTAGAGATAGCAAATTGACTAATTAATAATGTGTTCTAAATATTGAAATGAAAGGCAGAAGAAATACTTAGCTCTAATGAGATGAAGAACCAAGGTGTTGAATGCTTGTGCCTGTTACGGCTGATGTCCAAATCCCCGTGTAATGCTTTAGTCCAATCTGGAGTGACTGGTGTAGAGTCTCTATGGCCAAGGGAGCGTTAGTTGAAGTCTAATGCCTATTGATGTCTCAGAGTCTGAGAGGAAGAGAGAGAGAGAGCCCGATCCATGTGAAAGAGAGTCCCAGAGTCCAAGAGAGAAGCATCTAAGAGGAAGTTGATTCAAGATTTGTGATTAGCTATTTTAGAGGTTAGAACTTGGTTTAAGTAAACTGACATCAGCAATCCTATCAGCGTCGACCGATAGTTGACCGACATCGGCAAGTGGAGAATGAGTAAAAGGGCTAAGAAGCCCATTCTTCATTCGCCAAGTGCATAGTCCATTGGTGAACGTTCAAATGGTGGGGTTATTAAGCACGAGGGTTAGTTAGGCAGTTGGAAAGGAATGAGAATAGGTCTTATGGAGATGACTTAGTCTCAAGATGAGTCATATGGTGGGAAATGGTCCAAGGTGAGGTGTCCAAGGCGAGGTGTCTTAGGTGAGGTATCCTAGGGTGAGGTCATAATTTAAAATAAGTTGTTTATTTTAAATAAATAAGATGTGGGTTAGGACCAAGGGGGGGTCGACACAATTTAGGTGTTTACACATCCATTGGGTCAAAGATGACAATAGGGTGTAGAGGAATCAATTGCTTATAGGTGGTACCTAATAGGAGGAGGTTGATGAGGACATAGAGGGGAAATGAAATTTTATCATCGAGTGATAGATGAGATGGTACATGGATATTTTACTTGGTGTCACTATATGCATATTCATTTTATATGTCTAAAAGAAAATTCTTGGATGCAATATATGATTACACCATGATATATAATAGGGCATCATGAATTTATCATGGAGTGCTACCTTATTTATTATTTATAGAGATAGTCTGGGCTTTATAAGGATGTTCCTGATGGGTCTCACTATTTTGTGCATATGACACATGAGATCATTTAATGGGGCCCAACCATTCTAAGGACTGAGTTAGTTGGGAGTTTTTTTATAGTTTAGTGAGTGGTATGGGCCTATTCAATAGGGATAGTGGATGTAAGTGTTAAAAATACATACACAACTTGATTACTACATTTTAGGATGGTCATATTGATGAGGCTTAGGCCACCAATGGCACATGTATTTAGATATCATGTGTAACATGTGGCCCAATAAATGAGGTAGCAAAAAATGTGAGATAAAGTAGTTTAGAGCCAAGTATAGGTGGATTTACACATATATATACCTCTTTAACAGGTGATACAAGTACCTCTATAAAAGGTTGCCCTGATGATTATTGGTTATTTTTAAGAGAGTAGAAGCAAAAAAAATAATAATGGAAAATATTTTAATCTTGATGTGGATATGGGAGAGGGTCCTAGGATTGATGGAGAGGAGGTAAATACTAAGGGACGTGATGAATATGTGACCCTTGCCATACTATATGATATATCCATGAGGTTGACAAGGGATAGACTTATGAGGAAGTAGGACCATCATAACTAAGTAAATAATTGGTAGATCAAGCTACCCTATATGGACTATGGATGGAGATAACATCAAGGGTGACAGATATCTCAAGACTAGAATAGGATATGTTGGATTAAAGGATCAGTTGGTAAGTTCCCATGTAGATATTAACACATTAAAGGGGTAGGTTACCCAGATGATGACCATTTAGGGTAATTGACTATGAGGATGTTAAGTTTATGGTATCAAGTAGTGAGAAATATATGGACTGAGAAGATGAATAGAGGATCCATGGGGAGAAAGATGAGGCTATGTATATTGGCATGCAATAGTTATTGGATAAGGAATTTTCAAATACTATACATTCTAAGGATGAGGCCATCTATTATACATGATTATATGAGAGTGTAGTGTTGTAGAGCCAAAGAGCTCCATCCTTTTAGGAATATAATTAGAGCTAGAGGATATCATTAAGTTCACATCACACCTATACCTATAATAGATTAGTGGCACAACATTCTCCACATTTAACATGGATGGGTTCACTACCACAATAGCCACCACCAGATGATCATAATCAAAACTAATTTTGGAATGGCAATTTGACATTTTTTATTATGTATATATTTTTTATTAAATAGACATTATTTTAATATGTATATAGGCATTTATGTTGATCACATGATGTATATAGACTCTGATATTGTTCTCACATATACATGATGTGGCTTTTTTTTCTTTCATGTAGATTAAGTGGTTGATATTGATGTTGATGTATTTTTTTTTCATGATTTTATTATTTAATTTGCATTATGATGTTGCACTTGATTTGGATAGAACATGTGATAAATGTTTTCTTTTACTATTTATTATGATGTGATTTGATTTGATGTATGGATAATGATTTAAAATGTGTATGTCTATCTTTACATGCTCACTTATAGATGTGTATCATGATTATCATATATGTAGCCATATTTTTCAATTGTGATTTTTTTACTATGTAAAATGTGATGATGTTTTGATTATACATATGAGCAAATTTAGACATGCTAATATATTTTTAAAGAGTATATTTTATCTTCATGTGACATTGTATATAAGCCTCAAGCACTTGATTTTTAATTTTTCACATGACACTATGCATCATAATTATAAAATGAATCTTGGTATCATTATTTTAAATTCACCTAAATACTAGTTCAAATATGATGTTCATAGCTCAAGATCAATATATGAAAAAATAGGACCTAAGCATAAAACATGATGCATTAAACCAATATGAATTTAGATACACATGTTAACAAATATAGATAAAGATATGAAAAATTGGGACCTAAATGTAAATTAGAATGCACTAAATAAATATAACTACTAAATAAAACCCAATTTTTCAATCAACTCACACACAAAGATAGCCAAAATTAATAATCAAATAAGTAATCATCATTGTGTAAATGTAGAAATAAGGACTTACTCTTGTGCATCTATCCCTAAGTCTAGAGAATGTTAGATAAAATAATGTTACAAATTCTTGACAAAGGGGGAATAGAAGAAGGAAAGATTAGTTGAGCTGACCTTAGATGCCCCATGCAACTAGACATTTCCTACATAGTCCATCATGGACCTCAGATTAATGTGGTATCTTAAATTTGGGAGGAAATATGATGAAAATTTGATAGATGAAATTGATAGGGAATAAATATAGAATTGAATCACAAAACAATGAGAATGTATAATAATAATTGGCTCACAAAATGGTAAGAGCATAGAATAATTGGCTCAAAAAATGGAGAGGGCATGTAATAATTAAGAGTGACAAATATCAAATAGGGGATGATAAAAATGGTATTGATGGAGACAGTGATGGTAGAAACTGAGCTAACCTGGGATACCCCATATATCTAAGCACTTCCTACATAGTTTGTGTGGACCTCAAGTTGATTTAGTTTTCCATATATCCAATCATTGGCTCTACTCCAATTGGCACAAAATGGGACTCACTTTATAGCAAGATGTTTTTTGAATAAATAAGAAATCATATAAATGAACTAAATAAATATCCATTAAATCTAAACTCCCTTGTATACATGCTTCTACCTATAATATGTGGACCAAAGATTGTATATTTTATGATATGAGTAACAAATCCAAAACCAAATTTTGCTTTGCATCTAGGTCAGTCTTGGTTGGTCAATATCGAAGCAAAGCTCGATATGAAAAACATGTGTCTTAAATTTAAATTTTAAGATAGTAAAATATGTGTGTCATTTCATAGGTATAGTGATAAATCTGTGATAATAGTAGATGGAATACCTCTACCAAAATGCATTATATCATGTGCCATGATATTTCATAAGACATGTTACCATATGAATAACAAAATTAAATTATGGGAAAGTCCTTTGCATTCAACTTGTGCAAATGGTTAGTTCTTTACATTGAAATTGGGAAAATAGATAGTTTTTCCATTTTCCATAAACTCTTCAAAATTACCAAAAAAAATTAAAAAAAATCCAAAAACATTTTTAGTGCTTACATGTTCTATTGGCTCCTTGGCATTTATGTGTTAATTACATGTTGAGGACTAGCATATCATTTACTCCTAAATACACATATATAGGCATACATAAATACATGATACACTCATATTTTAGATTTTGGACTTTCTTTCTACTCATGTCATATGGGCATTAGGGGCATCTACTTATTCAATCTTGATACACAGGTTATATGATTCGATGATCACTCTACACTATCATGTTTAAGTTTACATATGTACTTACACCTACCTATTATCCATGATTATATCTTACACATGGTAATTTATATATTATGTACTTGATGTTTTTTACTAACACATTTGATCTATGGGCCACTATGACATGTTTATGTTGGTTGCTTATGATTTTTCTTTATACACTTCCTTGAGTGTTTTGCCTTGATTTTGTCTTATTTGTTCAAGTATTTGAATATACTCCATTGTATACATCCCATATTCTTATATTTACCTTCTTAAACATTTAAATATGTAATTTCTTATTGGATGGACATTTGAATATGTCATTCCTTGCTTTGTGTACTTTTGATTAAGCCATATCCATTTGATTTTATGGCATTGGAACATACCCCTTGTTTATGGTCTCCTTGGACCATTATTTTTTGACTTGATTTTGAGCATTATTATGTGTGTTCTTGTTTCCTTGTTGATATTGTATTATTACTATCTATAAATTTCCATGATTTTTATCATGCATCTTAGGCCTACATGTGATCACATTGTTTTTATGTGCTTCAATGATACATTTACCTAGACATTTTTCCTTATATATGCTTCATGGTTACATTCACATATTTTATAGTTGTCTTACCCTTTTTAGGTGATGTAACTTCTAGGTATTATTTATTCCTCACCTTAAAAAGGGAGCATATTAGTGGGAGCATGATTAGGGAGCATGTTCTCCACACTTTGCATAGTTCTCATATTCAATGGGGGGCATGTCATATGGGCATGGCTTCTATACATTCACAATTTATAGATTTAGTAGGGGCATGTGATATGGACATAGATTCCACACATTCATAGTTTTTAGATTCAGTGAGGGCATGTTTTGGAAGCATGTTCTCCACATGTATTCAGTATTCAGTAATTATACTAGTTTTTAGATTCAATTGGGGCAAGTCATATGGACATGGCTTCTACACATTCATGATTTTTAGAATTAATGGGGGAATGATTTGTAAGCATGTTATTTACATTAATTTATAATGGTACTTGTATCAATTCATGGATTCAATGGGGGCATGCTTTGTAAGCATGTTCTCCACACCTATTCAGTATTTAACATCTCCAATTTATAGTGGTGGCATGTTTTGGAAACACATCCTCCATATGGGTACTTATATAAATTTTATATTTTTCCATATATAGTGGGGGCATGATTTGGAATCATGTCCTCCACACTTACACAGTTATCTAAATTGGCCACAACACATAGTTATATGATCCAGATTCACAATTGTGGTAGAATTTTATACATGGTACCATTGTTATACATAGTTTCACCATGAGACATATCTAACGAGCATATTCTATGCAACATATACCTAAAATTTTAAACTCCAAGTCAATCTCAAATTCTAAAACTATTACACGTACTAATAGCCCATGAATTTTTATGGACTTTATCAAACCAATCTACTGTAGAAGTTGGTTCACCTTTTAGTATGGTTGAGGTGATTAAATCACTCAATATTGCCAAGTTTTTAGGTTATAATTAATCATCTAACCTCACCAGGTTATAAGTATCATTGGGTTACGTGATTGAGCTAATCTCAATTTCTAGGTGACAACTCTCTTTTGCTCCAAATTTGGGGGAATATGCCTTATAATATCTCTCTATCTATCCATCTCCTTGGATATATGCACTTTAAAGATTTATCTATATTTATCCTAATATTAATTTCAAAGTGTTATAGTGATACATCTTTTTCAAAAATAATTTTCCAATAGGCAAGGCAGTTACATCGACACATAAGTCTACTCTTAAACCTTGTTCTTTCAATTTCAAACTATTTCAAGCACTTTTAACTGAAATTATATGCATTGATTTTACACTATAACATGATCTTGGTTGTAGGTCAGTCACTAGTAAATCACTAAAATTCAACTCCATAAAATCACTCAAATTTAACTCCATCAAATCACTAAAATTGAAATAAATCAAAGATAAGGTGTGCATACACACCTAGGTACTTATTCCTTTCCTTTAAACTAGTAATTTCATTACTAGATTAAAGGGAGGAAATTTAGATGATATTTTTTATTATATATCAACTCAGTATTATACACTTAAAAAACTCAGACCTTGGTTGTTCCTCTTAGTTATATTCTCTCTTTGCTTCTGTAAGCCTTTCATATGCTCCATAATATGCCTCTTAGCCTATCTCTTAGTTTGAAAAACATTATATTAATGACACATACATCCCATCTTTCCCATAATACTTAAAATATACTTATCTTACATGTATACAAGTTTTTAGCATGTGCCTACTCTCCTGCTCCATGGACACTAACATCTAGGATAGACAGTAGTGTCGATGTTACTATCCTACCTCAATGTAAGTGTAAATTTCCCTAAATTCATCTAATTTACATTGAAATATATTATAATGGTCATCCTAAGTTCTTTAATGGTCTCATAATATGATTGGTATAAATGCAATATCAACCCCCATTTATTCCTCACCTAGAGAGTACTAAAGGAGCAATCATAAGATCATATTTTCTAAGTTACATGTTAGGTCACTATTATATTTGTTTTACACATTACATGATTCACACATAATCCAACACATATGGGAGAACTACATAAGTATGATCCCTCTTCTAGAGTATTGGATATGTAGGCAACACCCTTTGATAATAGGCTCATTGTGGGTCAGATTGATACCATGTGACCACTAACCCATTTTTCTCCAAGGTCATATTGAAGATGGAAAGCTAGGGTTTTACCATTTCACTAGAGGTAAAAGTCCATAACCTAGACCTGAATGCACCAAAATTAAATTGAAGCCAAACCCAAAAGCATCCAGGTGGTCACATCTTATTTTAGCTAATATTCCATACTAGACACTAGTGTCAGACTCATGCAATAGCATCAATGTAACCATCCTAAGTTGATCCAAATAATAAAGAGCTAAAGGCACCAGATCTAAAATTTGATGATTCTTCCAAAATCTACTTCATGACTACTTTCTACCTATTCTAGATCTAGATCTACATTATCATCAAATTCATCTAAGTACCTTGTTTTATGTCATTTTTATATCTAACATAGTTTTAATTTCCATTTATAGCTTATTTAAATTTAATAAATTTAGCATATGGTACATCTAAGTTTAAAACACTAATTGGCCTATTGTAAATCTCATATTCACCCATGTACCCTATCATTTCTATATCCTTAACCCTATATAACCAAGTAGGATCCACATCCAAATTAGAGTTAAACATGTTATCTTTTTATTTTCCCCAAGGTATTAAAAGATGATATATTAAGGGTGGTGGTAACTAAAGTGGAATGTGGAGGCATGGGTGGAGGAATAAATTATGAGGGTGAGGAATGAAATGGAATGGATGATGCAGGGGGAGACATGGGTGAAAAGGGAAGAGCTATGAAATGAGAATCATAAGGGAATAATAAAGAACTTAATTAGTCTTGGTTCATGAATACCTTGCATCCAATTACACCTAAAGGTTATGTATTGAATCTAAAATAAAAAATTGACTGAGTAAATCCAAGACCTAAAGATCTTGATGTAAGTGAGAGAGAGGTCCATGATGGCATTGTGGGTGAAACTAAAGTTTTTATGGGTGTTTGAGGTGAAATTAACATTAGCCTATTGGTAGGCCTCTTATTTGGGATCATCTAAGGTGTTGTTGAAGTAAAATGGGTTGTCTCAAATGGATCTTATAAAGTATTTGTGGTAACTACTAGACTTGTCTAGTAGTTGAAAGCCATAGGAGCAGAAGATGTTGGGGCACTCATAGTCATAGATGTTGTTGGGGTAATTATGGCACTTGGAGAAACCAAGTTCATAGGGGATATTGTGATTCCATAGATAACATGAAGTAGGTACTACCTTTGGGGGTAAATTGAGAATAAATGATGGATCTAACCAAGTTGATGTAGATAAAGTGGGCCAAAATGAAGTCACAATGTAAATTTGAGGGGTTAAGAAACTAGGAACACCAAATAAAGATGAATCCAATAGGGCAAGGGGAGCATGAATAATTGCAAGGGATGTTGCAAAAAGATTCATAATAGGGGTAGGATGCACTTAAGCTAGGAATATAGGAGAAGATACAAGGAAATATTTAGACATAATAAAATTAGGGGTAAAAACCTTTGGGGATGTTATAGACCAGTCCTGAGGTGGGATCTCCCTTGACTCTAAATTTCTTGAAAAATGAAGTGCATGGGCAGCCTAGGGTTGGCTTACCTAGGTGGATATCATAGGTGAAATAGATACTAAGTGTGATGGATTAGTAATAGTGATAATCATTTGAAATATTAACTAGGAGAGACTCCTCACTATTTATGGGACTTTGATAGCAAGCTACTAGGGAGCTTATTATGGGGGAGTTGGTTGCACGAAACATGGATTTGGGGGAGGTAATTTCTCTTCTATAATAGGCCCAATATATTCTTGATTTATCTAGTGAAATTCTTCTTTTATATTTTTTATCACCTCCACATCAACGGAAAGGTTGAAGGTGGTCACATCATTTAAGTGGCTCTCATGGTGGTACATTATATTGAGTCACACCTAATACATATCCACATGGTTTTTCAATATGACCTAAGGATCCCATTGTCTATCATTATCTTTGGGGAGGTTATAAGAGTCCTTATGGAGGGACATAGCTTATAACATGGGAAAATTATTGTATTCATGGCATAGGGAAATCATGGGAATGACAGGTAAACCTTCTACCTTTTAGAAGGGTAGAGACTTACAATGCCATTGGCTAACCACCAAGTGATTTACTTCTTAGTGATGTGATCTGTGTCAATATAAGCCAATTAAATAAGATCCCCATAAATTCATTTACACCCTAATAATAGTATGTTCATTATAGTACCAAAAAGCACCTATTAGAAGACTTAAGTCCCACATCTCCTTAGAAATCATAGGCATTAGCTTCTTGTTGATGATGAAGTAGACTAGGGGGTTTAAATGGTCACAAATGTCCCAAATATGGTGCCTATAATGGTGAATGTAGAGACTAAAAAATACTTCAAGCACTATATATCCTATTGTAACCCATATATGGAAGGATATGCTTTAGAAATCTAGGGTGGCACAAGTGTCATTGACTAAATATGACATCATGTATAATTTCCCCTAGCCTGCACTCTATTGACCTGTTGTTAGATGTTAAAGGTGATAATGTCCCCTAAGGGTAGGATATGCTTCCCCTCTAATAGTATATTAATAAAATTCACCCAATATTTATTAACATGGAAAATTTAATTCACATTATATAATCAGTTGGATAACAACATACCCATGCACACTCACTCTATAAGGTCTTAATTATGTAAGTGCCCACCTATTCTTTACTTACCCACCAGTCAACATGTTTGGACCAATCCTTAAAAACCTTGTATATATCATAGGTACTCATCCATTTGGTGGTGATATATTTTTCATAAAATATATCAAACTCTAGGAAATTTTAGTATTACTTGAAGGTATCCCTAGATATGTTTGAAATATTTAATCATATGGTTGGGAAGTACATAATGTCCTTAATGCACTTAGAGGTGCACAAAAAAATGAAAATTTCACTACATGGGAATATTTATATCTTGGATTCCACCTTATGTAGTCCCAAGGCCCTTATGGCTATGAGATCATTGGATAATTTCACATCACCCTCCTCTAGTTCATGATCGCTACAAGGCTTTTGTATGTCCTCAATCATTTTATGGATTTCATTGTAATGCTTAAACCTAGTGATGTTATGTAGAAAGGTGGTGTCTCATATTTTTTTATCCTACTTATGATTTGAACTTAATGTGGCCATTTCTTAATTTGTTTCTCTTCTATGTGAAGGACATGGTAAAGGTGTACTCTAGGCTCTGGAAGGAAATCAAGATAAGGGTCTCTAAATAATTTTAATTACATGAGGACAAATAAAAATGAACTCAATTTTAATGGGACATTATAGGTATCTATGAGGATCTCCTATAATAATGGATTTGGAGGATTACATCATGTGAATTAAAAAACTAAAGTGGTGGTGTGATATTTGTGTAGCCATTTCTATAATTGGATCTGATTTAATTTTTGAAAAATAGCTAGAAATAGCTTGCTTGGCAGTGATGAGACTCTTTCAAGTGTTATATCATGATCTAGTTTCAATTAATCTAATAAGTGATAGGGAATGGTAGGCACACACCTATTTTTATCCCTCTTGTCGTTATAAATGTTTACAAGATTGATCACGTGTCATTCAAATAGTGGTAGGCTCAATACATAGTGCAATGATGGAGCACAATGGGCCCTCCATATTCATAGCTCTAATTGTGTAAATTTGCCACTTGAGTGTAATAATTACATGTGGTGTTTTTGAATTTCCAAGTCACCATTAAGTAGATGCTTAACTCATAAGGGCTACATAAGAGGTTGTGTATTTACATAGTATCAAGTTCTCTAAAATTAAGTCTATGCATAGACACTTTGTGTCTACACCCACACTCAATAATTAGCTCATGTTTACACATAAACTAAGTGTTTATCTATGCCTATAAGAAGTTACCAATTCACTACCCATGCAAATATCCTTACCACATTAACATGGCACACAAATCAAATAATGTTTGTCTCCCTAAATTCAAGTAGTGAAAGAGATTAGTGCATAGGGAGCAATTCCAAATCATGAGGATCACACTCAAGATATTCAATCTTCTTGCACATTATCATTCAAATGATTTCATGTACTCAAATGATGAAGCATGATAAATTACATTGTTTCACATCTATGCCCTTGTAAAACATAGACTATGATCTTGATTGCATAGTGTTATCTTCACAATTTGGTATAAGTTTCAGATGAAGACATAGATCATGAAGACCATTAGAAGAAACTAGGTGTAGAAATATTTTGGGCCTTATGAATTTCCATGGAATATCTCCCTAATCACCCTTCATAAACTCATATTTTCACTATGTATTCAACTCTCTACATAATATTTAGTGTGCACCCTTTGCATAGAATTTCTATGCACAACTGTGTATGGGACTCTGTAAAGAAGGGAGTGTACATGAGATATAGTGTATATGTTCCCAAATGGGGATGTGCACTAAAACTCCATTTCCTATGAAAGATGATGAGGTATAATCTAAAGACACACCTATGTAGTCCCACATCAATAGGTTAGTCTAGGTAGATTGGTAGGTGACCACTATAAATGGGGAGGGTAGTTGAGCTTGATTAGATATCAAGGGGACTAAATCAAAATAGAATTAAATGCAAAGTGGTTTTTAGAGTTTTAGAACATATTCACATACCACCCTTGCTACCTAAACATCCTTCATTTTCAGACACACATATGGATCCATGTGTAACCTTCCATCTACTTCCATGATCAAATTATGAAATTTAAGTTGAATAAGCATGGTTCATAGTAGTTATTGTGAATATGTTGATAATCTTAATCAACCTCAATCTCTAGACACTACTTCTAAATTTAAGTTCCAACCTAGTACCTCCAATGGAAAATTGATCATATAGGGCTTTATTCCACACTATATAAACCCTAATTTTTATTGTAAAAGGGTTGACATTTTTTTAGCACTGTAATGTTGCCAAAATTTACCCTCCAATATCCTTCTCATGGTATAACAAAGATCTAACAATTTAAGCTTATAATATTACCTTAAACATTAATATTAATAAGAACCAATTTACTTTTATTCATGTTTTATGTTCTATGTGCATTCATGGTTGTTGATCATTAGTTTTGGATGTTTAACCCTCTCATTGTCATCCTCCCTTCATACCTCTACATAAAACTTAAAAGTATTTGTAGGTCTCATGTTGTGTATACATGGGTCTACATAGGCATTATTTATGGAACATTTGTCATCCCTCCTAATGATACATTGTGTTCCCTTACCTTCATGTGAAACTCTTATGTAGTGTACTTAGTTTGAAGATCTAGTAACAAGTTTGTTAGATCATTAAGAGGGTGAATCACTTGATCTATTCTTGGTGCATCACATTTTACATTTTTTAAATCTCTAACCTTTTCCCTTTATTTTCCCCTTTGTCAAGTTTAGGTTTATCACTAGCTATATATTTCATTCTGCTCTTTGTAGGTCTATGTGTTGGTCCTAAACCAGGTGCATCTATAATAGAAGGAAGATGACCTCCTATGGAGGTTCATCCTAAGGAGTGAAAGAGTCACACACCTTGGGGGTGATCCCATTGTTACAATTAGATACCTAATCACTCTTTGTCATACAACTCTAAGGTGCTAGGCATAGAAGATTTGTACACTAGTGTGCACAAGATCCCTTTACACATGGTTGCACATTTTCAATGATAATAGTTTTTGGCATGCTTGGTAGGACCAAGTTTAAAATTTGGCTAAGAGATTGGTGCTACTTTCAAAAATTTAAGTGTTGAAGACAATTTTTAGAGCACCTAACAACTCCAAGCATTCCTAATTCATAAAGATCAACCTTTTATTTACATGCCAAGATAGATGAGATCATCTTCAAAGGGCATGATTTTCATTTCATTGAGCTACTTATAGTTTCTAAAAGAATGAGAGTTAAAGTATCTTTGTAGCCTATCAAAAGGGATATATACATAATATTACCTTCTCCTAGATCTCAATCTACACCTCCAATTGGTTTATTCCCTATGCACAGAGGAAGATTATTCCCTATTCCCTTCATGATTATGTAGAGAAACCAATACTTTGTTCTATTTAATGGAAGAATCCCATTAATATTTCCCTAATATGATGATATTCCCATATCTAACCTTTAGATCATCCCCTACTTTAATGGAGAAAATTCAACTATGCTTATAGAGACATACAAGACAACAAATATTTGATTTGTCTAGAATATGACTGAAGACAATTTCATAGTGTAACTACTTGCCTCTTCTTTGAAAGGCAGAGCACTCCAATGGTATCATAGTTTATTGCCTAGTTTTATTCACAGTTGAGATGATTTAGGCACAACACTATATAGGCAGTTTGAATAAAAGAGTGACCACCTATCACTGATGGAATAGATCACAACCATCAAAAGGGCTCCACATGAGTAAGTCATTGACTTCAACTTTAGATTATAGAGGACTTGGGACTGAGTTACACTCTTGTTAAAAATAATTCCTAACATTGCATTCTTATATTTTTTGAGAGCATTGAATAATTATGTGGCCATGATGATCTAATCTATGGGAGGTGTAGTACTACCAAAAGCCTATGAGGTCACTATGTGCACAAAAACTTGCTAATATCAAGTAGGGAAACTTATTCCTAGACCCCCTATGCCCTTATATCCCAAGCCCCCATGTATAAGTTCATATACTCTACCTCCCATTCTAACTCTATCGCCCATTCTTATTGCTATCAACCCACCAATTCCATCAACTTATGCACCCTTAAGTGATATGCATGAAGTCAAGTCCTTATTTAAGAGCTTTGGAAATGAGCTAGTGTCACTAAAAAGGAAACAATCATAAAATTTTATGCCTTATCAACCCTTCAACTAGGAATATCAATTGAATAGGCCTTCCTACTAACATGTTGTGCAGACTCAAAACTAGTTCACATACAATAGATTTCCCTATGTGCCAAATCTAACTCTATGAGAACTTCAAGAGCTCTTGTACCCATGTAAAATAGCATGATGTAAGAATATGATTGGTTTTATCTAAGTGATCAACCACATGATCAAGTCATGTGCATAAATGGAGTGATGAATGAGGCACCTATGATGTAGAATGTGCCACCTCTTGAGGAGCATCCATCTATTTCATATCAACCAAGGGTTGAACCATAGGAACAAATAGAAGAGTATGGTAGATCCACCCTATTAAATTGGTAAGAGAGTGACTTAAATTATGTGAATCAGAATGAATTTTTGAGTGTAATAAGTAACCCAATTACTTTTAACATAAGATTCATAAAAAGAGTAATGGTGGATGAACCTTCTTCTCCATTGCCTTCAACTTATGCACCCCAAGTTTAGTGCATAGATACCCAAGTCAAAGTACTTATACAACCTTTGGTGTACACAAAATAAGTTTCATAGAAAGAGATCTATCCCCAGACTGGTTTGCAAGTGTGAGAAGAGACTATAATTCAAAAATCATAAATTAAAGAGACTCAAAACCCCTTTAACATAGTTGAGCAAATGAAGAAGATTGGATCGAACATTTCGATGTGGGATGCTCTTAATATTCCTTCCCAAATTAATTTACTACAAGATGCCCTAAGAAACTTCCAACCTCATGAGCCATCACAAATTGTGCCTATTGTGCACATAAGTTTATGCCAACCTAAGGAAGAAATACACAGGAATAACAATCCACCCCCATTCTACATCTCTCTATTTTAACCTTTAATGACTTAAACGAATTAAATTCTATGTTGTTAAATATTTGAGTAGGCTAAATCAAGGAAATAATATACAATAAATATATAAAATGGTTTTTTACATAATTGACTAACTTTGACCTTTCTAAAAATAGTAATAAATAGTATAAGTAATAACTTAGATGGAAAATGACTAAGACAGATGATATGGAGGCTGAAAATTGAGGTTCAAAACCCCTATTGGACAATATCACCCTAATTGGATATTAGTGTCATTATTGGAAATGTGGTAATAGTGTCTTTATATTGATAGTAGTGTCCTCTATGTAGGATTATCCTAAACTTCTAAGTGCACCTGTGTCTATATCTCTAAGGTCTATTCTTATATGCATGAGTTCTGAAACCTTATATATTTTGTATTTTAACTAAATCTGTGAGAAAACCCTAATCCCCTATGTTGTTAGGTCATTCAATTGATACAAGTTGAAAAGTGTGTTTATTAGTGGGGTAGGTTGGACATCCTCAATACCCCAATGTGTTGAGAGTTTCCTACATACCAATACTCTGAGGAAGGATCAAGCCTAATGTAGTTCTCCCCACCTAAGTGTCAATATAAGTGCAAGTGAAGATAATATGATAGTGGCCTTGAGTTATTTGAATGTGCTTTAGATTATAAATCTAGGTAATATGAGCTTAAGACTATTGTAGATGGTAGTATTTAGAAGTAGGGCAAAATAGGGATTGATAACCTTAATTGTGCACAGATTTTTCTAAGTTTGAATGCGTATTTTGAATCTAATTTTTATCTAGTGGTTAGATGGATAAAATTCATGTATTTATATTGTTATAATGTTTATACGGGTGTCAAAATAGGTCTAAGATGACCCTAGGAGGCTTTAGGTTTTGAAAAGATATTTGTTTGTGAAAAATAGAGGGAAATAACATTATCGCCATTATTGGGACACTATCACCATGTGGTGCTAATGTCCTTATTATGGCACTAGTGTCCAAGTGGAAAAACACTAGGCACAAAGGGCCAAAATCAATAAATGAGGGTCTAGGATTGCTTTAAGGATGACTAGGGACACTTATGTCATATACAAAGGCTAGATAAGTGTGACAATAATATTTAGGATACATTTAGGGCTAAGTTAGGGATAGGTAGTCTCAAGTACCACTCTTAGCACTTAAATACCACTTTTAGGTGATTACACTCTCTAAAAATTGGTAATCATATAACATAATTATATAATAGATTTAAGCATGAGTAACTAAATCATGTCAAATAAAATTACAGACATGCTAGGCATATCATATTCTCTCATCTCAAAAGGGGTCATCCAATTGAAGTGAACAATAGACAAAAATGTGAGTTTTTAAGGATCTTAGTCTGTTTGAGCCTTTCCATTTCACAAGACATCTTAATCATTGACTTACCCCCTCACTTTACTATATGCCTCTCCCAATATTTTAATGCAAATTTAGGTGGATATCTATCCTCAAATTGGTCATACATATTATTAAAAACTAGATATGGGACCAAGGTGACCATCAAGGCCAAACCTATTTCAAAGAATCACATAGATCCATACACTCCTAACCCAGTTGATGTAAACTACACTTTTTCAACCAAGAAGAAAACTCAATTCTTCATGAGACCACCACACCCCTTGAAGAGGTTTTGAATGACTTTGGGCATTATGAGTATGGTTCATACGATAATGTAGAGGAAATAAGACTAGGCACATACTACATTATCGAGGAAGATGCTGTATTGCCTAACCTTGTAAATCTATAGGAAGACCTTAAAAGCATATGGTAGTTATATTTTGATGGCTCTCAAAGAAAAAATGGCATAGGAGTTGGTGTTGTAATGGTCTCACCTCAAAAGGAGAAATATTTCCATTTATTTAGATTGTAGTTTGGCTACATAAACAATGTTATCGAGTATAAAGTGTTGATCTAAGTTCTATAATTGGTGCATAAGAAAGGAATCAAGATGTTTCAAGCTTTCAAATACAATAAACTAGTGGTAAATCAAGTTAGAGTGTGGAACATGTCCAAAATAATCTACTAAGAACCTAAAAACATAGGGCATGGGACATGATCAAAGGGTTTGATGATTTTAATATCCATTCCATACCAAGGGCACAAAATTATGATGTTGATAGGCTCATAACTATGGGTGCATAGTATGACCTTATGTGAAATATATAAAATGAGTCTGATTAGCTTATAAGACTCATATTCAAACTAGTAGTCCCAGATAATGCAAAAAACTGGTAGGTGTTCAAGAGTGATGAACAAATTATCAACTTACTACAAGATAAAGTTGAGTCCTACACTAATAATAAACCTCAAATCCAAGCTCAATATAAAGAGAAGATTATTAGGTAAAATGATAAATATGA
Source organism: Torreya grandis (assembly GCA_037957365.1). Lineage (NCBI taxonomy): Eukaryota > Viridiplantae > Streptophyta > Pinopsida > Cupressales > Taxaceae > Torreya > Torreya grandis. The sequence goes on from JARHVA010001307.1 coordinate 3,181,680, forward strand.
TAATGAAGGAGGAAATATTAAAGTTGGTGGACATCATTGATGATAAGCTCTTGAAAGTTGGTAAGGTATTCTCCCCATATGAAGTCAAATAATTCATTAAGATGAGTAGAAGGTATGATACGATGATATCTTCACATGGAGCTATAAAAAATTTAGATGCTTTAATCCAATATTATCCAAATATATGATTGATTTTGACCCCATTACCAGGATGGTCAAGTAAAAGTAGAGGCTGATTAATCCATAGATTAAACCCTTAATGAGGAAGGAGCTCTCAAAGTTCATTGAGGCCAACATAATATTTCCAATCAAACATTCCTCATGGGTGGCCAATCTAGTCCCAGTATGAAATAATAATGGAGATATCCACTTGTCTGTGGACTTTAAGGACCTGAACAAAGCCTCCCTCAAAGACCACTACCCACTTCCACCAATGGAGAAAATTCTACAAATTGTCACAAGTGTAGAAAGGTTTTCACTATTGGATGGTTATTCACGCTATAACTAGGTGCTTATGCAAGAGTGTGATCAATTTAAAACTATATTCACCACTAAGTAGGGTACCTTCACATACCAAAGGATGCCCTTTTATTTTAAAAATTTAAGATCTACCTTGTATGGGGCCATGGATATAGTGTTTAATGGACTTCTCAACAACATCATATCGGTTTACCTTGATGAAATCATTGTTTTTTCAAAGTGTGCAATGGATCATTTGGGTCACCTAGAGGAAGTATTTGAAAATTTTTGAGAGTTTAGGATCTCTATGAACTTGATTAAGTACATATTTATGGTGTATGAAGGCAAAAATTTTGGAGACATCATCTCTAAATAGGGATTTGTAATTAATCCTAAACAAGTCAAGGCCATTCTATTGCTTCCTTACCCAAGTCATAATAAAAGTCTCCAAAGCTTCTTGGGTAAACTAAACTTTGTCAAAAGATTTGTGTTGATTTTTTCAACTCTGGTAAAGATATAAGAGAGAGGAAAGGAATGAATACACCTCATTGATTATGCAAACCAATGCATAAACCTAGTGACAACCTATGTGTGTGCATGTACATAGTGATAAATTAGTGAATAGCATGGACTAAGTTGATGACTTGCTCAATCCTATTATGTGGGTGGCTCAATAACTCAATTTAATTTTGACTCTATCATTTCCCACCCCTGCTTGGTGGATCATGACCTATGAATATCTTGGATTGGACTGATGGTGTGTCCAACCTTCTCATGTAGGTGGATCAATAACTCAAGTAGGATATGACTTCATAATTTCCCACCCATGTGTAGTAGATGTAACTAAAACTAAAATTATGCAATGTAATTGGAAATGTCTAAGTAATTATGTTGGCCCTACATCCATTTAGGTATATTTGGTAGCTTCAGGCCACTCAAGAATGTCAACCACTACAAATGGAGTAAGGCATGAAACTAGTGTGTAACCTAGAATATGATGTTGGATGTATACATCATAGAGAATGACATAGAATTTATCATTCCATCTAATCAATTGGTACATAAGTAAGCATACATAAATAATGTGTTGTACATATTCTCATGGAATTTTTCATTCCATCTGATCAATTGGTATATAAGTAAGCATGCATAAATAATGTGTTGTGCATATGCTACTAAATCTAATATATATGAGCATATGGATTATGGATTGAGTTGTAATAATTTGTATTTGGGTATCTGAACTAAAAATTAGAATGGTGATGTTGTGCATGATGCCCCTAATATGAGCAAACTAGTATGGATTTGAGCTAAATTGGTATAAATCTAAGCAAAATTGATAAATCTATAACTGAATATGTGCAAACATGTACTATACCTACTATAGTTTCTAGCCAAACTAGATTTTTCTAAAACTAAGGCTATTATACAGTAGCACCATGTCTTGGATAGTAGATCCATTATTTAAAATGTGGTGATAGTGTCCCATTTTGGGCACTAGTGTCCTTCTGGTCTAATTTTTATGCAATTATGTTGATCTTTGTGTCATTATTTACCTGAGTTTGATTTATATAATTTGAGCCTGTGTATTAAAAAATGTATTATGAGTGCAATATAAGAGCCTGATCTCTATGAAAAATCCCTATGAATGTCCCCTCTTTTGAGGGGATTTGTTGAACCTATGCAAGAACTATCCTCAAAATAAAAAACTTTGCAAGATGTGTGTTATCTAAAGAATATATGATATATGCATAATAATCTAAAATTGTGTGCATACATAACATCAAAATGGGAGATAATTTGAGAATAATTTTATAATGTACAATGTATGTCATGTATAACATCCACAAGGGTGTCAAGATAGATATAACCATGTATGTAATTGTGAATTTGAGTAAAAATGGGTAGCTACCTAGGAGATGGGGCATGATGTGCATCATGGCACCCAAGTAGAAAGGACATATGCATGAGGTCCCTTGTGGAATCTAAAACTTGAGTGTGTAACAAGCATGAGACAATTTTCATGTCTATGATGCATATAATAAATCATACATACAACACACATAAGGCATGCAAAGTAGGATGAGGGGCCACATTACAAGGGACATAGGAATGTGTCACTAAATCTAAGAAAATAAGACATACAAGGACATGTTCAAATTTTCATACACAAATAACAAGTAATTTGGCTAAGACACCCATAGAAGGATATGTTCAAATGTTTGCATACACAATCAGGAAGGCACACACAAGGACATGGGCACATGTCTAAAGCATACATATTATGAAATAGAAGTGATGTAGAGCCAAAGATCAATATCATATTCAAATGGGCTCAAATAGAAGAAGCATAGAGATCTAATCAAATCTAAATTAATAAATCTATAAATGAAAGTATGCATGAACATATAATACAAATCTATGTAAGAGCCAAGATGTATATATTCTGAGTCTAAAGTAGTAATAGCTGGCAAACAATCTAAGTGTAGCATGATCAATATCAATATATAGCAATGTTAAATTTGTGATACGGAGTATGAAAAGAAATAACTTCATAATCAAAATTTAATATAGGGTGCCCCAAATGGGCAAATGTGTCAAATGAGGAACTTGTGTATCGATGTCGATGCCCCCAGTGGGTAGATAATAGCAAATCTAAATCAATGTAATGGACTTGAGTCTTATAGAAATATGAAATAACTCAACAAGAATAAGTGAAGCATATTTGTATAATAAAACTAACTATACCAAGATATCTATCATATGTAGTGTCTGTAAAATATAAGAGATGTATGCATGGCTATGCATAAAATCTATAATTTTGAATTTTCTATGTAAATATTTGAATGTTTTTGGAAATATTTGAATGTTTTTATATTTTTTGGATATAATTTATGTATAAGCAACATGAAAATGAATTATGTACAAGGAGCAAGAGATAAGGAAAGTATGTACAAGAAGAGAGGAACAATACTAACTGATGAGTCTCATGGGAGATTCACTATCAATGTGTCCTGTGTCAAATAAATGAATAATGATTATGCATGTTATATTAAAGCATAATTATGGTCCCATAACTTGTTTTATTTATTGATATATATTTGGCCCTACTTTTGGAGTGGTGATAAGAGTCTATGATAATGACTATGGTATCTTGTGAATTGTAGGGGTCATAGGGACCCATCTAGTAGAAGTTATAGGTGTCCTATGAACTATAGGGGTCTTAGGGAAAAATAAACCATACCTCTCATACCATTGATATAAATTTTACTCTTTTCCAATATTTCATGACTCAAGTAATCATCCTTCAAACTTCAAACAATATTTCTTCTACTCAACCACATGAAATACCTCAAAAAATAACCACATACCTAAGATAAATCAGCCTACTTGAAACCAAAATAAAATGATAATTCCTTATCAACATAAGTTTATATGCACATATAAACCCCCTTTAATATATTTATTACAACACTATGCACTTTTATCCAATAATCCTCTCATGGGTTATGATGAATGGTATCCCATAGTAGAACTTTCCCATCTTCCATTTAGTGAACTTCTCCCTTCCATCATAATCACCTAACGCAATTTTTATTCAAAATGAACATCTTTTGTCCTCTACCTATAGGAAAATAAGTTACCTTATCTAGATCTAAAGATAAAATTCTCCAACAATGTGAGAAAATGTACATTCATGTTGACAAAACATTGGACACCTCTCTCTCACTCAAGTTTCCTATCTCTTCTATGATTCTCAATGAGATATTGCTTCATCCAGATGATCCTCCTTTATTCATTAGAATTATAATAGGTGATATCCAAGTTAAATGTGCTTTAATTTATCAAGGCTAATACACATGTGTTACTTCCCTTCATTTTATCAAAACACTTGGATACTTTGAATGTAACCTTAAATCTACTCGCAGTACATGCCAAGGATATGATAGAAGATAAATTCCACCTTTAGGTTATGTTTGGCTTTCTATTACCACTCCTCTCATCACCATTCATGTGAAATTCATGATATTTAACATTCCACTTTCCTATAATATCTTTCTTGATCAACTTTGGACACATTACATGAGAGTAGTTGCTTCATCAACATGTTAATGTGTCAAATTCCCTTATAATGGTGTTGTTTTATTATTTTTATAATATTAGAATTATATTCCTAAATAATAAAGTGGCTGAGAAATGTAAATCAATAAATATATATTCAAGAATTAACCTATTGATTTGTGTAAATAGATTGTATTTTTTCCTTTTCTAAATATAATAAAAAGTGAGAGAGATTAGAACTTAGTTTATATTAACTAATCTGGACTAGGACAAGGTCTGATATTAGAGGAGCGGGACTGAGAAATAGTTAGAAATAGGTCTTTATAATTTGTTTCTTGATTTGATAAGAGCATAAAAATAAGACATCCTACTATCTAGCATTGTAGTCTTATTTCAGCATTATTATCCTAAGGCTGAAATCTTTTTGGGTTCTATTCAGAATGCATGTGTTACCCTATCACTAATTTTAGGGTCTAGGACCTTTTGGAGCTCATTATGTGCCTCTTTTAATATTCAAAACTCTTAATCTCTCCTCTTTATTAAACTTGAATGCAAACTTACAAAAGAGAGAGAAGGGGTTAGTGTGTAAGGGATGCACTTCATACCTCATATGTGGACATGTTGCCTACATACCAATACTTTGAAGAGGGATAAAGCTAATGTGTTTCTCCCATTGAAGTGCTTGGTGTAATTTGTGTATGATAAATGCAAATATAATGTGAAATTAGGTGTACTTCAATTGGCTAGGGACTAGTGCAATGATTTGAGTAGGCTTAAAAAAATGTTGTAAGGTTATGTGCAAAGAATAGAGAAGAGTGCTCAAGTGTACTTGCTTGTATTCTTGCATCTCTCTTGAAATTGAGTGTTAACCCTTCTAAATGGACTTAGAATGGCCTTTTATAGGGAAAAAAATGATCATGGATTAAATGAATTTGCATTAGGCTAACAAGGGAAGATAAAGAACCAAAATAATTTGACCATTAGGAAAAAAAGTGAACTTGGACAACAGTACTAAAAATAAGACACTTTGGGTTCCACAACTCGTGTCCTATTTTGTCACTATTATCTAGAGGGTAAAATACTTAGGAGGATGGATCTAGGCTCGAAAGGGATACTTGGGTCTAAAAAAGCTAAGTTTGAAAAGCTCTAGATGACTAGGAATCAGTGAAATAAGTAGCCTAGAAGGGTTGTGTGAGTCAATAAGAGGACCTATGAATTAGGTGTCTTAGCCATAATGAATTTGTATAATTTCACATTTTACATGACTACATTCCCCCCCTTGTTTATTATAGTGATGTATTAAATAAAAATACTATGATAAATGAAAATAAAAAGCATACCTGAACTTACCTATAAGGATGAAGCTCATGAAGTTGTGTGATGTTGGATGTGCATAGAGAACACACTGTGACTTGTGAATCTATAATGAAAACATAAAGTAGATTATTTTTTACTAGATACATTATATCTAAAATAATAATGTATAAGAGTTGAGTAAGAGGGAAAAAATGAATGAATACACCTCACTGAGTACGTGAACCAATACAAAACCTATTGTGATGCTAGAATGTGTTGGATGATGCTAAGTGTGTGTTAAATCAAGAGCAATATCACGAATAGAGTTGAGTGCTCAATTCCCTATAGAGTAGCTCAAGAATGCAAAGTTTGGCCTTTTATTTCCATCATCACTAACTATGTGAAGTTAATGAATCGTACATGTGTTAATTGATGTTTGAACTGTGTGTCCAGTCCCTCTAAAATAGGTGGCTCAAAAATACAAAGGTTAGCTAGACCTTTGGCTCCATCATTACCTCATGAAGTGAATCTATGAAGTGATACCAATATAGAATATATTTCATATGAGATGGCTTATGGATCCTATGTAGGTTCTATAAATCTAACAATGTGGTGTGGATAGCCTAAATAGATTCTAGAAACTAGGCCCTTTTTGGCGATTTCAAAAGATGGAGGATAGGCTTGTATGAAAGCCTCTCCAAAATTGATGAAAAATGCTTATGTGAAAGCTAAATTAGGAACTTGGGTACTCAAAAATATAAAATTTTATGAAATTTTAACTCAAATATGAGGCTAACCACTTATAAATGGAGTAAGGCATGCAACTACTGAGAATGCCTAGAATAAATTGAACTTAAAAAGAAAAGAAGATCAATATGTCACACACATTTCCCTCAATCACTACTATCTGGAACATATATTCTGATCTGGAAGTTAAACCATCTACCTAATCTAAACTAAAATTGAGAACCATCACGCCCCACATGATAACCCATTGTCTTTGAGAAAATTGTACTAAAATTGTTGAATCTGATTGATCTAAATATGTAAAAACTAACCCTAAACTAAAAATTTTGCTTGTTTATAGAAACACTAAGTGTTTTCCTACCTAGATAAGAGTTCCAAAATGTGTAAACCCCTATGTTTGGTGCTACTATCCATTTTTAGTGCTATTATCCATTGTGAAAACTGACTACTGATCTAAAACTATCACTATTTTTTCTCTAGTTTGACCAATTTGACCTTTGAATTTGGTACTAAGTGTTTTGAATGTTGTTGTTTCAAATATTAGGAGGTTTTATCTCTATGACAAACCCCTATTTGATGCCCCTTATTTTAAGGGTAGGAATGATGAACCTATAATGACTACCCTCAAAAGAAAAGATTCATGTAAGTGTTTTAAATTGTATAGATATATGATATAGCATTGATATTTGACAAGATATCTCTAGATATAATAATGTTTGTATTGAGATATTGTTAGATAAATAGGGGTATGCCTAGATAGATATAATAATGTGAAATCGTGTGCATGATACTGAACTAGACTAGTAATGTTAGATATTAGTTGTTAGTTTATTGGTAAGCATGTAGGGATGGAGCATGATGTCCATTATGGCATCCAAGAAGCAAGATAAATCCATGATTAGAATCATGGAAATGCACATAGTGAGGATCAAATAAGCATATTGAGCAAGAATTAAGAAGCATACAAGGGTATCCAAGGGGACATACAAACAAGGGACATGGACACATGTTACTCAAACTGGAAGACAAGCATGGAAGGCATGTTTAAATGCCACATACACATACAAGTAGAAGAAGCAAAGTTGGCACAATGGCCACAAGCACATGAAAGAGTACCAAAAAATTACATTGGTAGATATCTTAAGGAACACACATGAATAGAAGTAAAGGACATTGGTAGATGTCTTAAGGCATAAATAGAAGACAAGTAAGAATAGGAAAGTGCAATCACACAAGCTATGATAAGTAAATAATGAAATCAAAAGTAAGAACTAGAAGATACAAACACATCTAACTAATCAAAGAAAATTTGAAAGTATTAAAAACATGTGTAGTACAAGACTAGGTATAGGGATGGAGCATGATGTCCATTATGGCATCCAAGAAGCAAGATAAATCCATGATTAGAATCATGGCAATGCACATACTGAGGATCAAATAAGCATATGGAGCAAGAATTAAGAAGCATACAAGGGTAGCCAAGGGGAAATACGAACAAGGGACATGGACACATGTTACTCAAACTGGAAGACAAGCATGGAAGGCATGTTTAAATGCCACATACACATACAAGTAGAAGAAGCAAAGTTGGCACAATTTCCACAAGCACATGAAAGAGTACAAAAAAAAGTACATTGGTAGATATCTTAAGGAACACACATGAATAAAAGTAAAGGACATTGGAAGATGTCTTAAGGCATAAATAGAAGACAAGTAAGAATGGGAAAGTGCAATCACACAAGCTATGATAAGTAAATAATGAAATCAAAAGTAAGAACTAGAAGATACAAACACATCTAAATAATCAAAGAAAATTTGAAAGTATGAAAAACATGTGTAGTACAAGACTAGGTATATGCTAAAAAATACACAATATTACAAATATTGTCATTGATGTCAAAGGTATAACATTGGTGATAAAGGCCCCATAGCATTTAATGGTATTCTTAATATTCATATCTTGGCTAATGTGTGTTAATATTTATTTAATATTAATGAATATATATTTGGTTTCATAAAATTCAAAAGAGGGCCCATCGAGAAGTCAAAGAGCCACGGGGTTAAGACAAAAGAGGAATGGGACACATTTTTCCATTAAGAGTCATCTTGAAGAATTCCAAGAGTCACCAAGTGAAGAAAAAAGAGGGTATGGTGTATTTTTACATGAAGAGTCACCTTAAAGAATTTGAAGGTCACCAAGATAAATACAAAAAAGGAAAGGATGCATTTGCTTATGAATGGTCACCATTTGACTTTTCAAATATAAATATATGAAGGGTCATGAAATTCTGATGCTATTTTCGATGAGGATTTAAGGGTCACAAAGAGTGAATGCCAAAGGTCATTTAGAAATCTATAAATAAAGGCTTGATAATCCATTTTTAATATGCAAGAGAGTGCATGGTTTTGAAATTATTTTATATAATAAAAGAGAAGAGAAAAACAAGAAATATTGTAGCGTTTTATCATTTGTTGAGTAAGAAACATTGAGAGATAGTTGTGTTTTATACACAAGAGGGGTTGGTGCTCACAAATAGTTATTATGTTGTTGCTCAGCAAAGGGGTTGGTGCTCCTACAAGTTGGTTCTTATGAACTTTATAATTTGATTTGGTGCTCATTTATATACTTGACATTGTTCTCTGTAGTTTTTTCCACTTTGGGTTTCCACATAAAAATTTGGTCTCTTTCTTGTGTGGTGCGTGTTATTATTTCAATTTTATTGCATATCTTGAATGTGTGATTAAATGGTTAAAGAAAAGAAATCAGATTAAGTAAAAGATATATAATATACTGATTCACCCTCCCTCTTGATATATTTCATGCTTAACAATTGGTATCAGATCACATTCCTTTTGAAAAATTTTTACAGCTTAAAAGTAGATCAGGGAAAGCACGATGGCTGGATCATATGAATATTTTTCTATAAATAAGTCACCTTTATTTGATAAGACAAAATATGTTTTTAGAGCATAAGGATGAGGACTTATTTTATGGCCCTTGGATTTGACATTTGGCAAGCAATGGTGGAGGAATATGAAGAGCCATAGACACTTGTAACTACTCTGGTAGAAAAGAAGGCAAGTAAAAATAATGCTAAAGATTTAAATATTATTTTATATGGTTTATGTGAATCAAAATTTGTTAAACTTATGCAATATAAATCTACTCATGAAACTTGGGTAAAACTTGAGAATATTTACAAAGGTGATGGAAAGGTTCAGCAAGCTAAGCTTTAGACTTTCAGAAGACAGTTTGAGAGTTTAAAGATGGAAAATGAAAAAACTATAGCAAGTTATCTTTTATGAGTTGATCAAATAGTTAATCAAATTCAAGGTCTTAGAGAAAATTTAGAATAATCAATTATGGTACAAAACATTTTGAGATCTCTACCATTGAGATATGATGCAAAAGTTTTGGCAATTGAAGAGATGAAGAATTTAGCCAAGCTAAAGATGGATGAGCTACATGGTATTCTTAAGGCATATGAGATGTAGACTAGATAAGAGAAACCCTCAAAGACAGAAGTTGCTTTCAAGACATCAAAGAAAGAGAAGGCTAAGATTCAAGAATCAAGTGACATTTCTAGCAATGATGAAGATGACAATGGAGCTCTATTCATTCATAAGTCAATAAAAGGCACAAGTAAATATCAAAAAAAATTACCTTTTAAATATTTTAATTGTATAAATATTGGAAATTGTGTACCTAAGTGTCTAGATAAGGGTAATGGTGACAATAAAAAAGGAAAGTCTACATATAAGAAGAATTTCAAAGGAAAAATCAAGAAGGGATTCAAGAAGAATAGTTTGTATTCTAAAGATCCTAGCTCAGCCAAAGATAGTGGAGTCAGTAATTCAGAAGAAGAGATCCTATTCATGGTCATACATGAAAATATCTCTACAAGAAAAAGTAAAAATGATCAAGAAGAAGAAGAAGATGAAGCCAAAGTGAATCTAGAAGGAGAACTCATTTCTGCCTTAAAAGATTTAAAATCTCTTGAGAAGAAGAATCGAAGATTAAAGCTCCAGATTGATAAAAATGAAAAGGAGTCAAAGAAAAAAATTAAGATCTACAAGCACACTTTGAAGAAGCCAAAAAGAATGAAAAATATCTAATGTCATAGTTGCAAAAATTAAGTGAAGAATGTGAAAGGTATGTTATTGAAATTGCTTCTTTAAAAGTAGATCTTGAGAAAACAAATAAAGTAATTAATGATAGATCAGCAAATGATTTAAAATTTGAGAATAACACTAATTTATTGAATAAAATATTAGAAATTCAAAGATCAATGTTAGATAAGACAAGTGACAGATTTGAAAAAGAGAAAGAGGAGGCCACTACTTTTATAGACAAGGTTAACATAAAAAAAGGAAAGAGCTTTGTTGAAGCTCTTACAAAAGAGAAATAAAAAGAGAAGAAGTTAAGAATACAAATGACATCTCAAAATAATAAGGATGGAAGGAATAGAGCTAAAAAATTTAATCAGGTAAGAGATACACAAATAGGTCCTATTTTATTGTAATAGATATGGTCATAATAAAATAGAATGTCATAAAAGGGCTAACAATTTCAAAAATAAGGAGAAAGAAACTCATGCAGAGTCAATTAGAAGCCACAACTCTTTTGTTCCTCTATCATATTTTAATGAAGAGGCCATAATATGTTACAAGTGCAACAACTTCAAACACATATCCCAGTATTGTAAAAGCACGTTCGAGTCAGTCAAGAAGGACTAGAGTTTCAAGGCTCCATTCATTAAGAAGAAAGTTCAAATAGGTTCATAGTAGAAGAAATAACCTAAAAAATCTATGTTAGTGTAGATAAATTTGCATGCAAGAAATGAAGAAAAGTCATGGTTCATTGATAGTGAATGTTCAAGGCATATGATAGGAGACAAGATCAAGTTCATAAACTTGAAGAAGAATAATGGTGGCACAGTAAAATTTATAGATAATACTACTACCAGAATTTCTGAAAAAGGTACACTAATTTTGGATAATTGTATAACTAAAACTGAAAATATTTTGTATGTATAAGGTCTTAAGCATAATCTTTTGAGTGTAAGTTAAATATGTGATCAGTGGTACACACTAAAGTTTTATGCAGAAGGTTGTGAAATTAGGAGAAAAGATTCAGATGTGTTTGTTGTGAATGCTCAAAGAACAAGAAATAATTTATATATGTTATCAAACATCAAAGGTCAAAGATGTTGTTTGAGTTAGATTGAAGAAAGTTGGCTATGACATAGGATAATAAGACACATAAATTTTGACAAACTTATCAACATCAATAAGAAGTAATCAATCAAAAATCTTTTAAATATTACAAAGCAATCCAACACACTTTGTGAACCTTATCAGCATGGGAAGCAGGTCAGAAGGTGGTTCAACAAAAAAGAATACTCGACCACTCAGATGTTAGAGCTTGTTCACACTGATATGTGTGGACCTATGAGAACTCAAAGTACTCAAGGTGAAAAATATTTCATGTTGCTTATTGATGATTTTTTATGTATGACTTGGTTAATGTTTTTTTTTTTTAAATCAGAAGCTTTCAGACATTTCAAAGCATTAGTTGAGAATAAAACTAGTTTGAAGATTAAATGCCCAAGATTAGATTGAGGAGGATAATTCATGTCATATTAGTTTTTTTGGTTTTTTGAAGACCATAGAATAAAAAGACATTATTCAGCATCTAAAACTTCATAACAAAATGGAGTAGTTGAATAGAGAAATAGAACAGTTCAGGAGATGGTGAGGGCAATGCTAAATGAATCCAAGTTACTAGATAAATATTAGAGAGAGGTAGTTGGTACAGTAGTGCATATCCAAAATAGATAATTATTGAGAGTCAATAGTGACAAGACTCCTTATGAGTTATGGAAAGACAAACTAGCTACAGTTCATTATTTCAGAGTTTTTGATAGTAGATACTTCATAAAGAGAACCTATGAAAAATTAGGTAAGTTTGAATCTAGAGTAGATGAAAGTATACTTCTTGGTTATTATTTTAAAAGTAAAGCTTATAAATTTTATAACAAAAGAATCAAAAAAATAGTTGAAAGTGCAAGTGTCAGAATAGAAGAAGATGGAGCATAAAGAATCAACGATCCAATAGACATTCTTAAAATTATTAAAGAGGAAGATTTTGAAGAATTAGATAAAGATGAGAAGAAAGAGAAAAAAGACACTAAAACACCATCCAAATGTCCAAATAAATCATAATGAAAGTGACATCATTAGGGATATAAATGAAGGAATTTATATTAGAAGAATGATGGTAAGTGAATTTGAGCAAGTTAATTTTTCTTTGATATCTAAAATTCAGCGTAGAACTTTTTCAGAAGCTAGACATGATAAGCATTGAGTTAAGGCAATGGATGAAGAATTAAATCAAATAGAAAATAATGATACTTGGGAATTAGTGCCTAGACTAAAAGATCACAATGTGATAGGAATAAAATGGGTTTACAAAAATAAGTTGAATGAAAATGGAGAAGTGACTAGGAATAAAGAAAGATTAGTATGTAAAGGATATGCTCCAATTAAGGGAATAGATTTTGAAAAAACTTTTGCATCATTGGCAAGGCTAGAGGCTATTATAATATTTCTTGTATATGCAGTGTTTATAAATTTTAAAGTGTTTTAGATAGATATCAAATCTACCTTCCTAAATAGAAATATAGAGGAAGAGATCTACATTGAGTAATGTGAGGGATTTATTCTCTAAAATGTTAGTAGCCATGTATGTAGATTGAAGAAAGCACTATATGTATTGAAACAAGTTCCCAGAGCTTGGTATACAAGACTTGATAAGTACCTACAAGATCAAATTTTCAAGAGAGGATTTACTAAAAGTAATCTCTACATCAAAATAGAAGGTGAGCATCAATTTATTTTTATGGTATATGTTGATGACATAATATTTGGAGGTAACATTGAAAAGATGATAAAATAATTTTTTGACAATATGCAAAAAGAATTTGAGATGTCTATGCTTAGATAATTGTCATTTTTTTTAGGGTTGTATTTTTTGGTCAGATAAAGGAATTTTTATATCTCAAAGTAAATATGCCAAAAAAATATTGAAAAGTTTGGTTTTGAGGATTGTGCACCAATTGGCACACCAATGAGTACAAGAAATAAGGTGAGCAAAGATGAAGATTCACCTATTGAAAATTAATATTTATATAGATCTATGATTGGTAGTCAGTTATATTTGACAACATCAAGGCTAGACATCATGCATGTAGTAGGTATGGTTGCAAGATATTAATCAACTCTAAAAGATAGTCATGTTTAGTTAGTAAAGAGAATATTCAAAAATATCAAGGGAATATTAGATTATGGATTGTGGTATCCCACAAGCAGAGATTTCACTTTGGCTACTTATACAAATTTAGATTGGGTAGGTTTCTTGGATGATATAAAGATTACAAGTGGAGGATCTTTCTCCCTCGGTGATAGCTTAGTATCATGGCTAAGTAAGAAGTAGAACTTGATATCACTTTCTATAGCTAAAGTAGAATATATTGTAGCATTATTATGTTATACTCAAGTGCTTTGGATGAAGCAAACTTTAGAAGATATCAAGGTAAAATATGATGAACCTATTTCTATTTTTTTGACAACACAAGTGCTATTAATATTTTAAAGAATTCAATGATGTATTCAAGAACAAAACATATTCCCATCAGATATCACTTCTTGAGAGAGCAAGCTATAGATCAATAGATTAAGATAGTATATATCAGTACTATAGAGTAGATTGTAGATATTTTCACAAAGACACTACTAAAAGACATATTTTCATATCTATAAAAGTTGGGAGTAATTTATTTTACTTCCTGCCATTAAGGATTAGCATTAGTTGAGGGGGAGATAAGTGTTAACTCCAGGATAGGCCCTTTGCCATTGATGTCAAAGAGGGAGAACAATAGAAATAGGTATAGGTACAGGTGTAGGTGTAGAAATAGGTATAGGGAATAGATATAGGTTGCTATAGTAAGAGAGAGTTACTATATATTTTTTAAATGACAGTATGTGTAGGTTGGCATGTGTAGTACATGTTTCAAGATGTGGCAATTTTAGTTTGAGGTTGCCATCAATGACAAAGGAAGAGATTGTTTGAAATATTGGCATTGATGTTAAAGGTCTAGAATTATTGGTGATAAAGGCCCCATAGCATTTATTGGTGTTTTTTATATTCATATCTTGGCTAATGTGTGTAATATTTATTTAATATTAATGAATATATTTTTGGTTGCATAAAAGTCAAAAGAGGGCCCATGGAGAAGTCAAAGAGTCATGGGGTTAAGACAAAAGAGGAATAGGATGCATTTTCCCATGAAGAGTCATCTTGAGGAATTCTAAGAGTCACCAAGTGAAGACAAAAGAGGGTATGGCACTTTTTTACATGGAGAGTCACCTTAAGGAATTTGAAAGGTCACAAAGAAAAAGATAAAAGATGAAAGGACAAAATTGCTTATGAAGGGTCACCATGTGACTTTTCAAATGTAAGGATATGAAGGGTCATGCAATTTTGGTGCCATTTTCCATGAGGATTCAAGGGTCATAAAAAGTGAATGCCAAAGGTCATTTGGAAAGCTATAAATAAAGGCTTGAGAAGACATTTGTAATATGTAAGAGAGTGCATGGTTTTGTAATTGTTTTATATAAGAAAAGAGGAGAGAAAAGTAAGAGATATTGTAAATTTATATCATTTGTTGAGTAATCAACATTGTAATATAGTTGTGATTTATACACAAGAGGGGTTGGTGCTCACAAATCTTTGCAAGGGGTTGGTGTTCTTGTGGGTTGGTGCTCATAAATAGTTGTTGTGTTAGTTTTAGGGGTTGGTGCTCCTACAAGTTGGTGCTTACGAACTTTGTAATTTGAGTTAGTTCTCATTCATATACTTGAGATTGTTCTCCAAGGTTTTTTCCACTTTGGGTTTTCATGTAAAAATTTGGTGTCTCTCTTGATATTTTTTATGTGGTGCATGTTATTATTTCAATTTAATTTCATATCTTGAATGTGTGATTAAGTGGTTAAAAAAAGAAATAAGATTCAGTAAAATATATCTAATATATTGATTCACCCCTCCTCTCAATATATTTCATGCTTAACACACAAGTGTTAGGTACTAGTGAAATATCAATGTAGTAATATGTGTAAGCTATAGAGTAATGTACATTAGCATGATAACTTAGAGTGTGTAGTGTACGAATGACATAACCTGGATGGTGTATTTATGTAGAAGATGCACCCAATGGGCATGTATATCAATGTATGTCTTGAATGTAGAAGTAAGAGTGCCCCCTCTATAGATAGAATGAAGCAATCAAAGAGCCGGATGTCATTGTGCACACTCAAAAGAGATCAAGTGAAGCATGGTAATATAGATAATTGATATACAATAACATGAAATAGAAAATTTAAGTCATAGTATGATATTAGTATTGTAAACATGGATGATGCATATAATCAAAAAATGTTTTTGGTGTTTTTATAATTTTGTGAATGTTTTTGTATTTTGAAGTATTATATTATTTTTGTATTTTTGGAAATATTCAAACTATGTACAATTAAGTAAAAGATAATGTGTACAATCAATGCTATAAAAAAATTATGTATAAGTATATACATCATAATATAAAATACTACATTGGTGGTGGGAAAGGATCCAAAAATAGACCCTATTGGGGATGAAAATAGAGGAAAGGATCTCAACCATCATCAAATGCATCAAGATCATCATCATAAGTATCATCATATGCTACAAATAATATGTTTATGATGTCACCATGTCGAAGGTGAACTAAGGGTTGCTCTAGTGGTGGAGATGTTGATTTTGCTCTTAGACGTTTAGCCCTACTGGTAATTGACTTCATTGGAAGTGGTGGAGTTGGTGTTGTTGGTGGTGTTGATGGTGCTATAATCTAAATAATACCTTGATCATGTAGTTTATTCAATATTTGTTGTAAGTTTATGCATGAGTTTGTATTATGGCCTATAATCCTATGAAAGATAAAAAATGGGTCACCATCCTAATGTGACAATCTACTGATAGATCTATGTCATACTATAAGTAATGTGATCAATCCATGATTAAGTAATATCTGTAACATAAACTATGGTTGATGTTGTGGGCTACTATCCTAAATATAAATAATTTCCTCTATATCCATAGAGGTAACCATGTGAACTATATGTGTCGAGTGATATGACTATAAATGTAAGTTTGGAGGATGTCCTGAGAGCGTAGTGAGGATGCTAAAAACACTATAAGATGTGGTATGAGAGTTCTAGAGTCATCTTGGTACTCTTTGTTAAGCAAAAAATATAATAAGAGGGGGGGAAGGGGATGAATTAGTATATTATGTATCTTTTACTTAATCTAATTTCTTTTCTTTAACCACTTAATCACACATTCAAGATATGCAATAAAACTAAAACAATAATATGCACTACACAGAGAGAGAGAGAGAGAGAGAGAGAGAGAGAGAGAGAGAGAGAGAGAGAGAGAGAGAGAGAGAGAGAGAGAGAAAGAGAGAGAGAGACACCATATTTTTACATGGAAACCCAAAATGGAAAAAACCATAGAGAACAATCTCAACATGAATGACCACCAAATCAAATTACAAAGTTCACAAGCACCAACTTGTAAGAGCACCAACCTCTCTTGTGTATAACACAACTATCTCTTAATGTTGCTTACTCAACAAATGATAGAACTCTACAATATCTCTTGTTTTTCTCTCTTTGAAAATAAATACAAACCATGCATTCTCTTGCATATTACAAATGGGTTCTCAAGCCTTTATTTATATCTTTCTAAATGACCTTTGGCATTAACCCTTTGTGACCCTTCAATCCTCATGAAAAATGGCACCAAACATGCATGACCCTTCGTATCCTTGCATTAGAAAAGTCATATGGTGACCCTTCATAAGCAAATGCATCATTTCCTCTTTTATCTTTATCTTGGTGACTTTTGATATCCCTCAAAGTGTCATTTCATAGAAAAATGCACCATACCCTCTTTTGTCTTCATATGGTGACTCTTAAAATTCCTCAAGATGACTCTTCATGATAAAATGCATCCCATTCCTCTTTTGTCTTTTACCCCGTGACTCTTTGACTTCTCCATGGGCCCTCTTTTGACTTATATGAAACCAAAAATATATTCATTAATGTTAAATAAATATTAACACACATTAGCCAAGATATGACCATTAAAAACACCATTAAATGTAATGGAGTCTTTATCACCAATAATGCTAGACCTTTGACATCAATGATAATATTTCCAACAATCTCCTCCTTTGTCATTGATGGCAACCTCAAACTAAAACTACCACATCTTGAAACCTGCACATACTACCACCTAAAAAATATATAGTAACTCCCTCTTACTGTAGCAATCAGTACCTATTCTTTGTACCTATTTTTTCACCTATACATGTTCTTTTTCTTCTCCCCGTTTGAAATCAATGGTAAAGGGCCTACTTGGAGCTAACACTTAGCTCCCCCTCAACTGATGTTGAACCTCAATGGTAGGAAGTAAAAGAAATTACTCCCAACTTCTCTCATAGATACTCAAATGTGTCTTTTGGTAGTATCTTTATTAAAATATCTACAATCTATTATATAGTACTGATATATTCCATCTTAACCTATTGATCTGTAACCTACTCTCTTAAGAAGTGATATCTAATGGGAATGTGTTTTATTCTTGAATGCATCACTAGATTTTTCAAAATATTAATACCACTTATGTTGTCACAAAAAATAGAAATAGGTTCGTCATATTTTATCTTGATATCTTCCAAAAATTTTCTTCATCCAAAGCACTTGAGTACAACACAATACCATTGTAATATATTATGCTTCAGTTGTAAAAAGTGATACTAAATTTTGCTTCTTGCTTAACCATGGTACTAAGATATCACCAAGGAAGAAATATCCTCCACTTTTATTCTTTCTATTATCTAAGCACCCTACCCAATCTAAATTTGTATAAGAAACCAAAGTGAAATCCTTACCTGTGGGATACCACAATCTATAATCCAATGTCCCCTTGATATATTTAAATATTTGTTTCACCAACTAAACATGATTGTCTTTTGGAACTAACTGATATCTTACAACCATAACTACTACATGCATGATATCTAGCTTTGATGTTTTCAAATATAAAAGACTACCAATCATAGATCTATATAAAGATTGATCTACAATAGGTGAATCTTCATCTTTGCTCACTTTATTTCTTATACACATTGGTGTGCCAACTGGTGCACAATCCTCAAAACTAAATTTTTTCAATAATTCCTTAGCATATTTATTTTGAGATATAAAAATTCCTTTAGTTGATTGAAATATTTGCAACCCTAAGAAAAATGGCAATTCTCTAAGCATAGACATCTCAAATTCTTTTTGCATAGTATCAAAAAAAATCTTTTATCATCTTTTCAATGTTTCCTCTAAAAATGATGTCATCAACATATACCATAATAATAAATTGATGCTCATCTTCTATTTTGATGTAGATATTATTGTCAGCAAATCCTCTCTTGAAACCTCATACCTACAGGTACTTATCAAGTCTTGCATACCGAGCTCTGAGAGCTTATTTCAATCCATACAGTGCTTTCTTCAATCTACATACATGGATACTAATATTTGAGATAATAAATCCCTCAGACTGCTCAATGTATACCTCTTCTTCTAGATTCCCATTTAAGAAGGTAGATTTGACATCCATTTAAAACACTTTGAAATTTTTAAACACTGCATATGTAAGAAACATTCTAATAGCCTCTAGCCTTGCCACTGGTGCAAAAGTTTCTTCAAAATATATCCCTTCAATCTGAGCATATCTTTTACATACTAATCTTGATTTATTTCTAGTCACTTCTCCATTTTCATTCAACTTATTTTTATAAACCCATTTTGTTCCTATCACATTGTGATCTTTTGGTCTAGGCACTAATTCCCAAGTATCATTCTTTTTTATCTAATTTAATTCTTCATCCATTATTTTAACCCAATGCTTATCATTACTAGCTTCTAAAAAAGTTTTAGGCTAAATTTTGGATAATAAAGAAAAATTAACTTGCTTAGATTCACTTATCATCATTCTTTTGGTGCAAATTCCTTCATTTATGTCCCCAATGATGTCACTTTCATTATGATTTCTCTAAACATATTTGGATGAAGTTTTATTTATTTCTTCTCCTTTTTTTCATCTTCATCTAATTCTTCAAAATATTTCTCTTCAATGATTTTAGGAATGTTTACTGGATCACTTATTCTTTGTGTTCCATCTTCTTCTATCCTGACACTTGTACTTTCAACAATTTTTTTGGTTCTTTTGTTATAACATTTATAAGCTTTAATTTTTCAAGAATAACCAAAAAATATACCTTCATGTTATTTGGATTAAAACTTACCAAGCTTTTCATCGATTCTCTTTAAGAAGCATTTGTTGCCAAAAACTCTAAAATAATCAATTATTACTGATTTGCCTTTCCATAGCTCAGAAGGAGTCTTATCACTATTGACTCTTAATAATGCTCTATTCTAAATATGCACTACTATAAGAACTACCTCTTTCTAATATTTATCTGGTATCTTGGATTCATTTAGCATTTTCCTCACCATCTCTTGAATTGCTCTATTTCTCTACTCAACTACTCCATTTTGCTATAGAGTTCTAGTTGCTAAATAATGTCTCTTTATTCTATGGTCTTCACAAAAATCAATAAACTGATCTGACATGAATTCTTCTCCTCAATCTGATCTTAGACACTTAATCTTCAAACTGGTTTCATTCTCCACTAATGCTTTGAATGCCTTGAAATGTCTGAAAGCTTCTAATTTTTTCCTTAAAAATATTACCCAAGTCATACGTGAAAAATCATCAATAATCAATATGAAATATTTCTCACCTTAAGTACTTTGAGTTCTCATAAGTCCACATAGATCAATGTGAACAAGCTCTAACACCTGAGTGGTCAATTACTCTTTTATTTTGAACCACCTTCTGGCCTGCTTCCCATGTTGACAAGGGTCACAAAGCGTGTTGGATAGCTTTGTAATCTTTGAAATATTTTTGACTGCTTACTTTTTGTTGATGTTGATAAGATTGTCAAAATTTATGTGTCTCATTCTCTTGTGTCATAGCCAACTTTCTTCAATTTGAATCAAACAACATTTTCTGACCTTTGATGTATGATAATATATACAAATTATTGCCTTTTCTCTGAGCATCTGCAATCAACAAATCTGAATCTTTTCTCCTAATTTCATAACCTTCTACATAAAAATTTAATGTGTGCCCTTGATCAAACATTTGACTTACACTCAAAATATTATGCTTAATACCTACATATAAAACATTTTTAGTTTTAGTTTTACTATTATCTAAACTTAGTGTACCTTTTTTAGTAATTCTGATAGTAGTACTATCTCTAAATGTCACTGTGCCACTATTGATCTTCTTCAAGGTTATGAACTTGTTTTTGTCTCCTATCATGTGCCTCAAACATTCATTGTCAATGAACTACGGATTTTCTTCATTTCTTGCATGCAAAGCTATCTGTACCAACATAGATTTTTTAGGTTGTTTTTTCTACCATAAACTTGTCTGAACTTTCTTCTTTATGAATGGAGCCTTGAAACTCTGGTCCTTCTTGAATAACTCGAACATACTTCTACAATACCATTCTATGTGTCTGATGTTGTTTCACTTATAACATATTATAGCCTCTTCATTAAAGCCTAATAGAGGAATAAAAGAGTTGTGGCTTCTGCTTGACTCTGTATGACTTTCTTTCTCCTTATTTTTGAAATTGTTAGCTCTTTTTTGACACTCTATTTTTTTATGAACATATCCATTATAATAAAAATAGTAACCATAAAAATAGGACTTATTTGTGTATCTCTAACCTGATTGCCTTTTGTATCTATATTCTCTCTAGCTTTCTTTATTTGAGATGTCCTTTGTATTCTTAACTTCTTCCCTTCTTATTTTCTCTTTTGTAAGAGCTTCAGCATAGTTCTTTCTTTTTTCCTTATCTGTAAATGTAGTGGCCTCCCATTTCTCTTTTTTAAATCTAATACCTATCTTATATGTCATTGATCTTTGATTTTCTAATATCTTATTCAATATATTAGTGTTATTCTCAAATTTTAAATCATTGGTTGCTCTATTATTGATTGCTTTATTTATTTTCTCAAGATCTACTTTTAAAGAAGCAATTTCAATAACATACCTTTCACATTCTTTACTTACTATTTTCAACTATGCCATTAGATCTTCTTCATTCTTCTTAGATGCTTCAAAGTGTGCTTGTATATCTTCAATTATTTCTTTTGACTCCTTTTCATTTTTCTTGATTTGGAGTTTTAATCTTTGATTCTTCTTTTCAAGAGATTTTAACTCTTCTAAGGCACAAACAAGTTCTCCTTCCAGATTTACTTTGGTTTCATCATGTTCTTCTTTTTTATCAACTAGACTTTTTTTATAGAGACATCTTCATGTATGGCCATGAATAGAATCTTTACTTCTTCTAAATCACTAACTCCACTGTCTTTAGTTGAGCTAGGATCTTTAGAATACAAACTCTTCTTTTCAAATCTCTTCTTGAATTTTCTTTTGAAATTCTTCTTGTATTTAGACTTTCCTTCTTCATTTTCATCATTGTCTTTATCTGGTCACTTAGCTACAAATGTCTAATCTTTCCATAATTAAAACATTCAAAAGGTAAATTTCTTTGTTGGCTTGCAAATGAATAGAGCTCCATTGTCATCTTCATCATCGCTAGAACTGTCACTTGATTCTTGAATTTTAGCCTTCTCTTTCTTTGATGTCTTGAAAGTAGATTCTCTTTTGATGGTTTCTCTTGTTTAGTCTACATCTCATATGCTGTAAGAATACCATGTAGCTTATCCATCTTTAGCTTGGTTGAATTCTTCATCTCTTCAATTGCCAAAACTTTTACATCATATCTCAATGGTAGAGATCTCAAAACTTTTTGAATCACAATTGATTTTTCTAACTTTTCTCTAAGACCTTGAATCTAATTAACTATTTAATCAACTCATAAAAGATAAATTTAAATATTTTCTTCCTCTTCCATAGTCAAACTCTCAAACTGTCTTCTAAAAGTCTAAAGCTTAGATTGCTGAACCTTTCCATCACCTTTATAAATATTCTCAAGTTTTACCCAAGTTTCATGAGTAGATTTACATTGCATAAATTTAACAAATTCTGATTCACATAAACCATATAAAACATCATTTAAATCTTTAGCATTATTTTCACTTGCCTTCTTTTCTACCAAAGTAGTTACAAGTGTCTATGGCTCTTCATATTCCTCCACCACTACTCACAAAATGTTGAAACCAAGGGCCATCAAATAAGTCTTCATCCTTATGCTCCAAAAAACATAATTTGTCCCATCAAACAAAGGTGTCTTATTTGTATAAAAACCTTCGTATGATCCAACCATCTTGGTTTTTTGATCTACCTTCAAGCTGTAAAACTTTTTCAAAAGGAACCTACTCTGATACCAATTTTTAAGCATGAAATATACTGAGAGAGGGGGTGAATCAGTATATTATATATCTTTTACTTAATCTAATTTATTTTCTTTAGCCACTTAATCACACATTCAAGATATGCAAAAAAATTGAAATAATAATATGCACCACACAAGAGAGAGAGAGACCATATTTTTATGTGGAAACCCAAAGTGGTAAAACCATTGAGAATAATCTCAAGTATATGAATGAGCACCAACTCAAATTATAAATTTCATAAGCACCAACTTACAGGAGCACCAACCCCTTTGTTGATCACCAATATAAAAACTATTTGTGAACATGAATCCATAGGATCACCAACCCATTGCAAAGATTTATGAGCACTAACCCATAGGAGCACCAACCCCTCTTGTGTATAACACGACTATCTCTCAATGTTGCTTATTCAACAAATGATATAACTCTACAATATATTCTACTTTTCTCTCTTTGAAAACAAATACAAACCATGCACTCTCTTTCATATTACAAATGGATTCTCAAGCCTTTATTTATAGCTTTCCAAATGACCTTTGGCATTCACCCTTTGTGACCCTTCAATTCTCATGGAAAATGGCACTAAACTTGCATGACCCTTCGTATCCTTGTATTTGAAAAGTCATGGTGACCCTTCATAATTAAATGTGTCCTTTCCTCTTTTGTATTTATCTTGGTGAGTTTTTGTATTCCTCAAAGTGTCCCTTCATGTAAAAATGCACCATACCCTCTTTTGTCTTTACATGGTGACTCTTGAAATTCCTCAAGATTACTCTTCATGAAAAAATGCATCCCATTCCTCTTTTGTCTTTTACCCCATGACTCTTTAACTTCTCCATGGGCCCTCTTTTGACTTATATGTAACCAAAAATATATTCATTCATATTAAATAAATATTAACACACATTAGCTAAGATATGAATATTAAAAACACCATTAAATGCATTGGGGCCTTTATCACCAATAATGCTAGACCTTTGACATCAATGACAATATTTCCAACACTCTCCTAGGTTGACTGGTGTAAAGCTCAATCCACACAAATAATAATCTATAAGTGTGGGTGTTGTATCATCATCTAAAGAAGCCTATCAATTTGTATCAACATCATGTACATATAGTAACTCAGAATTTACCACCAGGGGTAACTATGATATAAGAGTCTCATCAATTGTAGTAGTAAAAGAGGGTACTGCTACCAAAATATTAGTAACTAATGGAGTAAATGTGGAATCTACTAGAACTTTTGGTGCTATTATTAGTGATGGTGGATGTGTAATCAATGTCTGAACTGTGATCAATGAAGTGGCTAGAATGGTATAGGTGGTTGTGGCTAGCAAAAGAGTTGGTGTTGATGATGCAACTATAAGTGAAGTAGTATGGGAAGTGCTATTCTTATCAATCTCATATGTACGTATCTAATCAAGATAAATGTTATGAAGTGGTGTTTTTATTATGAGATATGGTGTCCCATTTGATGAAATAGTTTTAGATGACTATGTAAGTTGATAATATCTAAATGGTTGGTTGTCTGTTGAACATATGTACAAATATCCCTCATAAAGAAAATTAATACATCTATGGAGAGTAGAAGGAATAACACCCATGGTATGTATCCAAGGTCATTTGAGTAAAATATTATAGTAGAGAGGACATGGCATGACCTAGAACTATGTGGAGAGGGTTTTTGGTCCCACCATGATATCCAAAGTAATAGTACCCAAAGTCTATCTTGGTATATCAATGAACCCTCAGATGTTCTTATATGTTTTTTGCATTGATTCCAAATCTATACCCATGGCCTATAAGAATGTGATATTACATAAATTTACTCCAGAACCACTATCAATGAGAACTTTCTTGACTACATTGGTTTTGACTTGTACTTGTATGAATAGTGGAAAATTTTGATCAATAACTATCTAAGAAAGCATGTCCTCACTATCAAAATAAATTATATCTTCTATAGTTTTTAGAGTATTAACCACTAATGCAAAATAAGAAGGTTCTAAATTAAAAGGCATAGAATTCTAAGTGAGTGCCTGATAAAAAAATGTCTTTGAATACATTATTTTTTTGAAGTGGCTCTAACATGAAAATTTTAGCTAGAGTGTTTCTCAATTGATCAACAATGTCATATGCCTTGTGTGAATCTGCCTATGCTACTTGGTTGAGCCTAGGATGGGTTGGAATATCAAGTTTATGAGGCTCCTGGGTAGGTGGATGAGGCATAGCTACATGTTGTGTAATAGCTCTAACCACATTATCTACTATCCATATAGGATTTGTAGTTGTTATAGGAGGAGAGCAAAGATAATCAATAGGTCAAGGAAGTGGAGGAACAAAAGGTGTCAATTGCATTATTTGGAGATGGGTAGTGACCTAGGGAAGAGTAAAATGGACCATGCAACATGACTCAGTACGAGGAAGAGAATCTAAGGGAGGTGATGCAAGAGATGGATTAATATTTTTAGAATAGATTATTTAATATCATCCCATATAATGACAAATAAGCATGAAATGTAAAGAATGAAACTTTGTACTAACATATGATAGACTTCATCATTCATGTACATGATAGGGCCCATTATGGTTTCTTTGTTATTTGCAAGAAATGTAAGAAGAATTTGTAAATAATTGAGCATCATTTTTGTAATTTGGCTATGAATGTAAGGTGATACCTCAACAAGTAAAAAGGACCTAGTACATGTAACTAGGGATTTTTTATAAATATTATTTGTAAAATAATATGAACTTTTGAATTTGAAATTGATTTTCTAAATTAGATTTTCAAAAAAAATGCAAAAAATGATTGGAAAAAACTTTGAAAAATAATTGGGAACTAGTTGATGCATCTAGGTTTTGAAAAAAAATTATAAATTAGTATAATAATTTTAAAAAATTTATATGAATTTGTAAAATTTAGTTTGAAAATTTTAGTAAAAATTTGAAATATTTCTAAAATTAGCAATATATTTTTTCTAGTGGTTTGAAAGTGTTTGTATGCAAATAGGTCATAGTATGTGAAAACTAGGGTTGGATGAATTTATTAAAAATATTTAAATTAAGTTGTAGTTTTTTTGTTTTTAAATTTAGGAAAAATATTTCAAAAAGTTATAAATAATTAGCCCTAGGGTTTCTAGGATTTTTGTGCAAAAATTTGAAGTAAGTTGGGTTCAGCAAATCTTTTATTATTTTTCAAATATTGGAGTTATATTCCTAAAAAATAAAGGGGTTGAGAAATGTAAATCATTAAATAAATATGCAAGAATCAAATTACTAACTTGTGTAAATAGATTTTATTTTTACCTTTTCTAAATGTAGTAGGAAGTGGGAGAGATTATAACTTAGCTTATTTCATCTAATCTAGATTGAGACAAGGTCTGATACTGGAAGAGCAAGACTGAGAAATAGTTAGAAATGGGTCTTTGGACTTTATTTTTAGATTGCATAGGAGTTCCAAAAATAGGACACCCTACTATCTGGAACTGTATTCCTATTCTAACATTGTTTTCCTAAGGTTGAAAGCTTTTTGGGTTCTATTTGGAATGCATGTGTTACCTTGTCACTAAAATTTTAGGATTTAAGACCTCACAAAGCTTATTGTGTGACTATTTTAATCTTCAAAACTCTTAAGAGATCCTATTTCTTTAACTTAAATGTAAACTTGATAAAGAGAGAGAAGGGGTTAGTATGTAAAGGTTGCATTGGATGTACTTTATACCCCGTGTGTGGGCATGTTGCCTACATATCAATACTCTGAAGAGGGATCAAGAAAATGTAGTTATCCCATTAAAGTGCTTGGTGTAATTTTTGTATGATCAATGAAAATATAATGCAAAATTATGTGTGCTTCAATTGGCTAGGGACTAGTGTAATGACTTGAGTAAGCTTGAAATAATGTTGGAAGGTTGTGTGCAAAAAATAAGGAAGAGTGCTCAAGTTTACTTGATTGTATTATTATGTCTCTCTTCAAAATGAGTGCCAACCCTTCTAAATGGACTTATAATGGATTTTTATAGAGAAAAAAATGAACATGGGTTAAATTAATTCACATTAGGTTGACAAAGGAAAAGATAAGGAACCAAAAGAATATGACTGTTAGGATAAAAAGTGAACTTGGACAATAATGCCAAAAACAAGAGACCTTAGGTTATAGCACTCCTATCTTATTTGGTCACTATTGTCTAGAGGGAAAAAGATCTTGGGGGATGGAAGGGCTATCTGGGTCTTAAAAATCTAAGTCCAAAAAGCTCTGGATGACTGGGAATCAGTGAAAGAAGTAGCCTAGAAGGGTTGTGTGAGCCAACAGGAGGACCTATGGATTAGGTGTCTTAGTCATACTAAAGTTGTACAATTTCACATTTTACATGACTACAGGTGTTATATACAAGATTCAAGGTGACATGAATCTTTGAAATTTTGAACAATTCTAAGAATGAGGTGTTTTTAAAATACCCAACCTTGAACCCTTACCTAGCACTCCATTTTTATAATCCCAATGCTTTAATTATCCCATCAACTCTACTAGAGGTTATAATGGTCATCTATAATTAATCAAAAATATTCCTCCTAGCCTCTTAGATTTTGATGATGATGAACTAGATGAGATAAGATTAAATATCAAAACTTTTGATCTCTCCCCTAACATATTCACTCAACTTCCTCCCTCTCTTCAACCTCACTCCCATCAACAACCTTTTGATGAAATACCAGTTACTTTAACTAAAACTAAACATTCCATTCACCATGCTCCTTCAATTAATAAAAATTTTGATGCATGTACTATTGACTTACATACACCCAATTATGATGACACTTATTCTTTAGATAACCCATTTTTAGCTAGATTCATTCAAGCTAAAAATGTAGAGGTTTTTAGATATTATTATTCTTTATTGTAGTCTTAGTTTTTTCTATCATTCCTTCTCTTTTAGTACCTAATATTAGTTTTTCTACTATTTTTTGTAGGTTAGAGATGGAGCACACACAATACACCTCTAGTCATTGTTAAACCTCTCAGGAGTATGCTTATGGACCATGACATTATAGGACCCTATTATATTGTCAGTTATCATGATCCTTCCAATTTTCTTCCTATATAAATGTTATCCACTCTACTTCAAGACAATGTATAACCAACCATGTATACAGATGATCCTAGTCTATATTTTGCTTTAGCTATTCCATTCTTTCATGATGGTATTATACCATTACCTAAGCTCAATCCTTTACTTGAAAAATGGGCATGTGAGCCCTATTGTGATATTCATAGAGTTATTTATCACTAGATCAAGGATTCTCATCTACATAAATAATAACAACTTTTTCCTCTACCATTTCCACTAGTAGACCTCCACCATCTAATAATATATGTATTTTGTGATCTAGGATTTTGATTCAATAGAGGATGGTTAGTATGGAGTTAGTTCCAAAATGAAAACAAAATGAAAGAAACACACTAATAGCATAACATCTCTAGGCCTAGACACTATGGAAAGCTTGGCAACAAAAACAAATGACAAACATAACTAAAAAGTAAGGAATAAAACACAAGAATTCCTTCACCTTCCTTGGATGCTCCAAATGCCTTTGTAGTAGTGGCTTTCTCAGTTTTGTGCTCATGAAGTCCTTGGAAATGGAAGCTTGGCTACCTCCATCTCTCCTTGGCACCTTTGGCTTGTGGCTTGGCTAGGATTGGAATCAATTTAGCATGGTAACACTAGTTGCTTGAAGCTTTTAGAACCATTTTTGCATTATAACTTTTCATTTTCAAGTCTTATAAATGATGTTGTGAGGCCTCCTATTTAGAGATTTTTGTAAATATCTAGAATCAACCTGAACCATCCATCCTGAGATTGAGATGTGTGGCTAAGGATTAATTCAATTTTTGGAATTAAGTTTATAATTATACTCATCATGACATTGGAAGAAGGGGAAATTAATAGGTATGGAGGGCATCATGGAAGGCATTGATGAGGCATGGAGGGTATGAATCCTGATATTTGTGGCATTTATGGCCTAGGGATGTTTTCCCAAGAAATAAGGTCATGTGATGATGCAGATATTCAATATTCATTTCCAAAACAAATTATTCAACAAGTTTCCATCTAATTCTTGATTAGGCCCTGATTTGGGTTAATTGTCTCTTAAGCATGCTTAAGCACTTTATGCACAAATTACTCAAATTGATCATAATGTCTTGTTATTGGTCCAAAATTTGACTGAATTAGAATTGGAAGGAAATGTCAGATGTGTTGGATCCATATTCCCATTTAGGATGTTACCAATAGAAAATAACAAAGGCATGTATCTTGTACAAGAAATTTGATAGGAAAGAGCAATCTAAAGCATCTAGGTACAAAATTGGCATTTTGACTCAAAATGAACTGATCAAAGTTAGCTAGCCCATAAATTGTATTGCCCCATTTAGGGATACCCTAGCCAAATTCAATACTTTAATATGTCAATTTCACATCATTTAGCATGTTTTAGTGTTTTTAGGCCAAATTGTGCATTTTGGGTGAAAAATGGTCAAAAACTTGATTGGAGGTTATCGATGGCCAAATTTAGGTGTCTACAATTTGCCCCTATTTGGAAAGGCATTTCAAGCTATAATCATAGTAAAATCTTCTCAAATGATGAAAAGGTCATGTATGCCTACAATTGTAATGATGATAAACTAACTGTATGATGCCCCCTCAAGGGAGTGGTTAGCACAAGCACGTCGGCAAATTATCCCTTAGAAATAAAGAAGCAAAATGAAGGGACCAACTAAAGAAAATATGATGGGGTGAAAACACAATGATACTAAATAAAATAGTCAAAATCATTGAGAATGTAAGTGGGATGGTGTAAAATGGTTTTCCCAAAGGTAGTTATAAGCATTATACCCTGATAGTGGCAATGTGGTATGATAACATAATGATTTGCCCAAAAGTAGTTATAATCATTGAGAAGATGGAGTTACCCCAGTTAGGATAGACAAATAAGAGAATAATATGCCCCTATATGGGTAGAAAAATTAAAGTGGTAATAACACAATGATTTACCCAAAGACGGTTATAATCATTGAGAAATGCAAGTGGGATGGTGTGCAATGATCTGCCCATAAGTGGTTATAATCATTGGACCCCGATTATGGAAAACATGATAAACTTGGCCAAGGATGATGATAACTTAACACAGAGGGTAATGATGAATTGGAACAACATAATAGTAGGGAGATTCTCATCTGAACTAATAAAGTTTGAAATTCTTTCATGTTTAATTACTCTATTTGGAATATGATTAGGATGAAATTAGGATGTCGATGCTAAAGAGATGCCATCATTACTAAATAGATGTCTTAAATCTAAGTTTTGTTGTAGCATGTGTTAGTAGGCATCATGGTATAACATCATTAGGACTTGGCCAAAATATGCATGAGGATTGACTCTCATAATCTAATACTCAATAGAAAATAATACATTAATGATCATGATGATAATTTAAACATATTAATATGGATGGATTTGAGTATAAGTGTGGGTAAAGAATCACACAATGAACACACATAAACTAAATCAAGGCAATAGTGTTAAAAGCACACAAACAGGTAGACAAACGAAAAAACAAAAATAAGCAAAAACAAATAAACAAATAATGTAATAGAAACCCTATAAACATTGCCCCAAGAAAATAGGTGATAACTTAACAAATGAAAAAAATGGGGGAATAGAAGAAAAAGAAGGGAGTGGCCAAGTTGTCTCCATATGCACTAGGCAAGTGAATGTTACCTACATAGTTTCATGGATGTAATATCCATTAAAAAACTTTAGGCCAAATGTAATTCTCCCAAGGAATGAGAAGAATATGATAACTGAGGAAATAAAATAGAATGGATGTGATAGAAGAAGAGGAAAGGTCTTGTAAAACAGAAAGTGTGTGAAATAAAAGGCCAAAAAAGATGGGGAAACTAAATGATAAGTAATGTGCTTATAACCTAGTAAGGGTTCCCAAAATCCTTAAGGCAAAGAAGTGGTCAATGTTTTTGGTTTTTTCTAATGATTTTTCAAATGTTTTTAGAAGTATTTTGGAGTGTCTCAACTCAATCAAGAATGACAAGACACTAAATGGTTCAAGCTCACAAAATGGTGAGAGCATGGCTTAGGGTGCTTGCAAAACAATGAGAGCATGGCTTAGGATGCTCACAAAATAATGAGAACATGGCTTAGGGTGCTCAAAAAATGGTAAGAGCATGGCTTAGGGTGCTCATAAAATGGCAAGAATGTGGGTTAGGGTAACTAAGCTGACCTCAACAAGTATTGAGCACTACCTACATAGTCCCATAGTAGGACCTCAAGTCATTGTAGTTCTACCCTTACAGTGGAGGAACTCAACTAGTGTAGCAGTCAATTCAAATAAAATAGACACAGTTGGTAAAAAGGCATAGTGTGGCATAGGAAGTGGCAAGTTGATATGTCAAGTTTTAATGTTTCCCCTAATTTTCCCATAGGTAGTTATAACTAGGACATAATGGCATAGATCAATGGTACTAATTTACCCAAAGGTGATTATAATTAGTAGCAAGACCGAAGGTAACAAAGGAATAACAAACAAAGGATGTAACTACCAAAACTTCTATTACATTATCCCAAAATACAATCTCTATCTAAAGTACTTGAACCAAATGATGAAACTAATCAGATACCTTAATGCTAAAATTGTGTAATGAATGGCAAAAACCAAGGTCAAATGGGCTAGCTTTTAGAACACACTAGGTTGATAGAATGGAAGCAAAAAGTGGATACGGTGAAGAGGATGGATAAGGATGGTATTTGTACAAATATGAATAATGATAAAATGGCATAACTTAAATGGTCCTTATAAACAATACACCTTAGCACTCAAGCATAGTATCACTTAAGATGAATAATATTTATCAACTTTAGAAGTTTATCTCCGTCTGATGTGGCGAGCCTGTATGCTCTTGATCCATAATCTACAGTAATGATGAAAGGCCCTATCCAGTTTGGTTTAAATTTCCCTTTATGCTTCTTCTCAACCATGGTATTCTTTTGATTTTCTTTAAGAACAAAATCACCAAGTTTAAATATTCTATACTTAACACACTAATTATAGTGGCCTTTGAGTTGATTATGATATTCTTAAATATTGTTGAGCACATTTGTACATTTCTCATCAAGTAGGTCTAGCTCTTGTAGGCGAACTACTCAATAGCCATGATCATCTAGGACATGCTTGAAAGAGATGCACAGTGAAAGCAATTCAACGTCAATTGAAAGGATGGCTTTAGTACCATAAATAAGTGAGTATGGAGTGGCTCCTGTGGGGGTACAATGATTGGTATGGTATGCCCAAAGGGTAAGAAATATCTACAAGTGCCAATCATGCCGACATCATTGAAATTTTTTTTGAGAATGTTAATAATTTTTTTATTAAATGGCTCAATTTGGCCATTATCTTGAGGGTAATATGTTGTATAAAAATGTTGTGTGATGTTATATGTAGTACATAGCTAGTCTACATCCTTATTCTTGAATGATCCTCCATTATCAGATATAATGTTAGATGGGATATCATAGCATCAAATGAGATTGTTGAAAATGAATTTTGAAATTTACTTTCTAGTCACGTAAGTGAGGGGTATAGCTTCAACCCACTTAGTGAAATACTTGATGGTGGTAAGGATATGTTTATGGCTGTTAGATGAAGTGGGGTTGATCTTCCCAATGAGTTCAAGTCCCCATATAGAAAATAACCATGGTGTCAACATTGGTTTCAAAGTTTTTGTTGGGGAATGAATCAGATTATCATGCCATTAACATTTATCACTCTTTTTTACATATGCAATGGCATCTACATCCATTGTGGGCCAATAATAACCAATACACAAGAGATTTTCAGATAGGACTACCCCACTAGAATGAGCTCCACATACTCCTTTGTGAACTTCTCTTAATGCTAGTGTAGACTCTATCAAAGTTAAACAATGAAGTAGAGTTCCATCAAAACTATGATGGTAAAGGGTGGATCCAAGTAGAGTATAATGAGTGGAATGGTGAATGAAGGCTTTGGTTTGTTTTTGAGATAGGTTAGATGGTAGAAATTTATCATGAAGTTAGTTGTAAAGGTCTGAGTACCAGATAGAATTAGGACCAATAATATCATAAATCATGGCAATGGTTGAAGGCTCATGAGCTAGTGCTGACAAATTCTTGATGAATAACTGATACTCTCTAGCTTTATCTATTTGTTGAATCAGAGAGCCAATAATATCCATGGCATCTACATTTCTATTACTAGCCCTCAGTATCTACTCAAACTAAATATTGGCAATTTGTTGCTTGAGAGTGTTGACCATGGCTTTATATGGAACCAGCTTATCATCTTTAGTCTAAAAATGATTTGTGACTTGATTTTTGATTAACTAAGAATCACCATAAACATAGAGATGAGATATATTCCAATGCATAGCTTATCGAAGTCCTAAAACAAGTGCTTCATACTCAACCATGTTGTTTGTATAAGAAAAGTTGATTCTAAATGATTTAGGGATTAGATCCCCCTGTGGTGTAATAAACAATAGGCCTGCCCCTGATCCATGTGCAGTAAATGAACCATCAAAATATAGCTTCCAAGGCTTCTCCTCAAGGGGTGTGTCAATGATGGTCATTAGAGATTCATCAGGGAATTTAAATGTGAGTGGATGTGTGTCTATGAGAGGTGCTTCAGCAAGTTGATATGTAAAAAGTTATCCCTTGATTGCCTTATGATTGACATACTTTATGTCAAACTCACTAAGAAGCATGATCCATTTAGCCATTCTACCTTGTAAATTTGTTTTAGATAGTAGATACTTTAGTGGATCTACTTTTGAAATGACCATGGTCTTATTATTCAACATGTAATGGCATAATTTTTGAGTTATGAAGACCATGGCCAGACAAGCTTTTTCAATAGGTGCATAGTTATGTTCATAGATAACCAAGGTATGACTTAGGTAGTACATATCATGCTCTTTTCCATTGTCATCATGTTGAGTCAATAGTTCCCTTAGAGCACGATCGATAGCTAATAGGTATAATAAGAATGGCTTTCCTGGCATAAGAGGTAATAAAATAAGTGAATTAACAAGATAGTATTTGAGTTGTTAAAAAGTTGTTTGGAAATGATCATCCTAGTGAAATATAACTCCCTTCTTCAAAAGGTGTGTAAATGAATGACACTTTTCTACTAATTGAGAGATGAAACATCAAATTGACTGGATCTTACCTTGTAAACTATGGAGTTGCTTTAAATTGGTTGGTGGTAACATCTCAGTTATAGCATGGAATTTAGCCAAATCAACTTTAATACCTCTACGAGACATGATGAAACCAAGTAGTTTGCCTAAAGTTACACCGAACACAAATTTATTTAAATTGAGTTTGACTTTGTACTCCTGTAATCTCTCAAATATCTTACGCAGCACTGTTAGATGGCCAGCCCTAGTTTTGGATTTTCCTAATATGTCATTGACATAGTCTTCAATAATATCATGCATCATATCATAGAATATAATAGTCATGGACCTTTTATATGTAGCTCCAGCATTCTTAAGGCCAAATGGCATTACTTGATAATAAAGTATTCCCCATGGAGTGTTGAATGTTATTTTATGTTGGTCTATTGGTGTTATTCTAATATGGTTATATCCTAAAAAGCCATCCATGAGTGCAATCATTTCATAATAGATTGTGGATTCAATGATCATGTCAATATTAGGCAAGGAAAAACCATCTCTAAGACAAGCTTTGTTGATGTCTCAAAAATCAGTACAAATTTTGATCCCTTCAAGATTTTTGCTAATAGGTAACACATTAGAGATCCATTCTGAGTAGTCAATAGATTAGATACATCCTGCTTCTAAGATTTTTTACAAATCTTTCCTTACCAATATAGTAATGCGAGGATGCATTTTACGTAACTTTTGTTTTACCAGTTTAGCATCAGGATTAACCACAAGGTGGTGCAAGACCAAGGTGGGGTCTAAACTTGGTATTTTAGAATAGGCCCATGGAAAGATATCTACAAATTCTCTCAATAGAGCTATAAAGATGTCATGTTCCTCCACTGTGAGGGATGCCCCTAATTTTATCCATTTTAGGTCTGATGAAGTCTTGATATTTACCTATATTGTATCTTCGACTAGAAGGGTTGAACTATATTTTAGGATAATAGGTAGTGACTTAAACTATTAAATTATGTCAGGGTCCTTCATTATAACTTTCCCTTCAACTTCTTGTAGGCATGATGAAGCTAAGTCCCCTAATGAGATATTTGGCCATGTAACAAAAATAGTTAGAAATTCTTGAAGAATTTGATCAAATAATTGTTGTTGCTCAAATTTGAACTCAAATCCATAGGCAAGTTCATCCTTGGTGGTTTTCAGGTCTAAATTTAAAAAAGAATGAATACCCCCATCTAATGATGCCTAAAATAGGTTTTCACCACTAGACTGTGTTAGGTTGTGGAGCTAAAAGCTTCAACCCTTTGCAAATAGGTGGAACAAGAAGGTTGCTGAGATCCAGGAGCACCAGTGTCGGTAGCAGGACCGACGTCGATCGTGACCAGTGCAGAAGGCCACCGGCGACGGTAGGATGTCGGCTGACGTCGGTAGAACCAGACTAGCAAGGACTGGCGTCAGTCGCCTGTGTGTTTTAGAACTGCTCGCTACACAAACAGTTAGTTAAGTGAACAAAGAGTTTGCATGTAAAGGCCAGTTAGAGTCTTTGGCTGCGAGGATAATTGTCTAACTTAAGAGTCTAAGTTATTGTTTAAGTCAGGGATCTATTTATAGACCCATTGGCATGTATTGTATAAGTATGAGATAGAAAGGAAGAGTTCCTCCTAGTTGTAAGATCATTGAGTTGCAAGTTGTTGCAAGCTCATAGGAGATCTACATGTGAGTATGGTCTATTGAATTGCAGGTTGCAGGTTCATGGGAGATCAACTTGAAGTGCTATAGAGTGCTTGGTGTACCGGCAGGGTTATTACTGACTGGTTGGTGAGGTGAACACCAATTCTGTGTGTGAGTTGGTTGTTGGGACTATTTTTTGTGTAGGAGAGTGTTGTGTAGAAGAATTAATGTACACTTGAAGTGTGGGAAACCTCTGTAAGGTGGAAGAGTGTGGCGGCTCTTTGTAGTATTCTTTTTTGTAAAGTGTTAATACAAGATAGTGTATTGTCTCTCATATTCTGTGCTATTGGTGAATTCTAGTTACTTTTGTTTCTGGTTATTTCCGCATATTTAATTGCTTATATTTAGTAATCATACTATGCTCTTTTTGAGGAGCAAGATCCTAACAAGTGGAATAAGAACAGGTGTGTTTGTTCTTGGATTTCCACCCCTACAACTGGTATCAGAGCTTTTGGTTGGGATACTAATAGATTAGTTTAGATCTAGGTAGTGTGTTTTGATTACAGGTTACTCACAAGGTTTCTGTTTGAGTGGGAGTTGAGTAATGGCAGAAGACAGTCAACTATGAATGGAAAAGTTTAATGGCAAGAACTACCAATTATGGAGGATGCAGATTGAGGATTATCTGTATCAGAAAGATTTGTACTTACCGTTGGGTGGGGTTGATTGCAAACCCCATGATATGAAAGATGAAGAATGGGAGGTTCTTGATTGAAAGGCTCTGGGATCTATTAGATTGAGTCTTGCATCATTTGTGATTTCTAGCTTATCACAGTGTAAGACAACGGTGGAGTTGATGGAATCTTTGGCAAATTTGTATGAAAAACCCTCAGCTTCTAATAAGGTATTTCTTATGAAGCGTTTATTTAATTTGCAAATGTTGGAAGGTGGATCTGTTCATAGCCATCTTAGTGATTTCCATGGTTTGGTAAACTAGTTAAGTTCAGTCAATATTGTATTTGATGATGAAACTAGAGCTCTCTTAATCTTGTGTTCATTACCTGAAAGTTGGGAAGGTTTGGTAATGGCAGTTTCTAATACTATGTCTCCTTCAAAAGTCTTAAAAGTGGATGATGTTGTGAGTGTGATCTTGAATGAAGAGATACGCAGGAAAAGCACAGGTGAATCATCAGGAGATGCTTTGAGTGTTGAAGGCAAAGGAAGGCCAAGAGAGAAGATAGAGCATAGGAGATCAAGGTTGAAGATAAGCAAAAGATCCAAGTCCAGGTATGGCAGAATAACCTACTAAAAATGTGGAAAGCAAGGGCACTTAAAGAGAGATTGCAAATCAGGTGAAGATCAGCATGAAGGACATGGAGAAGAAGCAGATGTTGTGGATTACATTACATAGGATGCTCTGGTATGTTCTTTGGATAAAGTAGAATCTTGGGTTTTAGATTCTGGTGCCTCTTTTCATGCATCCCCACATAAGGAATTTTTTCATGAGTATGTCCAGGGAGACTTTGGAGAAATTTTTGTAGGGGATGGTAAGCCTTGTCAGATTGTTGGCAAAGGAAAAGTGAAGCTGAAATTGCAGACAGGTGACACATGGGTGTTAAAGGAGGTCATGCATGTCCCAGTTCTGAAGCGGAATTTGATTTCTGTTAGAAGTTTGGGTGATGAGGGTTGCACAATAACTCTCACAACAGACTCTTGGAAGGTTACCAAGGGTACACTTGTTGTAGCTAGAGGTAAGAAAGTAGGTACACTTTATCTATCTACTTGTATTACTGATTCTCTTTCTGAGTTATCTACTTCAGCTGTAGATTCAGAGATGTGGCTTGATAGGCTTGGTCATAGAGATAAGAAGGAGATGCTTGTTCTTGAGTCAAAGAGTATGCTTTCAAATTTGGAATGCATGGATCGTGGTTTCTGTATGCAGAAGAAGAAGGTGACATTTCTTGAGGAATTCGATGTTAGTGACAAAAATAGGAAAGCCTTGGTTTTCAAGGAGAAGGTGATGGACAGAGTTCAGCACAAGGTGCAGAGGAATTCTGAGTAGAGCAAGGGTGATGTGGACAAGGGTTTGATCCAAAATGAGCTCGCGGGAAAAAGTCAGGTCTCACTAGAAAAACACAGAGACCAACGTCGGTAGGAAAACTAGCATCGGTGTCCAGACAGGGACTGATGTTGGCTATGTGCAGCCTGACATCAGTGACTCAAGGCAAATAAAGACTGGCGTCGGCCAGGAGAAACCAACATCGGCAAGGTGGCAGTCATAGGGAACCGACATCGGTCAAATGCAGACTGAGATGTGACCGCATCGGTCACTAAGATGAATTTTGGGTGGACAGCCAGTTGTCATGGAGTCTCAAGCGCCCATATGGAGGACTGAAGGTGTAAGTAAGTTCTTAAATTTGTCATTTCCCTTCTTTACACTACTTGTTGCTCACTTATGGCATAGGACTAGGAAGTTATTAAAGAAGCAGAACAAGTAGATCCAGGAAACAGTGGGAACTTGGCATGGATGAGGATGTGATTCCTTGGAGGAGAACCAAATAGGTGTTTTGGGTAGAGTTTCCAACTGGAAGTAAGCACTGAGAGACGAATGGATGTTCAGGATGAAGAAGAGCGAAAATGGATACGTGAGATGGAAGATCAGGGTATATGGTCTTGTATTAGCTGCAGGACAATGGAGGTTTGATCATTGTGTTTCTCTTTACCAAGTTGGATAATATTAGCTACATTATCCTATTTTTGTATGATGTGCTTGTTGCAAGGTTACATATACAGGTATTGTTGAACTAAAGGTAAAGTTGGTTTAGGGGTGTGTCATGGAGAATCTGGGAGCAGCAAGATTATTTGGCATGAGTGTGTTCTAGAGACATGGAGGTCATGTGTTGACTTTGTTTTAGGATGATTGTGTGAGACCGGTTAGCATGTCGATGGTTGGATAGTTCATAGAATAGGTGTCTTGATTCACATAATGAGGTTAAGTGCATGGTATGTACTAAACCTGAGTTTTCCCAAGCAGTGGGAGTTGTCACAAGTTTGGAGTCAATCCAAGAAAGTAATACTGAAGGGAAGTTCAGTGGGACCAGTAGCAGGTGCACATGCTATGCAGGGTCAAGTTCTTATCTACATGGTTGTAGATGCGGATGTGGCAGGTAATTTGGATGACAGGTTTTGCACTACAAGATTTGTGGTGGTTGGTCTTCAAGAGTGATCTTGAGGAGGGATACAAAGCCAAGGGAACAAACTAGATGGAGTATAGGTATAGGTATAAGTTGCAGTTGTTTATCTCCAAGTGGGAGATTGTTAGGTTGTGGAGCTAAAAGCTTTAACCCTTTGTAAACAAGTGGAACAAGAAGGTTGCTGAGATCTAGGAGCATCGACGTCGGCAGTAGGACCGACGTCAGTCGTGACCAGTGCAGAAGGCCATCAGCGATGGCAGGATGTCAGGCCGACGTTGGCAGAACCAGACTAGTAGGGACCGGCATCGGTCGCTTGTGTGTTCCAGAACTACTCGTTACACGGACAGTTAGTTAAGTGAATGAAGAGTTTGCATGTAAAGGCCAGTTAGAGTCTTTGGCTACGAGGATAATTGTCTAAATTAAGAGTCTAAGATATTGTTTAAGTCAGGGATCTATTTATAGACCCATTGGCATGTATTGTATAAGTATGAGATAGAAAGGAAGAGTTCCTCCTAGTTGTAAGATCATTGAGTTGCAGGTTGTTGCAAGCTCATAAGAGATTTACATGTGAGTATGGTCTGTTGAATTGCAGGTTGCAGGTTCATGGGAGATCAACTTGAAGTGCTATAGAGTGCTTGGTGTACCGGTAAGGTCATTACTGACTGGTTGGTGAGGTGAACACCAATTCTGTGTGTGAGTTGGTTGTTGGGACCATTTTTTGTGTAGGAGAGTGTTGTGTAGAAGAATTACTGTACACTTGAGGTGTGGGAAACCTCTGTAAGGTGGCAGAGTGTGGTAGCTCTTTGTAGTATTCTTTTCTGTAAAGTGTTAATACAAGATAGTGTATTGTCTCTCATATTCTGTGTTATTGGTGAATTCTAGTTACTTGTGTTTTTGGTTATTTCCGCATATTTAATTGCTTATATTTGGTAATCATACTGTGCTCTTTCTGAGGAGCAAGATCCTAACAAGTGGAATAAGAACAGGTGTGTTTGTTCTTGGATTTCCACCCCTACAGACTGGCCTTTATCTTTACTTTTTCACTGGTCAAAAAGTGCCTCAAAGAGGTTTTCACTTTGGGACCTAATGTTTTTTTTTTTTTTTTTTTTTTGGCTAAGGGTGTTCGCTTGCTCTCCAAAATAGGCTACAAGATCCAATGTGATTGAGAATCATAATTTGTGATCTCCCAATGGAACATTGTCTCTAAGGCCTAAGAAATCACAAAATGCCTCATCATTTTGGAACTCATCAATCGACAGAATGGATTATTTTTGGTCCCAATCTATTTGTTGGGGATAATATAATGGCAACAGGTTACGATGAATGGCTAGGGTAAGGGTAAAAATGGCATTGTTATCAAACAAGTTGGTTTTAGCTAGGTTATCAAAGGTGAGGCTATGATTAGACTTTGCTTCATTATCAACATCATCATCACTAGTCACTGGTGATGAAGTTTGAATGAGATACGTGGGGTCACCCCTAGGTGGTTTAAATCTAAGTCCATAAGGTCTTTCATACTTAATCATATAAATTGGCTCGATGGTTCCTTGTTGATTTGGTCTGAGGCCTCTTCCTTCATAATTGTGATGCTCTATGATCCTATTGGGAATAGGATACTTTGCATTTTTATAACAATCAGCTTGGTTGTCATTGTATAACCATGACTCATCCCCTTTAAGAGGGTCAGATCCCAGGCTAGATGTTGGTATAAAATGATAGGTCCTTTATCTTTGTTCTTTTGTTTCCAATGCATATGTGAGATGATTTTAGGTCACCCAAAGGTTTTTAGATTCTGAGGAAGATTGGAAATATGAAATGTCTCATGGCTCACATACTCTCCCAGTCTATTATCTAAAATGATGAAATGATTAGAAGCTTTAGGAGGTGTCATGTGGGAAAGAGAATCCAAGGTATTAGGGTCTATGTAATTATTTGGTAAAGGATCCATAAGTATAGCCTTTCCTTTATCCTTCTTGGAACTTAGATTCATGTCATACTTAATTGTAGCTTTGAAATTTGGCCTCAAGATGCTTACAGTGTTCATATGGATGTAAATCTCTTGGAATATTCACTTCCATCCTTGAGTGTAAAAAATTGATGCATTGGTGCAGTATTGACGAGACTACATGAATCTCATGTAACCAAGGCCTGCCTAGAAGCACATTGTATGACAACTCAAGATCAAGCACATGGCAAAGTGTATCATGGGTCAAAGGCCCAATGATAACTAGCAAGCTAATGGTACCTTGTGATTCTCTTTCCTAATTATCATAGGCTTTGATAGCTATTATTTCTGGCTGAAGATCTGCTATTGTGTACCCAAGAAGCTTGATGAGCTTTAGAGACACTATGTTGAGGTTGGATCCATCATTGATAAGGACACATTTAAATTTATGCCATTTTATATAAACCTTTATGTATAATGGATTATTATAGAGTAGGCCAAGGGAATACATATCATTTTGGTTGAATGTGACTTGTTGGGTTGGAGTTAGGTTCTAACCAAAGCTTGGAATTTATCAGGGGATATGTCACTAGCAATAGTGGATCAGGTCAAAAATTCATTCAAGGTATTCTTGTGGATTATTGACATTCAAAGCAAATATAAAATAAAAATTTGTGCTGGTGTTTTTTATAATTGTTCCACAATATCAAACTTCTTATCTTGGTTAGTAATGAATGGTTTATTCTGAGGTTGAACAGTTGGTTGGATGATAGGTAAAGTAATAGATGGTTATAGGCCTAGGATATTAATCTTCAACCTCTAATTTATGATTGCACAATCAAGATTAAATACTGGACCATTATTTCTAACTGATGTTGGAAATGGTGTGGGACCAGATAGGATAAGTCTCGATTATCGGTGCACTTGCATGTGGTCATGTGGCAAGAATGAGTTGTTGATATAAGGTCCAAAAGGGGAAGTCCTAGCTTGTTGGTTTGCCTATATATACTCCCATGTCAAAGAAGTATTATCAATATAATTTCACTAAATGTTATTGTTTAGCAATGGTCTAGGCTAATTAGTGCTTGGTTTAGGATTAATGGAGATGGTATTAATGCTACCTCTACAATATGACCTAAAACCCTGTTGTAGTCATATGCAACTGCATGGTAGGTTTGTTCATTGTTATTGTTTTAACCTTGGGTTTAT
The DNA here is from genome assembly GCA_037957365.1 of Torreya grandis. Classification (NCBI taxonomy): domain Eukaryota; kingdom Viridiplantae; phylum Streptophyta; class Pinopsida; order Cupressales; family Taxaceae; genus Torreya; species Torreya grandis. Next base: position 3,224,086 of record JARHVA010001307.1, read on the forward strand.
CCATTTTTCTATAATTATGGGTTCTATTACTGATTTTATTAATTTTATTAATCTGGCCTTTGATTTTGATACTGTTGATTTTGCTACTGCACTGGTCATTGTTGTTATTATTGTTGATTATTTTGTTGTTACTGATTATTATGTCAAGGAAAGGGGTTTTGATCAATCCCAAGAGTTTTATTGGAAGTGGAAGTACCATTATCCAATTTTATCTCCCCATTATCCAACATATTCTCAATTAAATGCTTGATTTGGATAGATCTTCATAGATTATGCCTGTTGACCTTATGATAGTCACAGAGTTGATTTTCACAGTACCAATCAGGATAAGGAATACCTTATGTATAGTGATTTATTATAGGCCAAATAATTATATTAGTGGTTGAAATCTTGAAAAATATAGACTCAATAGGTTTTCCTAGATCACTAAAGACACAATGTGTAGGCATGATTCTCCTAGGAGGAGGGGTTTGTAATGGTAATGGTTGTTGTATTTGTTATGCAAGTCTTGGTTGTTGTATTTGTGGTATTGGTTAGAGAGGTTGTTGGGTAGGATTAAGCTAAAAAGGTGGTATAGATGATATTTTCACCATTTGCACATGATAGGATTCAGTTACTATATTTCCCACAACATTCCTATTGTGGTTGAATTGCTTCAATCTTTCTTGGTTATTGGCCTATGTTGGTTATGATACTAAAATTTAAATGGGATGTTGGTCATTTCCCTAATTGGTACCTTGATTTTGATTAATTGAATTAAGCTTGATGACTCCTTTATTGATGAGCATCCGCTTAATCAACAAGCCTTTATCAATGAATTCCTTGAAAGTATGTGCACATTGTAGTTCCAAATGATAAGTTGTCTCACTATGAAAATTTTTGGTAAACATAGTGGCTAATTGTTTATCTAGTAAACTATGAGTGAAACAGCTTGTAAGGGCTCTCCATCACCATAAATAACTTGCAAAATTCTCACCAACTTTTTGCTTTGCTTGTGTTAAGTCCACTAATGAAATCTCATGCTCAAGATTATAGGAAAAGTGTTGCACAAACTTATTAGAAAGATCATCAAAATCTGTTACTAAATTTTTAGGCAACTTCAGAAACCACTCCAAAGCTTGTCCAACCAAGCTCCTTGGAAACAATTGTAAAAGGTATATGTCACTATATGCCACTGGTTGATATGTGATAAAGAATTTGGTCAAATGAGCCTTAGGGTCACCTTTCCCTTTGTATTTATCAAATTTTAGTGGTTCATATCCTCAAGGAAATGGTATTTACAAATACTCCATGTTGAATGGATAGGAACATACGTCATCCAATTTGAACTTTTTAGTTTATTTACTAGTTTGAATGGTAGTAATTGCATCCTTCATCTATTTCAATTCTTGGGATAAGAAACTAGAAGGAATATTGGTTTGAGGGAGAATTTGGGTAGATGGTTGAGAGGTCAATAGTGGGACACTTTGACCAGGGTATGATGGAGATACATGTTGGGGTACATTGGTTTGGTTGGGGAATGGACTAGGAATATGCATATATGGATTAGGATGTACTTGAAATTGCATAATTGGTTGTGTGATATTTTGGTTTGGGTTAGTGATGAAAGTTTGATTTAGAGGATTTTGTGGTAGGGATGGAGGGATATAACTATATTGTGCCTATTGTGGTTGAAAAGGGACATGCTACTGATTAATCAAACCTTGATATTGAGGGGGAACTTGTGGACCAAGACCTTGATATTTTGAATTAATGGTTGTCTAGTAGGTACTTGAGAAACATGAGGACCTCCTTGTTGCACAAATCCTTGTGAGAAAGTGAAAGTAGGTTGTAGATTTGGCATCTTTCATTGACCAATATTTGCATGTTATTGACTAGTAATTACATGGTTTTGGATTGGCATATTAATCTATGATTGAAAAGGTACATTTTTCATTACCTAGCGAGGTGGAACATGAATTGCCCCTGATTGAGGTGGTAATGTATTTGTCCTCTATTGTGTTAATACACTAGATTATGCCTGTTGTTATGGAATACTACTCGTTACCTATTGAGGAAGAGTAGGGTTTGTCACATTTTATCATTGAGATGTGAAATTAGTCATTGTTTGATTACCTAATCCCATAGGTTGTACACTTGAGGAAGCAACCAGTTGAGGTTGGGGTGTAGAAACTCCTACTCCCTAGTATGATGACCTATTCATAGGATTAACTATAGGCACATGTTTTTGGCTAGTTATTTATGTGTTAGTACCACTTTGACCATGATTGGACATTGTTGCACATTGTCTACTATGTTGCACTCACTATTTAGTGTATAGGCCGAAGAGACTTATTCAATAATATGCATATGCATCAAGTTATCTATCAAAATAGTTTGTCTGAATGGGTCAAAATTTAGATTATCTTGTCTAGTGAATTCTATCAACACTCTTATTAAAGGAACTAGGTCAATAAGAGGTTTACTTACCACGTTCTTCTAATTGAAATCATGTGCTAGATTCAGGTAGGTTTAATATGCTATCTGCATTTGATTAAAGTGGTCTTCCATGATGTTTTTGCCTTGATTAGATATATTAAGATCTTGGTATGTTGTTTGTACTAGATCCATAGGATTGATAGAAGAAGCATGTTGATTGTAAATGATATTGTGGGGCACTCTTACTAGACTTGGTAAATTTTCATGAAGGAAGTTTGCTAAAAACTTGGCCCCTACCTCTATGGCTCTAACCAAAATCTCATATTTGTTCTCTAATAAATGCTCAAATAAAATTGGATCATACATGGAAGCCTTATTGGTATAATATGACTATTAAAGTATTGGCTCATCCATTTTAGGTATTGTAGCTAGGTATTATGTGGTTTATTATTGGTCTTATTCTGAAAAAGGTGGTGTGTTAACCAAATAGTTAGCTAATGGATCTTAGATTTACACCACTAATTGAGTATTATAAGAGGGATAAGAATCCATCTCATAAGTAATATTATCTGCATATGGGTCTTGTACCATTTCTTCCTACGTAACTACATTACTAATCCCTAGATTGTACATGAGTCCATTATGAGTGTAGGACTACATGTTCGGATCCATAGTCAATGCTTTTGTGATAAAAGTTCAAAGAGTTATACAAACTCTAAAAATGAAAATGTCTAAAATAGATGATGTTCCAACTTGGTCTAGATTTTTCAAAAGGATCAAAAGGTTTATGCAAAGTTTTGTGAGGAAACAAGCTAGCGTGAAGCATATAACACTTCACTGTTCACACAAAGATAAGAAAGTAAATGGTCCTAAAATCAAAATTCTAAACTCTAAGGTTGAAGTGTTTCAAATCAGTCTAATCTAAGAATTTAAAAGTTGCTAGGTCTTTTGGCCAAATGTGACGTCAAAATCTAGGCTCAAACAAAGCATGTGTTAGGACTCTTGTCCAAATGGTGTCAAAAGCTAGACTTTGAAATAGATGAAAATTTTAATCTAAAAGATTTGAAACACTTCTAATAAACACTAGGTATTTGATTCTTGGACATGAACTTAATCAACTAAGTATAATGTATGAAATAAAAGGCACTTTAGAAATAGTTTATTTTCTCACAAAAAATGGTATAAAACTTGGTTCTTTTGACAAACAAGCTATAAAAAAGTGAATAGTACAACTATTTTAGATAAAAGATCATAAAAGTACACTTGGATTGGTTTGAAAACATAGGAAAAAATTTAGAACTCTATGCAAGAGGGTCTATGAAACAACTTTTGAAATGTTTTGGGCAGCATAACGAGACTATACTATCCAAAAGGTGTGACAAAAAAGTTTGTTTCAAAATCTCTCTAAGGCAAAGACATTTTTCTACAAGCATAACACTACTTTTCTTGACTCAAAATATTGTGGTACATAAACTCAAAGTGCAAGTGTTTATCACAAAATGGCTTAAGTCTACCAGATGTTGATAATGATTATGAGTCTTAAATGACCTTCAACCCAAATTGGAAATTAAATCTAAGTTCCCTCAAGTTTAGTATAAATGGTGAACCCACTTAGCACATCAACCTTATGAACTTGTAAAGATGTAATTCTAAATTTAGATTATAAGTGAAGGACTTAAATAACTTTGGTAAAGGTCTAGACTCAATTGGAAAGCATAATTGTGCCAAAGTGGATGATATGAATCTCAAGCTTTTGATGAACTTTGAACAATGCAAATTGATGATCTCATGTGGACAACATAATGCCTCTTTGTTCAAAAGAAAATTTGGACTATGTGTTTGTTTTAGATTTTTTGTTTACAAGTTTTGACTCCAAACAAGACTTTAATTTATGACAAGAGCAACTAATTAATCTCTCTTAGATCCTAAACTGACAAGGTTGCTTGGTATTGTTGGAATCCATCAATATACATCATTTAAGAGGATTTTAAGTGTTCATCCAAAAGTAAATGTGTATTATATAGTAGGGTTTTTGTACCCCCCCTTCTCTCAAATGATAGTACTATGACATGGACCTTGAGGTGCACCTTCCACCAAAAATACATCCATGACAAGTGGGGATTTGTCTAAGATCTAAAAAAAAATTTAATGATCTAGGGGAATCAATTACACAATGACTTTCATGCTAAACAATGCAAAAGAAAAGCACAAATTTTGGGTCTGTATCACTTGGCTTGTTATAAAAAGGTCTAGTCTTTTTTGCAACCAATACATCATGTTGTTCACTTAGTGTAGTGTGATGTCCAAAGTGCCACTACATCTCATGTGCAACTCCAAAAGAGCCAAATGAATTCAATGTCAAGAGATGAAACCCTGGGTCAAAGCTTCCCTAAAGAACTTGCAGGAGGTGATGAAGTCCCCCTCGCAAGCCAAGTTTACATAAAAAATAAAGAGAGTATGAAATAGAAAGACTTTAGGGTCATTTTCAATGTTACCCAAACTTTGATGAGTTTTTAGGGAGTGCTTTAGATGACTTTCTTTCTAAGCCTTGGACTAGGCTTTGTGCAATAGGAATGGCACTTTTGATTCCAAGGGTTCTCTATAGGGAACAAATAGAAGAGCATACATGCAACATCCCTATTTTTTCCAAACAAAATTTTGATTAAATAACTATTAAAAATAAGAATTGATAAGTTTGTTCAATTTTAAGCCCAAAATGAAATATTTGGTGGTGTTCATTTGACCCCTTGGTCTTAGTTGCAAACTTTGAAAACATTCACCAAAAACATCTAAATTCTTTGTTAAACACCCAAAACAAGGTTCCTAATTGATTTTTAAGCATGCAAAGGTGATTTAAACATGTTTTGAGCAAATATCAAGCTTGGTCCTGTAGCAAAAATGTTATCATGTCCTTTAGCTTTGAAACTCTTTTTGGTTTGAAATAATGAACTTTGGAAAAATAGCTCCCAGGTCTGTGTTTTTGGAAAAAACATAGTGATCGATGTCGATTATATAAAACCAATGATGGTTACCTTGGATAACCAAAATCTAATTGATGTTGGTTTTGCTAATTGATGTCAGTTAAACTATGTAACTGATGTCAATCCTATGTGTTGATGCCGGTTACTATGTAAAACTGTGGCAACCAAAAATGGCAAAATAAAGTTAGAAAATCAATTTGCAAGAGTTTAAAGGGTCCAAATAAATATTTTAGAGTTGTCAAATTATCTTTTTTAGGTGTGAGATGCATTTAGTCCCATCAAGCATGCCATATGTGATCTATTAATTTGACTCAAGATATGATCATTAGTATGGTGTTAGTTCCAAAATGAAAGAAACACACTAATAGCATAACATCTCTAGGCCTTGACACTAGGGAGAGCTTGGTAACAAAAAAAATGACAAACATAACTAAAAATTAAGGAATAAAACACAAGAATTCCTTCACCTTCCTTGGATGCTCCAAATGCCTTTATAGTAGTGGCTTACTCGATTTTGTGCTCATGAAGTCCTTAGCAATAGAAGCTTGGCTACCTCCATCTCTCCTTGGCACCTTTGGCTTGTGGCTTGGCTAGAATTGGAATGAATTTGGTATGGTAAAACTAGTTTCTTGAAGTTTTTAGAACCATTTGTGTATTATAAATTTGCATTCTCAAGTCCTAGAAATGATGTTGTGAGGCCTTTTATTTATAGATTTTTGTAAATATCTAGAATCAACCTGAACCGTCCATCTTAAGATTGAGATGTGTGGTTGAGGATTAATTCAATTTTTGGAATTAATTTTATAATTATCCTCAACATGACATTAGAAGAAGGGTAAAATAAGATGCATGGAAGGCATTGATGAGGCATGAAGGGCATGAATCCTAATATTTTTGGTATTTATGACCTAGGGATGTCTTCCCAAGAAATGAGGTCACGTGATGATGCAGATATTCAATATTCATTTCCAAAACAAATTATCCAACAAGTTTCCATGGAATTATTAATTAGGCCCTAATTTGGGTTAATTATATCTTAAGCATGCTTAAGCACTTTGTGCACAAATTACTCAAATTGATCAAAATGTCTTGTTATTGGTCCAAAATTTGACTGGATTAGAATTTGAAGGCAATGTCAGATGTGTTGGATCCGTATTCCCATTTAGGATGTTACCAATAGAAAATAACAAAGGCATGTATCTTGTACAAGAGATTTGATAGGAAAGAGCAATCCAGAGCACCTAGGTGCAAAATTGGCATTTTGACTCGAAATGAACTGATCAAAGTTAGCTAGCCCATAAATTGAAATGCCCCATTTAGGGATACCCTAACAAAAATCAGCAATTGAATATGTTAGTTTCACATCATTTAGCATGTTTTAGTGTTTTAGTTTCACTTTAATTGGAGGTTATCGATGGCCAAATTTAGGTGTCTACATATTTTTTACTTCCATGACACATACAACCATTCCTCTATTCATTATTGATATCTTAGGCAATACATTGATATATTACATCTATTCATTTCATAACCCAAAGCTAAGACTATCCCACCTCCCAAGTTACTTCTAGAGTATATCCATAAAAATGGGGATGTATATTTTCTTTGGAATTAGTGTACTACCCATCATACTAATAGGTGTTGAGTGTTTTAGTATCATCTCCAATATTTCCCATGTTCTACACAGCACTAGTTATTTCTCCTATTATAGCTCACTTATGAACAAAGGCTCCTCCTTCTTCACCAGTTGCACCTCCATATAGATCCATAAATACCATTCATATTAAGATAGATAATCCTTTCATTGAGTATCCCATACAAGAATTACCACACGATCATAACTCTTTAGAATTTAATAGCTTAAGGATGTGTCAGATGTTATGGATGACATTTATTATCAGTTCTATTGGTATTTATGAACATGACATGGTGTTCTCTCACATTATTTATCATTCTATTACATGATTTGGATCAGATATGTGACTCATTTATATATCTTATATTTTTGACTATTTGTCAAACATGATTTCACTTATCTCTTTTGCATGAACTATATGCTTTGTGTGTTTTACATGGTTTCATTATCTTTAGCTTTCTCTTATGGCTCCTTCTTATCTTTCATGGCTTAAAACTCATGCTTATGGTTTCAATTATTTCACATGGATTCCTTTATTTTCTCTTTGATGATTATTTGTTATTTTTCAACTCAAAAAAAGATAATTATTAATGACCTAGTTATAAAACTTGCATTCCCTTAGTATTTTATCTTTACCATATGAACAGTTAGTAAACATGACTTCTCATTGTACTACTTATCTATACTGATCTATTTGATCTCCCTTTTTCCCTTATTTATTTCCATTATACTAAGCATACATATGGTTGAAACTTGAGATTACATATTGGTTCATAAGTAAGCCTAAGTTGTCTAGTCATTCATATATCTTGTTACTTAGTCTCCTATAACCAAAGTCTCAATTTCATTCATGTGTATAACTTTTATCACTCATATTGGTTATTCTAAATTCATATGAAGGAAGAATTTCAAAACCCATAAAAAAGTTAAAAGCCAAAGTATTTAAACAAAAGGAAATGATCCAAAAGGTAAACATAAAATACAAAAGTCCAATCACACCAAAAGATGTGATATCTTATTTTTTAGTGCATCTTTTATTCCTAATCAAAGCTTAAACTCCATAGTTGGCCTCATGATAGAGCTGAGGTCCATTGGAGTGCAGTAGGCTAGTATATTGGGATAGGATAATAAAATAAATCTATAGTGTTACCTACTTTCTCACACAAGTACCCTGTTAGTTCCTAGTTGTACACCTCTCACACTCAGCCTTGCACACTTTGAGAAAATGGAAAATGAAGATGAAAAACCCATAAATATGTCATTATATTTAGGGAAGGGTTTAGCATCAAGATGGACTAAATGTAGACAATGGCTAGAAGACATCGATAGAGGGTATGGTTAGCTCCCTGATACTTCTGGCTCTACCTAAACCAAGGTGAGAGGACCTAAGGGGTAGCTTGCTCACATGGTAGGATACTATAGTTCAATCTCCATGGGATTATTTGCACACAAAACGCACAAATTTTACTAGGGCATAACCAAGTTTTCACACTCTTCCGAAGAAGGGTTGTCACATGGTATGAACAAATGCCCTAGGCCAGAAACAAGCTACTAAATATAGATGTAAATATGCTTGAAAACTTCATTTATAAATAAATTTTCAATAATGAAGGGCCAAATGGGAGACTGCATTATTGGGATTTAAATCAAAAAACATAGATACATTTTATGTATACAAAATTTATGCATCTACAGGCAAATAATACTCAAGATATGCAAGATGGTGTATTATTTGTAGGGTAGAACAAGGTATGATGAGTTAACTAGTGATAAAATAGTGGTTTAATGGTGTGGTTTTTTAAACAATAGGATCTCTTTCAATGGGCATGATATAGTTCATTTCAAAAATGAAAGAGACTAAAATACAAGCTAAGGAAACTAGCAGGAATGATTTGCATCCATTGGTGCCAATACAATGCAAATATTCAGATGATTCTTGAAACCCAAAAGCATACACTATAATTAGAGATTAAAACACTTTATCTTATCAAATCCATAAACCCTTAGTGCCCTTAAGAGGTTATCAATAACACATTTCCAAATCACTATGCTAAAAGGAATTTACAACTTAGATCTATGCCCAAAATAATTTCCACCATTGATAAGCATAAACTAAATACCCAATCAATAGAGCATGTAAAATATGTCATTACATTTCATTGACAAAATACAGTATAAATCATAGTTATTTTCCATTATCATGCAAAAAAACCTTACATACATCATTATTTCATAATGCTATCATGGGAAAATCATGGTGAGTTTGCTCTTTTGACAAGGGAGACATATATAATGATCTCAGAGCTTGTTAATGGTTGTACAGTTGTAACCACCTTAGCAAAATAGATAAGACATACACACAACAAGGATCCAAAAATATTATATGAATATGATTCAACTAAAAGATGCCTTTGATCATGCCTTGAAGTTCATACCTTGAAAGAAAATCATTTTGGTAATTGCCTATCCTTGTCATGATGAAGATTTGAAAATAAACCCTTAATCCGCTTAGCTATAAATGTGTTGCACTTAGGCTAGAGGGATAACATTTCATTGGGAGTAAAATAAAATATTTATCTTCATGTGTAACTGCTTGGCCATGCTCTCCCATTAATCATTTACAAAATTGGAAACTTTTGGATAGTTTCCCTTCCTCTTATGCATGTCAAATAAAGCTTATTGCCTTGTGATAATTGCATTGAAATACTCTAGTTGTGATAAAATCAAAGAAGGATCCATGGCCATTTTTAAAATATGCTTGGAATGGCCCACCTTGGCCTCATTAACCCTATAAGATATTTTTTCTTAATAGAGGTCTTTGACGCAAGCAAAATATTAAAAATGACAATACTTGCTTATTTTATATTTTTTCCTTAATGCCAAACTTTCATGTGCCTTCTCATTTTCTATTTTGCCTTTGACCTTTTAGGGTTACCACCGAACTTTATAATGCTTAAGTGCATTATTTTACCCTTTTAAAATCTTCACTTCACCATTTGATGCTCCACATGGATTATATTCATAGAGTGGCTCACTTCTATTTAAAAGCTCATGCTTTGAAAAAATTTAACTTCCACTTGGATAGGTCATACATTTTGGAAGGAGCAAAAATACTAACTAGCCTCTTGAATACTTTCATGGCCTTACTTGTTTTACACATCAACCTCTGATTTCCTTTGAAACCTCATTACTTCCTTTTGTACCATTTGTATTTTGACTACATGTTGACTAGTGGGTGGTGGATATTGTTAATCGAAAGCTCCAAACATAAACCCTAAACACAAACCCCAGATAAAAAATTTGATGACCAAATCCTTTGAATCAAGGGGAACATAAAAGCTAATAAAGGATTTCCCAACAAAATGTCTGATGTAAAATTTCTAAACTAAATGTCCAACACAAAAGCTCTAAACAAAATGCCTGACCACAAGAGTTCTAAATAAAATGTGCAACCACAAGTTATGAACTTAAGAATTTTGAACAAAAAGTCCAACAAAAAAGTCTGAACTTAATAATTTTCCAAAAAACTTAAGAATTTTTTCAAATAACTTAAGAATTTGAAAAGTCAAACTTGTGATTTTTTGCAACTTATTTTTTTTCCATATTTTCCTACAGACCTTTTCACCCCAACTGCAATTTGCAATATTGCAAAATTGCAATCAATCTTGATAATTTTTCCACTTCAAAGCCTTTTCAAAGATGAAAAACATCATACTCAAAATTATTTGATCTTCTTGGCTTGATTTTAGTCACATACCCTGCAATCTCATTAAAACATGAAAACATTAAGCATTAACTGGAATCAAGATTACAAAGGGTTTTGAAAAGGCAAAAGTGGGATTTTTAACTTGGGTGAACACTTAAAAATAGGAGGAAATAATTAGATATTCATGCACTAATATTTTGAAAAAGAACACAAATTATTAAGTGCAAGTTTGGGCATTAACACTGGCTCTCGCCCAGGGGTGTAAACCCCTTATAAGTGTACAGAGAACCCCATAAAACAAGACCAGGTGTCAATCCCTTGGGTCATAGAGTCAACAATTTAGCAACTTCTTAGAAAACACTCATGTAAACTCAATTATTCAAGGGCAGACTAATAAATATAGATCATGAGGATCTGAAAATGAACACACAACAAAAAAACTAAAAGGAACTATACAAACAAGGCCCAAGATAGAGGGGAAACAAAACAATAAAACTAAACATTATACATTACTATACACAATCATGAACTCAGTATAGAAAGTGTTTTAGATCACTACCATTAACTGGTAGCTCTAGTATTTCACCTTCCAAGTCTCTCAAAAATAAAGTGTGTTCCCTAATTCAAAATTTAATGGAATAGTGGCCCATCCACAAGGCATTAAACTTCCTATGCTCACCTTTCTCTTCATGCCTATTGTCCCAAAGTAAAACCAAATCACCTACTTGAATTTTTCTCAAATTAACCTTTCAATCAAATATTCTTTGAAGTTTTTCCTTGAACTTGAGGTGTCTCTCATCAATTTGTCTTCTAATTTCATCAAGCTGAATAATCTGGTTTATTCTACTTTCATAGTGGTTGATGACTTGATAGGTTGGAAATTGTAAATTCATAGGTAAAATAGATTGAGCTCCATAGACAAGCTCAAAAGGGCTCTTATCTATAGCTCTCTTAGGCATAATCGTATCAACCCATAAGGCAAACTTCAATTTTTCACCCCACTTCTTATTTGCTTCCAAAGTTCATATAATGATTTCAAGTAAGTTATTATTACTAGATTCTACTTGTCCATTCCCCTGAGGGTTTTAGTTGGAAGCATAAGTTAATTTGATCCCATATTATTTGTACAATGCCACCAAAGGATTAGCTCTAAAAATCATGTAATTATCAACAATACCTTAATAGGCACACCAAATCTATAAATAATCTGATTCAACAAAAAGTTCATAATCACCTAGTGTGTAGCCTTCTTTGTAGGGATCACTTAAACTCATTTCATGAAGTAGTCAATTGTAACCAATATCCATCTATGTCTAGTGCTTGATGAATCAGTGATTTCCCTAACTAAAACCATTCCCTAGTGTCTAAATGGGCCTTCAATCATCATAGGCTGCAACAGAAGAGAACCAAAAACTCTTAACCTTCTATATAAGTGCTGAAATTTCTCATATTTTCTAACTTTTTGAGCAACATCCTTAAATAACAAAAGCCACCAATAACCAACACTCATTATTTTATGAGTTGTGACTTTAGGTACAAAGCGACCACCACATACTCCACTATGAAAACCTTCAATTAGATCTACAGTTTATTCTTCTACTAGGCATCTCAGGAGAACACCATCTAGATTATTCCATGCCAATCTACTTTTAGCCAACATATATTTATAGGATACAAGTTTAATATTTCTTCTTTGGTTGTTATCCAAGTCAGTGGGACAATTCAGATTTTTAAAGTTATAAATAATGTATTTATACCACAGGGATATGTTAATTCTATTCAAGGAATCATCAACATTAAAAATAACAATGTTTACCTCAAAAAATTGTAAATTTATCTCAACCATGAGCTTAGCTATACCTATCCCTCTCACTAACTTTGTGGTTTGAATATCCATGTCACACTCTTGAAACTTGTCGACCCACCTGCATCTCTTGTTGAATGCTTCAATTTGCATTAAGATGTCCTTTACCATTGTATGTGGGACATATGCAACAATCTTCAAACTCAGAATATAAGGTCTAAACATTTTAACAGTGTTTAATAGAGTGAAATCTTATTTTTCCATGATGGTATAATTCAATTTAGACCCTTACATAGCCTTACTAAAGAAATTTGTGGGCTGCTCATGACCATCATCATTCTTTTGCAAAAGAATAGCAGCAATAGTATTATGGGATGTAAAAGAGAATATCTTAAATTCTTTAGTGTAATCAGGGTTGGCTAAGATAGGGGTAGATTTCAAGAATCCTTTGATGTCATTAAATGCTTACACATCCTTATCCTCACACTTGATGGTTTGATCTTTCTTTAACATGGAAGTAATAGGCAGAGTAATCTCTACAAAATTAGACACAAACCTCCTTTAAAAAGTTGATTTGTCCAAAGAAGGACTAAATTCCTTTCTTCTATTGCAAGATAGGAACTTTTTCAATAGTTTCTACTCGCTTGGGGTCAATCATGACACCATATTTAGACACTATATGTCCCATCAACTTGGCCTTTTTCACTCCAAAGTGAGACTTCTTAAGATTAAGTGAAATGTTGAATTCCTTACATCTAATGAATACTTTCTATAGATGCTCCAAATGTTCCTTTTTATTCTTAGAGTATACAATAATATCATCATGGTAAATAGCTATAAACTTGTTAATTACCCCTATAAAATCAACATACATAGCTCATTAAAAAATTTCACCAGTATTCATTAACTCGAAAGGCATGCTCATGTAAACATAGTGCCCCAAGGTATTGTGAATGTTGTCTTGGGTCTCTTGGATTTCATCAGCACAACCTGGTTATACCTTGAGAAACCATCTAAATTGGATAACATTTTTGATCTAGTAACACTTTGCAGTAGGTTATCCATATTAGGCAGGGGTAATTATCCTTCAAATAAGCTTTGTTCAAATTTTGAAAATCCACAAAGTAGACGTTTCCATTTTTCTTTCATACAAGGAATAAGTTTTCCACCCATGATAAATATCTGATGGGCTAAATAATTCTACCATCCCTAAACTTCTTTAACTTCTCCTACATCTCAGAGGCTAAGATGGGGTTGATAAGTCTTTGTTTTTGCCTGAAAGGCTTTTTATCAAGCTATAATGGGATAACATGTTGAAACAAATCCTTTTTATATGCTTTGAATTTAGAATAAGACCAAACCAAGCAATCCTGTTACTTTTTTAGTAGTTGCATATAAGTTTTCTTTTTTGATGCACTTAGGTGAGTACCCATCCAAACTTTCATTAGATTCTCATGAGAACCTAAATTACACTCAATCACATATTTTGAGATAAATAAGTCTCTATATTTAATTTATTTTGCTCAATCAAAAGATGCTTCTAAACTCACCAATCCTCTAAGGAGAGTGTTTGTCTTCAGTTGAATTATATCTTTCCCAAACAAGGTTTCTTTCCCATCACAAACCTGAACTATGGTTTCCAAGTCTATGAGTTAATCTTCAAACTCAACTTCATAATTTAAAAACCTTATAATTTGTTCATCATCATTAAAAACTTGCTAATGATGAATATTATTTGGGATTGAAGGCATAACAAGTACCTCCACCTAATACTAATAGTGAGGGTTCATATTTTCAATTTTAAATTAAGCACCTAATTGTGCAATTTTATCTGCTTCTTCATTAAAACTTCTATCATGATAACAAATGTTGAAAGCATTAGATAATTCTAGAAAATCCCATACAACATTCTTATATTATTTTAAATTTTTATTTTTGGTGGCATAAACATTGTGGATGTACTTCACCACTAGCTCTGAATCACCCTTTATAATCAAGATTGTGATTCTATGTTCATGATAAATTCTTAAACCAAGCAAAATTGCTTCATACTCAATAGTATTATTCATGCACTCAAAGGATACCTTGAAATAAAACTTAAAACAATTACCATTGTGGGAATAGAAGACAACCCCAACTCCATTTTTAATATTAGAGTAAGCCCCATCAAAATACATTTTCTAAACTTCACCTTCCTTGTCAACCCCAACATCAAGAACAGTAAGGTGTTCAATAATATCTACATTCCTAATGAAGCCATCCAACTCCACATTTATGTACAACACTTCAATTAGAGCTCTTTTTGGATCTTCAAGTACATGTAACATATTCAACTCTCTATGAAGATTGACCATCTTACCTTCCAAAGGAATGATAGCATAATACAAGTCCATTTACACACTTCCACCTATGATATCAACCCATTTTTGTGATAATAGCATCCCCCACTTAGGTGGGAAATCCACAACTACCACATCCATATTCAAGAACTTATCTAAGTGAACTACCAACTACACTACCAATCCTTTGACTTGTCCAACAACTGGCACCTCTCATGAATCCATGACATAGCACTTGTCAAAGGATGATATAATTTTCACTTTGAGCTCATTAAAGACACTTAGCATCATCACATTTCAAGATGCTCTAGAATTAAACATATAATTATGAATAATTAGACCATTAATTAGTAGGGTTATGTAAAATGGGTCAACATTCAGTTGACTTTCTACCAATGCATTCCATAAATAAACCTCTGAGGCTGGTTAAACAACCTCATCTAATTCTTCATCATCACATAGGATTTTTTGGGGTGAAGTCATCTGATTTGTATTTGCATTCCCACTAAATTCCAAATATCCAAATGCCCTCTTCCAATGTTTAGGTATTCTTAATAACTCAAAAAGTGGCACAGTGATCTTCAGTTGACTTAACACCTAAGCCATATCACACATGCTCTATTGAGGAAGGGGAGTATTTATAGGAAGGGTAACAATAACAATACCTTCATCTAGAATACAACCATTTAAATTCAAGGGTGGAATAGGTTGGGATGGATTAGCATTTTTTAATAGAAGTCTTCAAGGGTGTATTTGTTCTAACATCACGCACACCCTTAGAGATACTAGACAACAAAGGTACTCTATTCTTGGTTGGATAACTTCTTTGATTAATAATTTGGCAAACATGTATTGGCTTATAAAAATTAGAGACTACTATAGTTTTCTTGACTTCCTTACTTGCATCCCCTACCCTTATATTTGTAGGGGTAATCTCTTGAGTAGTATCACCTTGTTACCTATTTCTCAGGTTATATTCTTTCTCTTGGGAAATTTTTACACTAACTATCATTTGCCTATCCTCAACTGAAAGAATTCCCCTATCATATTTCTTAATTATCATTGATCATAAGAATTCAAAATCATGATTGGGTAACTCATATGCTTGTGTCATGTTAACATCATAAATAACGTCAAAATTTGGGACACATACCTTTTGTATTTCACTCCAAAACTAATCAACATTGGTAGCACTCAATGATTCCATGGAGGTAGACATTTTACTTTGAGAGACTTGAAAATCAATCATCAAAATATCATCATCATTAGATGTAGACTAAGGTTCATCTACATCTTCATCAATTCATTTAGTAGTATCATAAGGAGGATGGGGGAGGAAGCACGTATCACACCAATCAATGTCAATATAACAATTTATAGCATTGACTTTGGCATTCAATGGATTAGGCACTTCCTTTCTAGCCCCTCTATTCTGATTTCTATCATTTCTTTCATCATGGGTAGGCCTTTTCCCTTTATCATTATATTTAATGTGGAAAGGGGGTCTCACTTGTTCTTGATTATGATTTTGAGTTCTCTCATGACTTGTAGACCTATGAGGCAGTCCCTTTTTAGCTCTAACCAACTTAAGACATTTCCTTGATAGTGGAGGCCAAAGTTTTCATAGTTTCTTCAAGGTTGGTTGTCTTTGTGGAATGAATTTTTAGAGGATTGACCAATTTCACATCATCCCACTTGTTTAAAGGTTTACCCACTACCCTTATGTTATTGTTAATTTGGATGGCCATATTGAATGTCAATCTTAGGTTTGTAGTAGCCTTGTCCCTCAAGTAATAGGTTTCTTTCTTATCAAATGCATCATAATATTTAATCAAGAAAGTTATATCACTAGGCCTAATATTCCTAGGTAGTCTCATCATGGTCTTGTTAAACCTTGTGTTAAAATCTTGCACACACTCATTAGGGTTCTTCTTAATGTTTTCAAATTCTGTCAAAAGAAACCTAGGATCAATCCTATCATCATACTAAATTTTGAAAATATTATTCATTTCTTCCCATGAATCAATGCATCCATGGGGAAGGGAATTGAACCACTCACGGGCATATTCTTCCAATGTATACACAAATAACTTAATGTAAACATCCTCATGCTCAACCTCATTATCTTCAATGATAATGTGTAAAGCCCTTAAATGTTGGTCACCAGTCACTGCATTATTCCCTTGAAACCTAAGAAGGTGATTCCTTACTTCATTGGGGAACCCCTCCATTTCATCAAAATTAATTGGAATATATATGGGAATCTTGAATGTAGGATGCTCATTCTCATCCTGATTCCTATGCCTCATGATTGGTTTAATGGTGGGTTCAAGATCAAATGGCAAAGGGTTATGAGGGGTGAGTGAGGTGGACTTAGGAGATCAAACTTAGGAGGATATTCAATTGGTTGAGAAGGTGTTGGGTAATAAATTGGACTATAAGGATCTAAATGATTATGAGAACTATGATAATATTTAATTAAAGGAATTTCAATAAATAAAGGTTTAGGTATACCAAAATATTAATAGTCCAAACACTCCTTTGATGCATAACTTTGGCATTCAATTGGTCTCCACACTTGTCTCCTTCTTTGATAAACACTGAAGGGTGAGACAATTTGCTTTAATGAGTCACCTTTGAAGGATGATCTCAGTCCTTCCAACTTTTCAATCAAGAGAACACTCAAAGTTGAAAGAATAAAGATATTTAAAATGGGCACTAATCTTCCTTGAAACCTGATACAATGTTGGAGTCACCACTAAAAGAAAACTTTTAAAATATAATAGTTTACAAACTTGTTGTGATACATAATAAAATCACACTTTGTTGAATCTAGTGATGAGATATGAAAGTAAAGATACTAAAAATCTATATTTATGTTCAAGAGGGGAAATCACTTCAAAACATGAATAGATTTACATCTCCTTGTAAGAAACCAATAGAAGTCAATTTACCAAATCTTTCAAGTCACCAACAACATCCCTGGTGGAATGTTATGTACTTGATGGCCCAAAGTAGTAAAACACACTCAAGTAACTTCATATTTCAAACATATGAGAATATGGATAAACATTGTCTAAAAATATGTAGCTAAAGTTAAAGCATCAAATATTTCTAAAGGTAGAAAAATTTAAAACCTGAACTTATACAAGCCCTCTGCAAGAGTCCTTGAGAACATAAGTGACTAGGTTTGATGTTTAATCCCTGATAATGGTGTCAATAAGGTGTTGGTTCCCAATTGCACACCTCTCATACTCAACCTTGCACACTTTGATAAAATGGCAAATGAAGATGAAAAACCTATAGATATGTTGTTATAGTTGGGGAAGGGTTTAGCATCAGGATGGATTGAATGTAGATAATGACTAGAAGACACTTATAGAGGGTATGGTTAGCTCCCCACTACTTTTGGATCTACCTGAACCAATGTGAGAGGACCTAAGGGGTATCTTACTCATATGGATGGATACTATAGTTCAATCTCCATGGGAATTATTGGTGCATATAACACACAAATCTGACCAAGGTATAACCAAGTTTTCACACTCTACTCGAGAAGGGTTATCACACAGAATGAAAAAATTCCCTAGAATAGACACAAGCTACTAAATACATATGTAAATATGATTTCAACCTTAATTTCTAAATAAATTGTCAATAAAAAAGGACTAAATGGAAGACTGCAATGTTGGGATTTAAAGCATAAAACATAGATACATTTTATTTATGCAAGATTTATGCATCTGTAGGCAAATAATACTCAAGATATACAACAAGGTGTATTATTTACAAGGTAGATAGGGTAGGATGAGTTAAGTAGTTATAAAATATTGGTTTGGTGGTGTGTTTTTTAAAATATAAGGATCTCCTTCATCAAGCATGATATCATTCATTTGCAAAAATGAAAGAGACTGAAATACAAGATAAGGAAACTAGCAAGAATGGTTTGCATCCATTGGTGCTAATACAATGCAAATATTCATATGATTCTTTAAACCCTAAATCATACATAGCAACTAGAGATTCAAACACTTTATATTATCAAATCCATAAACCCAAGGTGCCCTTAAGAGGTTATCAACAACACATTTCCAAATCACTATGTAGAAAGGAATTTACAACTTAGATCTATACCCAAAATAACTGCTACCATTGATAAGAATAAACTAAATACCCAATCATTAGATCATGTAAAATATGTCATTGCATTTAATTGATAAAATACATCATAAATCATAACCATTTTCCATTATCTTGAAAATAAACCTAATATACATCATTGTTTCAGAAAGCTACCATGGGAAAAGCATGGTGAGTTTGCTCTTTTGATAGGAGAGACATATACAATGCTCTCAGAGATTGCTAATGGCTATAAAGTTTCAACCACCTAATCAAGAGAGACAAGACATACATATAGCAAGGATCCCAAAATCTAAAAGAGCCTAAGACTTCGAAAGAACAACAACCTTTGAAAAGAGGACAAGCCCTCCTTTTATACAACTCTTTCACCCAAAATATTTTGGGAATATGATTCAGCTAAAAGATGCCCTTGATCACACCTGAAAGCTCATGCCTTGCAAAAAAATCATTTTGGTAACTACCTATCCTTGTCATGATGAATATTTGAAAATAAAACTTTGATCCTATTGGCTGTAAATGTGTTACACTTGAGCTGGAGGGATAATATTCCCTTGGGAGCAAAACAAACTCCTTGTCTTCATGTGTAACTACTTGGCCATGTTGTCCCATTAATCATTTGAAAAACTAGAAACTTTTAGACAACTACCCTTCCTCTTGTGTATGCCAAATAAAGTCCATTATTTTGTGTTAATTGTATTAGAATAATCCAATTGTGATAGAAGCAAAGAAGGATCCATGGCCATCTGGAAAAAATGCTTGGAATGGACCACCTTGGCCTCATAAACCCTACAAGATATTTTTCCTCTATGGAGGTCTTCGACACAAGAAAAATTTTAAAAATGTCAATACTTAGCTTCTTTTACCTTTCTATCTTAATGCTAAATTTTCCTGTGCCTTCTCATTTTCTATTTTGTCTTTCACCTTTTAGGGTTACCACCAAACTTTATAATGATTAATGCATTATTTTACCCTTTTAAAAGCTTGGATTCATCATTTGACCCTCTACATGGATTATATTAATAGCATGGCTCTCTTTTATTTAAAATCTTGTGCTTTGAAAAAATTTAACTTCCACTTGAACAAGTCATACATTTGAGAATGAGAAAAAATAAGGACATGGCCTCTTGAATACTTTTATGTCCTTACTTGTTTTCCACTTTGACCTCTAATTTCCCTTGAAAATTCATTGCTTCGTTTTGGACTATTTCTCTTTTGGCTGCATATTGACTAGTTAATTATAAACATTATGAATCGAATGCTCCAAACACAAACCCTAAATGAAAATTTGTATTACCAAGTCCTTTGAAGCAAGGGGAACACAAAATTCAACAAAGGATTTCTGAACAAAATATATGATGCAAAAGTTTTGAATAAAATACTTGACATAAAAGTTCCAAATAAAATGTCTGACCATAAGAGTTCTAAATAAAATGTCTAACCACAAGTTCTAAACTTAAGGATTTTCCAAAAACTTGAGAATTTCAAACAAAATGTCTGATTAAAAATTCTAAACTTATGAATTTTCCAAAAAACTTAAGAATTTGAAAATTCAAACTTGTCATTTGTTACTTGTTTTTTCACCATATATTCCTGCAAACCTTTTCACCCCAACTACAATTTGAAATATTGCAAACATGTAATTAGCCTTGAGAATTTTACCACTTCAAAGCCTTTTTAAAGATGGAATACATCATACTCATCATTATTTGATCTTCTTAGCTTGATTTTAATCACAAACCCTACAATCTCATTAAAACATGAAAACATTAAGCATTAGATGGAACTGAGATTACATAGGGTTTTTACAAGGTAAAAGCAAGATTTTTAACTTAGGTGAACACTTGAAAATAGGAGGCAATAGTTAGATATTCATGTACTAATATTTCAAAAAAAGACACAAATTGTTAAGTGAAATTTTGGGCACTAACATACCCAATCTTCATAGTAGACTGCCAGTTCTGTAAGGGGTCCTTGTTAGAGTTAAAATCACTAAGAGGGGGTGGTGAATCAGTGATGCAAGATAATCCAATTCAATTCTCAACTCATAAACATTCAACATACATCAATCTTGATCGAGTAGCATAAACATGAAAGCACATACATCCAAAGCATACATCACATGAACATATCATATATGTGGGAAACCCTTTTTGGGAATAAAACCCACTAAACCCTATAAGATAGACTACAATCTTAGAAAACAAGATCTAACATTTAGACCAGTACCTACTGATCAAGGAACACCCATCCCTTAATTTAGTGAGACATGTATCCCATAAGGAGGAACCAACCCCCTAAGTAACCAAGCACCCACCCAGCTACCTTGATCTGATCTCCACCTTTGATTTTATGTCTTCTACACAAGATGGTGAACTTTTCTTACTTTCACTCTTTCCCCTTTACACTCTCACACACTTGTACATACAAGCAATCATCCAAAACACACTTTTGGATCACTAATCACTTTTAAGCACATACACAATCAAAAAACCTATAAAAATTGATCACACCATAAAAAACATGAACTATAGGTCATGCACACACTCTTTAACATGCTCAGCTCTTCAATCCATCCACTAAGTACACTCACTCAATCAACCTCTAAGGCTTGCTCGCTCAATATACCTCTTTTACGCTTATTAGGTCCAATGACCTATGTCATCAACTTGATCAAATAAATATGACTAATCTTCTTTAATTTTTGATGGTCCTCACTATCTTTTACCTTCTCTTTTAAAGTTTCCTTCTCTCGATATCACATCTGCTCTGCTCTTCACACTCAAGTCTAGAATCCATCACATTTACTTTCACTATTTATAGAGTCTTCATGAATATTATCTCCTTGGTCAGCCATAAAACTTGTCTTAACCCTTAAAACATCTAACATATCTCAATACCATCCTCATAGGCCATCCATAACATCCATGGGTCACACTTAAGTAGCTTTACCTTTCAATTAGGCCTTAATAGCCCTTATAGGTCTCATGGAGACCTATTCACCCTTTTAGAACTTCATTAATCAAATTAAGAACATAAAATCACTTTAAAATACATGGGTCCACTCCATATTATCTCTAAGACATCTTTAGATGATTGTTCCCACCAAAACACCATTTTGCTAAAGCACAATTTGCTCAAATATAATTTTGTACACAGTAGCACCATGAACAAACAAACAATAAACTTTGAATCTCCATAACTTTGATTGTAAAAACAATTAAACCTTATAAATAGATTTCCTAGATGCACCTTGAAGTCCTCTACAGATTTTACTTTTACACCACCATGAAATTCATCCTAGATCAAAATATACACCTCAAAAACTATGCACTAGTTTTCCCTCATTAATTTTGAATATTCAAATTCTAGTGATCATTGAGAAATTGTTAAACATCAGAGACTTTAACCTCATCTCATGTTCCTTATAAACTTTGACCAAATATGCACTATTAATCTCCTTGAATTAGCTTGGTCTTTATCTTGAAATGTTTACCATTGATCTAAGATCTGAGCTCCCATGATTGTGCCACTTGGCAGCTTTGTGTGCGTTCTGTGCACATTGACTTTTTAACTCAATGCACTCCATCGATCTCAATTTGTATGAACACTGTCATGCCATGGATCTTCTATTAGATTAATTATATTGAGACACATGTCACAAACATGTGCCTTCTTAGACATATTGACTTTATGTGCACTATTGGATCATAACCTATGATTTAACATGCACCGTTAGATATACTGACTAGTTGACCTTAGACTTTAATGTAGTTAAACTTGATAGTATCTAGCCCATCACAGTCTACTAGAGCAAATTTTAAGGTTTATAACTTGAGATAGAAAACACTTCAAGATTCTAAATCTTTAGGGTACCTTCTTGGTAGTATAGACAATATCTTCATGAAATCCTTTGACCTTAGTTGACTTTTTGAGTACCTAAACTAAATGTACAAACTTGTTGGTTTAGTCATATCTACATGACATGTAGTGATGGTATAGATTCTCTTAAGCAATAAGATTCATGTTTATTTTTATAAATGATTAAGTGACACACCAAAGCTTCACCAAGACATCTATAGATGCCTCACAACTTCTTCTTTGTCCTTATAGACCTGCATAAGTGTTATATATTCTCCAACCTATCAAACACAACATCTTTGTTATTAATGCATTAATATCTCATGATATCTTTGACATAAATGACAATCCTAACATTAATTACCATGCTCAATAATCTCCCCCTTTGTCATTTATGGTAAAACACCCTTAGAATGACTTCATTTGAATTCTTTCATTCTGATCTTTCTCCCCCTTTGACATTAATGACAAAGGGTCTCTTTCTCAACATGCCAATAATCTTTCCTCAACATTATGTATGAATTCAAATATTATCAAGATGCTCAAGATACTTACATATTTCAATCATATGAATCAATTTCTCCCCCTTTGACATGCACCAATCTGAACTTGAACTTTTCTAATCATTGGACCTGATAAACTGCTCATAGAGCTTAGAAATCTCCCCCTAACGTCATCCTCCATCTTATGTCATTTATTCTTTGATATACATCAATCTAAACTTGATATTTTATGATCCTTAGACCCATCTACCTATATAAATCACAAGCTTTCTTTTCTCATGCATGAAGATTCAATACCTTGTCAAAATATATGACTTGGTTTGATCAAGTCATCATGTCAATATTCTTAAATTCACAACTGTAGCAGACATCTTCACACTTCTATAAAGACTAAAGCATCTTCACATATGTTCCCCCTTACATCATCTACATCTTCTTAAAGTCTTTCAAACTATTTGAGTTAGTTCCCCTTAACTACATGCTTCATTTGGATCATGACATCTTCAACAAGTCATCTTAATAAACTAGGTCTATCAACAACTTTTCAACATTGTCCACACTCAGTTAATATCCTTATGAAACCACCAATAGATCTTATATCTTCATAACACTATGAACTCCATGACATACACAAATTATCATCTACAGAATCCAGAGACCTTCTTCAAGATATCAAATATATGACAACACATTCTCCTCATCCTTCATATCAACCTTGTCTTCAGTTTACATTATTTGATCAATCAATTTAAGCAATTAACAAGATCTTACCTTTAGGACCAAAAACCTTGAACACACCTTGAGCACATTTGAACAAGATCAACATACCTTTATATGCAATATAATATCTTGATAACTCACCATCCTTGATTAGACACTTGGAAATTTCCATTCTTTGTCTATAGACCTTTAGAACCAACAATTTCATTCTTCACCATTTGACCAACTAGAAAATCCTTCAGATTTGATCAAAACTTTGACTAGGATCACTATTTTTGAAAATATATTATCATGTCCTTCTATAATAAACCAATACATCTTCTTATGACCTTTATTGTCCTGCAACATCAACCAAAGCTCAAATGGCATCCACCATGCTTCTTCTTGCTTTCAAGTGTCTCCTTGAAGCCTAGATAGAGACACCCGAACCCATAATGTCATTGAATAATGTGAAATTAGTAGTTTCCCATAACTCCTCATATTCCTTCTCTTCCTTGGTCATCTAATATTGATAGTTCTTCTTCTTCTTCTTTTTAGGTTTAATAGAAGAAACATGCTCATACACAATAATATTCTCCTTTTCTTTTAAGAATGGATTGAAAACATATGGAGACAAGGTAGATTCAAGACATACTTTTTCATATGAATAAAGAAGCTCATCACTATTCATTAACAACTGATGTTCTTTACATGAAACTTACTCAACAATAGCAAGATGTTTACTTGTATCCATACACACCTTGGAACTAGTCTCAACTAGCACCTTGATCTTCTCCTTGAGCTCAACTTGAACTAACTTTTGACTCTCCATTTCTATCTAGACAGATGACACATCCTCTTGGAATTCTTGAACCTTCTTCATATCTAATTCCTCTTTTGCTTTAGCAGGTAGTCCACCTTGATCATTTAGCTCAACTAAATTAGTTTTCTTGTTCTTCACTTCCTTAGGATTCCATACCAAGGATTGACCTTTATTGAGCACACTAAGATGTCCATGCACATTCTTATGACCTGAGAACTTTCTTATAAAATTTATTTAAATATGACCAAATTAATGAAAATAGAAACAAATAACATCATTCATACGTTCTGCTTGATGAATATTATGAATCTCAACAAACATACCATCTTGTCTCTTAGGTTCATTATGCTCAATCTTAACTATCTTTGGTCTCCATACCTAGGTTAATATTTTCCCATGCATTATAGGGTAGAATCTAACAATATTTCCCATGTCATGACAATTATAATAGACTAAATTATTCATACCTCTAGTTGACTAGCTTCTCATCCTTTTACAATTTCTTGCCTTATGACCAAACCTGTAATAATCAAAATAATAACCATTAAAAGATCTTTCATACCTCATGGCACTTGGCTACCTGATGGATCTTTTATTGATCTTGGTGCTTTCATCCTTCTTGTCTTGAATTGACCTCACCTTGACAACAAATTTCTCATGCTCACCCTTTAATGAATCTAGCTTGTTTTTTAATTGAATGTTATCATCCTCTCTAGCTCTCACACTTGAACTTGTAGCTTCTAATTAAATTCTAAGATCTTGGATGGTCTCCTTATCCATCTTGTCTTCTTTAGGCATTTTATCCTTTAATATACATCCTTTCTCTTCAATAATATTTATAGAATTAAGATTGGATTTCAACTCATCATGCTCACCTTATTTTGAACTCAACTTGGCATTAGTCTCTTTTAATTGAGTCTTGAGATGTTTGCATTCTTCCTCTTTTGAACTCAGGTTAGTCTTTATAACTCTTAATTGATTCTCAAGAATGTTGATCTTCTCTTTATCATATTTTGATCTTGAGCTTGCCTTTAAGGATTCTAGCTCCTTATTGAGCTTGATGCACTCATTCATAATAGCCTTAAAGTTTGAGGTCATGATCTTCTTCTGAGCTTCTTCTTGCTCATACTCTCTCATCTTACCACTATACATCTTAATAAGTGCCTTGATTTTATTGCATTTTTATTCACTTAATTTTAGATATGAATAAGTAACATCTACTTGAGCCTTCAACTCCTTATTCTCTTTATTCAATTACTTAGCTTTATTATACCTTGGATCACCTTCAAGTCATTAAACTTGCAATGAAAGTCCTACTCTGATACCAATTATTAGAGGTACAATAACTGATGGGGGGTGAGTTAATGATGCAATATAATCTAATTCAATTCTTAACTCTTAAACATTCAACATACATTAATCTTGATCAAGCAGCATAAACATGAAAGCACATACATCCAAAGCATACATAAGAGCATACATCACATGAAAACATCATATACATGGGAAACCCTCTTGGGGAATAAAACCCACTAAACTTTTCATGATGGAATACAATCCTATAAAATAAGATCCAACATTTATACTAGCACCTACTAATCAAGGAATAGCCATCCCTTAGTTTAGTGAGACACCCATCCCATAAGGAGGAACCAACCCCCTAGGAAACAAAGCACCCACTTAGCTACCTTGATCTAATATCCACCTTTAATCTAATGTCTTCTACACCTAAATATGGACTTCTCTTACTTTCTCTCTTTTCCCTTTATACTCTTACAAACTTGCACACATAAGTAATGCATCCAAAACACCCTTTTGGATCACTCTTCACTTCTAAGCACATACATAATAAAAAACCTACAAAAACTCTATCACAGCATCAACAACATGATTTTTAGTTCATGCACACACTCCTCAACCTACTTATCTCTTCATTCCACTCACTAAGCATGCTCACTCAATCGGCCTCTAAGGCTTTCTCACTCAATCTACCTCTTTTAAGATTATTAGGTCCAATGACCTATGTGTTCACCTACATCAACTTGATTCGTGTTCACCTACATCAACTTGATCAAATAAACATGATTAATCCTCTTTTCTCTCTAATGGTCCTCACGGACCTATACCTTCTCTTTCAAAGGTTTTTTTGTTCAATATCACATCTACTCTACTTTTCACACTCAAGTATAGAATCTATCACATTTGCTTTCACTCTTTCTATAGTCTTCATGAATATTATCTCCTTGGTCAGCCATAAAACTTATCCTAACCCTTAAGACATATAACATAGCTCAAAACCATCCTCATAGGTCAGCCATAGCATCCATGGGTTACACTTAAGCATCTACGCCTTTCAAATAGGCCTTAATAGCCTTTATAGGTCTCATGGAGACCTATTCACACTTTTAACACTTCATCAAGCAAATTAAGAACATATGATCACTTTCAAATACATGGGTCCACTCCATATAATCTCTAAGACATATTTAGGTGATTTCTCTCATCAAAACACCCTTCTACTAAAGCACAATTTCTCAAACAAAATTTTATACATAATAGCACTATAAATGAACAAATATTCAAATTTGAAGCTCCATCTATTTGACTATAAAAATATTCATACCTTATAACCAAATTCTTAAGATGTACCTTGAAGTCCTCTGCAACTTTTCTTTTTATACCACCATGAAATTCATCTTGGATCAAAATATATAACTCAAAAATTGTGCATTAGTTTTCCCTTGTTAATTTAAATATTCAAATTCCAATGGTCACTAAGAAATTGTTAAACATCAGACACTTTGACCTCATCGCATACTCCTTGGAAACTTTGACCAAATATACACAATCAATCTCCTCAAATTATCCTAGTCTTTATTTTGTAATGCTCATTATTGATCTAAGATCTGAGCTCCTATAATTGTGCCACTTGGTAGCTCTACATGCCTTTTATGCATATTGACTTTTTGACTCAATGCACTCCATCGATCTCAATATGTATGAACACTCATGCATTGTTGATCTTATATTAGCTTAATGATATTGAGACACATGTCATAAGTCATGCCTTCTTTGACAAATTGACTTTACACGTCATTGGATCATAATTTGTGATTTAATGTGCACCTTTAGATCTATTGATTAGTTGACCTCAGACTTTAACGTAGTTAAACTTGATGGTCTCTGGCCCATCACAATCTGCTAGAGTAACTTTGAAGATTTATAACTTGAGCTAAAAAACACTTTAAGAGTCTAAATATTCAAGGTACCTTTTTGGCATTATAAATAATATCTTTATAAAATCCTTTGACCTTGGTTGACTTTATGAGTACTTGAATTGAATGCACAAACTTACTAGTTCAATCATATTTCCATGATGTGCAGTGAGGGTATGGCTTCTTTTAAGCTACAATATGCATGTTTCTTTTTCTAAATGATCAAGTGACACACCAGAGCTTCACCAAGACATCTATACATGCCTCACAACTTCTTCTTTGTACTTACAGACCTGCATAAGTGTTATATATTCTCCAAGTTATAAAACACATCTTTGTCATTAATGCATTAGTATCTCATGCTCTTTTTGACATCAATGACAATAATAACATCAATGACCATGCTCAACAGTCCTGAGGAATGGGGAAAATGTTATGGGAAGGTAGGTAAATTTTACTTTTCTTGTTCATATAAACTTCATGAGTTGATCTTAGTATTATAACTATTTTCCTATATAGCTTTGTGCTTATTATGAATAGGTATCCTTTGTATTTTTATGGTCACTAGCCTCTTAGTGTTTTCCTTCTCACCTAGTATGCCTCATGTTTACTAAGGTTTTATTATACATGCATATGTCTTACTTTTTACACTCCCTATTTCATTACAAAAATCCCAATATTTCCCCTTGATGAATCTTATTTTTTTAACTAATCATACCCCTAGGGTTTCCCTTTGTGAGTTGTACTATAAGACCTTAGATAGGACCAAACATTTCTCACAAAATATTTCCTTATTTTTTTACTTATTACCCTTCACCTCATTAGTGTTTTCCTTGTGAGTTGCAGTATAAAACCTTGGATGGGACCAACCATTCCTTACAAATTGGTGCATTAAATCCCATTAATGTGTTCCAACTTTTATATTCACCTGATTGGTATTCCCTTTGTGAGTTGTAATAGAATACCTTGGATAGGACCAAGCATTCTTCACAAAATATTCCCATAAAGTTTCATATTATAACCACATCAAAATGATATTACATTATTCAAATTTGAGATCATTTTTTTTACATTATGATTTACACATCATTTATATACTTCCCATCTTGATTTAGTATATTTTATGCTTAATTCATAAAACATTACACTTTATCTTCTTATTTTCCAGTTGCATGTATTTTTACAACCATTTTTATTAAATTTCTCATACTTCCCATCTTAATTTAGTATGATTAATTTTATTTATACTTACATTTGTTTTTTTCATAATTCCCATCTTGATTTAGTAGGATTGATTAACTTTATTGTACGTTTGTTTTTCATACCATTTGTTATAACATGTTTTCCACTTTATTATAAATTTTCATATTTCTCATCTTGATTTATTATGGCTTATATTTGTTTTAATTTGGTGAAATTTTAGTTATACATGATTTGAAACATTTTTTACTTTTACTTTACCATTTTTGCTTTACTATATTTATTCATATTTTGTTTTTACACATTTCCCATTGTGATCTAGTGTGTATCAAATTTTATGATTATTTATCTACTTTTCTAAATTATATGATTTTATTTTTAACCATGCATGTGTATCACATAATACTATGAAATAAAACATATATCATAAATTTCTCATAGCATATACAACAAAAGTAAAATACATGTGCTAAAAAGTAAATGCATCCATACATCCATAAATAACATCAGTACAACTCATAACTCAATAAATGGCCATATCAATATATAACATGAGTCTAATACAAATACAATGTATATATCTCTAAGGTTGTGTTCCATCATGTCTATTTAGTGGATGAGCCACACTATCCATAGATGTTATGACTAACCCCTCTAAATAATCTGTTGTAATGAGGTAGTCTAGGATCTCAAACCATCAACCTGTCCCTATAGTTTAGCCACCTGGGCCTAAACACATCCAATCTCTATCATCATTTCCATATAGGTATCTCACTCCTATGTCAATATCATGTCTCTCCCTCTCTAATTCTTATGGGTAGTTGTAGGCCCTCTCCATGTCTCTATCTGCCTAGTTGCCTCTCCCACCAATCAAAACCAGCAAGCATATGATGGGCAGATGGTA
The DNA here is from genome assembly GCA_037957365.1 of Torreya grandis. Lineage (NCBI taxonomy): Eukaryota > Viridiplantae > Streptophyta > Pinopsida > Cupressales > Taxaceae > Torreya > Torreya grandis. Next base: position 3,254,312 of record JARHVA010001307.1, read on the forward strand.
CCATAGGGTCCTCCATAGTAGTAGTATAGGTATGCCTTAGTATGCCATTAAAAATATATCAATGGTTGCCTCAAACTGTGACACCCCATCTAAACTTCTCTTTAGACATTTTTTAAAAACATAAAAACTAAATATACATTAGATTTCATTCATATATATGTGTATATATATATATATATATATATAAACCATCTATCCATACCAAGTACATAAACAACTATGCATCTAGTGATTTATCCAAAAACATAAAACTTTAAGCATTTCTTACCAACATCAGTGTCACCAACCATGGTCTACCCATCATCCTGATCACCGAGCACCTCTATTGTAGGTTGCCTTTATGCAAATACAAAACCTAGAGACACCACTCGTGTATTATGGTCCTCTCCTCATCTGCATCTCTATAGACTAATTTATCTAACTTACCCTGGGTTCTCCATGTATGACTGCTAACTCATGTGTCCTCTCCCTTTGACAATGCCTTTGTCCCATAGGTGCCTATGGTGTCAATTGCATTAGTAGCTATATCCCCTATCATGGATCCATAGCAACCTCACTTGCATCCTCACCTATGTATCCAACACTATCACATCATCTATCTTTGGTTTAGTCATCCCTTATTTTTATGCCTAACTAGCCCAAGGTCTTGCTTAATGAGGCCTAATGATAGGTATCTCTATAAGTACTTATGCACCCCTCTACCTATAAGATCTCTAGAAGGACATGCCCAATATGCAAACACTACTAGGGGAACCACTGAATGTGGAAATCCTAGCTATACAAGTACATAAGCTATAGGATGTGGCCCTACCCATGAGGTATAATGTCTAGTAAAGTGCATGGATGATAATATAGTAACCATAGTAGCCTAAGTTAGCCCACTAACTACAATATTAGTATAGGGATACCATATAATCTGCTAATGAATAATTATTTGTAATGCTTGGACATGGGTCATAACATGTATTGTATGATCCTATCACCACCTCACCACCTAAATTAGCGTATCATCCACCACATGAGGCAACCTAGCTAGCAAGTACACAAAAAACCTCTCATATATCCAGGTACTCAATAAAATCATGGGGCCCATAATCTTCTACCCTAGGTTAGCATACCATACATATCATGTATGAGCTATACCCAAATAATCAAGCCCAAATCATATCAATTACCCTACTCTAGGATCAACTGGCATAAGGCTACTGCATATAATGGTATCTTCCCATCTGACTTGTGACACAACACACATGTTATCGTAAGTCTTATCATGGTCTTTTGGATATCTAGAATGGTTGAGATATATACATCAAATAAAAATACCCATAATCTAGGGTAAATCCTATCTGAGGTAGTTACCTAATATACTATGGATTACCTCTCCTCCTTAGCCTTTGATGTATCACAAATCATAGAATTCTTGACAATAAGAAATCCAAACAAAGCATGGACATCCTCCAAGGTAATACCCACCTCCATAATATCCCCATCCACCTCCCATCAAAAAGTGTTAGTTGGTCATTCCCATGCTCCTAAGAACATGAAGACTATATAAACACTAAGAGGGATCCTCTACATCTCCATGATGCCTCTAAATCTTAGGGAGGCTAGCCACTCTCAGTCAACATCTAGCAATCTCCTTGGTAAATATAGTAACCAAGATGCATCTACCAGGTGCCAAAGCTCTGTCGTCTCTATAAAATGTTAAACACCATTGAATGTATTATATTTTGATATAAAAATGATAAATATACATTCTAAAAATTATTAAATTATTGAAATTTAACTACCTCATCAACTTGTTATTACTATTTCTCTATTTTTCACCATTTTCCTATACAGTTAACCCTTTTTATACTAAATCAGCCCTATCACATCTCTTTACCAATTATATTGGCCCTTTTCTATGCAATCAACCCCCTTATACAAACATAGTTATCCCTTTTTATACTAAATTGACCTTATCAAACCTCTTTACCAACTATATCAGCCCTTTGTTATGCAATCAATAACCTTCTATAAAATAGTCAGCCATTTTATACTAAATCAACCCTCTGCTATGCAATTGACCCCCTTTTATAAACATAGTTGGGCATTTTATACTAAATCAGCCATTTTCCCATCATTGCATACTAAATTTTCCTTCTACCATGGAGACTTCCATATTTAACAAACTACATCAGCCCCTACTACATATCGAATCGGCTAGCATGCACTAAATCAACCCCATCCATTTTTATAACTGAGTCAGCCCTCTGCTACATAGTCAGCCACCCCCAAAAATATTATGTCACCCCTACTATGCATTCAACCACCCCTAACAATACTATATTGGCCTTTTTATATGCAATTATCCACTTTGTTACCCCTCACTCTTTCCAACTGAGTCAATTGGCCAACTTGGATCAAAATCCACGATAGATTTTCAATTATTCACTATGAATGCCTTAGGCATTTATTGGTTTGACCCTTTCCTGCCCATTAACCACTTTATTCCTAGTTTACCAAAAAAAATCTAGGGAAAATTTCACTACTTACATTTTCCCTAATACTTATTTTGTTGTACCTAGATTACTTTCAATAAATATTACCAAAATAAAATAAAATTAATGCACCACATACCTAAGTTTCACCACCTACGATCACTAGGCATCCTCCACATATCTGTCATCTCCTCACCATGGTCACTTTCTATGCTCAACTAGATCACTCAGAGATTTTTCTTCTCACAATAGTAAAATTACAAATGAATTAATTTTTACCCTATTTATATCACCATTTCAAAATTCTTTAATTATCGGTTATTTTTGCCTAGATTCTATTTTTTACTCATAAATTTATTTTTATTGTATTGTTTTTTAAACCAAAATATGTTCTATAATCTTGACATCATAGAGAATTTTTCCACATATACATGTACAGCTTGAAAACAAATCAAATTTTCACTTAATTTACAAGTTTGCCTAATGTTCCCTACATTGGACACCTATGCATTTCTCTCACTTCATTTATACTTTATAGCATTAATGTAAGTAAAGGTATGTATTTTTTAATTATGTCATTTCATTTATCTTATTTTCTTATTACTACAATTTATTTATCTCAATTTTTTGTTTTATTATGGTCTTTCCCTGAAGCACCATCCTATATTGCAACGACATGACATGGGATGAGATTTGAGTGGGGCATATGTATACATGCAATATTTTTAAACTTTACCAATTACTAATGTTTTCTCTCTTGTAAGAACTCATTAAGTCTCAATATCTCTAATTGTATTCCTTAAAGGGTGTACCAAGAAAGGGGTGGGCATACCATTGGTGCTTTTTAAGATTATTGTTCCCTAAAACACCACTTAAAACCAACACAAGTCCCTCATATACATTTCCCTGAGCTTTGACACCTCCCTTAAACACTCCAATAAATTCACCACCTCAAATAGCCCATACCTAAGACAAACTTCTTTTTACCTTCCTTTAAATAGAGTTAAATGAGTTGACATTGTTCTAGGAATTGAGAACATTATGGAACTAAGTTAGTTGGGACTAAGTTGGCCTAGTCGATTTAGTTCAAGACCTAACTACTCTATTTCCTAAAAAAATAGGTTGATTGGGCCACTATGTCAACTAAAATTCCAAAAAAAATTAGGGTTATATCCAACTATATATACATATCCTTCACCTCATTTGTGAAAGAGATAATCATTGATTTACACTTCTTTATTTACTTATCTGCCATTATACTTAACGAGTCATTACTTAGGGTTTCATATTTCCTTTGGATAAGAATATTGTCTCATGGGAAAAGTCTTTTATATGCATAGGAGAAGTATTATATCCTATAGATGACATATCTTTGTCATCATTATGAACCACAATAATCTCTTACAAAGCACCATTGGCCAAGGGAGAGATCAAGGCTTGATGGGTTCATCTTCACAGTAAATATTCCTAACTCTTACCCCTCTTTTATTATTAAATAGATTTGCATGTATTGGCTTATGATTGTATTTATCTCTCCATGCTAAGGATTACCTCTACATTGACTTGAGTATATTTCTTATTTGCATGTTTATTGTTTATGTTTATTATCCCCCATTTGAGCCACAAGCTTTGGTGAGCACTAGATTAGATTTACTTTACTTTGTTACAAAACCATAGGACCTAGCTAGGGTTATTATGTGGTATTTCTCGACTAGAGGCTTTAGAACCATCTATGGTGATATTTTATGGTAAAAGACCCCTTAGTTATGTCTAGTGGATCCATATTGGTCATGATCCCAATTGTATAAATGTACCAACAAGCAGAATGGCTAGTTTGATTTATCTTCTCTGAGCTAGAATTGATTTATATATCAGCGTCACTTTCCCTTGAATACACTATACATTTAACAAAAAATTTATAAATCTATTTGATTAAATGAATAATTGTTCATAATTGGATTTTCATAAAATCTTTGACATCACATTATAATCAATATTTGTTATATATATCTGCAAGAAAAACCATGTTTGGCAAGACCTATGCTATAACTATAATCTTGAGGACCTTCGTATGACCTTGTTGCACTTATAAATTCATATGAGGCATTGAAGGTGACTTGATAGACATATATGAAAAATATGGAGGCATACATAAGGAACAAGAACTATTTGACAACATGACTAAGATAAATTTGGTCTCATGGAATACTCTAATTATAATATATGAACTAAATGGATTTTGTAAGGGCACTCTCAAACTCTTTGAACAATAAATGCTAGGCCCAAGAAGAAGTGAAGATCATTCTAGCCTCTATGTACAACTTTCAATTAAAGTGGAATTTCATGGTGGGTGTAGACATCATTGTAATACCTACAATGGTAGATAGAATTGTGTATTTTCCCTATTAGAATGGAAATCTCTATGAATTTTGGGTAACCAATGGCTTTATCATATGGGAATGATATTCACAATAGATGATAGGGATAAATAATGCTAGATTTATGAGGAATGTAAAGGGGTATATAGCTTGTAAGGTGGAAATATCCTTTAATGGCATTTTTTTATTGTCAAGGGTGGATGAGGATGTCATGAGTGTTGATTTAATTGTGAAAGGTATCCACATCTAATGTGTGATTCAAATCAATAATACAATGCCATTGATGTGGGGACAAGATATTGAGGTCTTAGAGCCTATCTTATAGCTTTTGTTTGTCAATTATATAAATTACATTGATAAATGTGATATGTCATTGAACTTAAAAAGTGTATCTTCATTGGGTTCATCAAGTCTATCACTTTAAATACTCAATCACTACCCACCACAATCACCACCCAATTCACCCAAGAATCTTTCACTGCTTCCATGTTTTGTATGGCCTTTACCTTCCCCACCATTTTAAGTAAGGTACAACTACCGATTTATAATTTATCCCTTTTTAAAACATCTTTCACCCATGGAATATTGTCTATGTCCTCCAAGGTCAAATCAATAAATGTGTCATAAATTAAGTCCAAAACAAATTTCCACATTTGTTCTTAGGAAGCCTCCTAATGGCCACATAACCAGTATCATTATCTATAAATAATTAGACCACATTTTATGTCCCCACGTATATCACAACATCATCAAATATATGAAAGAGTGTTTTTCCTAATTTTATTATATTAGATGCATCGACACTCTTAAGAAAAATTGTGCCAATGTCATATGACACAAGGAAGTGTTTATATATTTTGAAATTTTTTTTGTAAGTGCTTATGAGTTTGAAGTGGGTGAGGAGTAAAAATGAGTGAAATAAGGTCTTAAAACATACATAAATACCAAACTTAGACCCTAAGAAGAAATGGAAAGGAAATAAATAACATGCAAGTGGTGAAATATTTCAATGTGTGTTGGGCGGAATGGTGAGTAACAATGACAGGGTATTTTAGGTGATACCATATGTTAGGGCATATATTGTATGTCAAACCTAGATTCATGGTAGTGGTCAGATATACATGACCTACATCACCCATTATGAAGGGTTCCATAGCTTTTAAGTTGGCAAGATCTTTAATTTTTTGTTTCCTATTATTGAGGGTGAATGAAGATGTCATGAGAGCTAGTTTGATTGCAACAGGACTCCATGTCTGATGTGTGACTTGAATCAATGATGCAATTTTGATAATGTGGTGATAAGACTTTGATATCCCAGAGTCTATCTTATTTCTTACATTCATCCTTATTACTAATATATTAACACTTGAAAATAAAAAATTACATCCCTTCTAATGTTCCTTGCACCATCCATTTCCTTATCGATGCAATTATTTTTTACACCTTGAAAACATTAGAATTCATCATTTTAGAATTTTTATTTGTATATGTAGTAGGTCCTACTATTCTTTATCAATGAAATTATTTTTTACACCTTTCAAACATTATAATTCATTATCTTATCACTTTTATTTATATATGTAGTAGGTTGTGATGGTAGGAATAAGACGAAATTATACAACTATGAAACTAATTAGACAGAGAATGGAAAGGCTTTCTTAATGAAACACCCTTGCATATAATATATTTTAATTATAATTATAACATAACATAATATAATAAATTATAAAATAATATATTATTATATAATTGTATAATATTAATTAAATATATTATATATTATTATAATATATAAATAGTATTGATATATTTTATTATTAATAATATAATTATAGTAATATATATAATATTAATATTTCATTAAATATAATATATAATTAATCTAATATTATAGTAATATATAATAAAAAACATCCTAATGTATTTTAAAAACTATAAACGATACTAAATATTATGTTTATTGTTATGTGGCAATGTTTTTGGTTGAACTCTATGCAATGCATCTTAATGTGACTAATTAATCTTTAGATGAAAAAATAGGCATATCGATGCATTGATAGAATGACTTCTAATAATTAGGGTATAGTGGATATGCTTATAGATCTACCTGGGACACTTAGGTTTTGTATGATGGAGAACTTGAATAATGGTGTCGCAGGGGTCACTTTGGTTTGTATGGTTAACATGCATGAGTATGGAGATGATGGTGCACAAGGTGATGGTGAGAGCATCATGCATGGCTCATATTCATCATTGCATGGTCAAGTCCCAGTTGAATTCTTTGCATCTTCCTTGCATATGTGAAATCAAAATGAGGTTGCACTTACCTTGCTAATCAAATTAAATACCAAAGAGAATAGCTAGCATATTTATATGTAGATACTGAGTCCACACAGTTGGAAATTCTAGTAGTCACATCATTCACCACAAAAATTGCTATTGGATATTCTTTTTGGTCTCATGTGAGACAAATCTAATGGGTTGGTGCTCCAATAGAGATGCCTCTAGTGTAATTAGAATCCCAAAATTATTGAGTATATGTGGAAGCTAAATTATACAAATGCTTCCCTATCATGTAGTTATAGTATATTATCAATATGCTCTATACCTAAGCATAAGACTAACTCTTCATTTAGATTCTTGACTTCTCTTTTATCTACATCATAGTGTTTGGCCATTGTCAACACTAATTTTGGGCATTATATTGAAATAAAAAAGGTAGTTGCTTGATCCAATCGACTATCATGGATGTTTTATCCTTAATTTATTTTGTTTACACCAATTATTATGTTTCAAAATTCTCCCAATTCAATGTGGCCTTATTCGGCATATGTTATCTCTTAGACATTTGAATCTAGGTGTGAAGGTGGAATCACTCCTTGAAATTGATACTTCATTTTTGTATCCTCGTCTAATTGAAAACTTTTCTTAGTATGGTTTGTGATCAAGGAATCCAATAAGGGTGGTTAGATCATGTGTTAGTTTTCATAATGGTGATGAAAATGAAAAGAAACACACTAACATGTATAACACTATCTTGCCTAAATCAAAGGGGGGAGCTTAGTGAAGAAAAACAATTGACAAAGCACAACTAAAATGCAAGAAAAATAACCTTTTTAACCTTCCTTGAATGCTCCAAGAGATTTCTTTGTTTGGCTTGCTTAGCTTATTCTCAATATTTTTTTGGAAAACAGAGTTGTGTGGCTCTTTCTCCCCTTAGAACCATGATTTAGCTCATGCTTGCTCGTTGTAGCTTGATGGCTTGGCTTGTGATTCGCAATTTTGCCATTATAACTCTATTATTTCCAATATTCTCATAAAAATATCATTATAACATTATTATGTCCAAGCTCTCATAAATGAGAGGTAGATGGTTGTATTTATAGTTTTAACAACTAACCCCAACCCATGGTGAGTTTAGGTATAGTTAGAGCTTGGAATGCATTCAAACCTTACCTTTGTGAATTAATTAACCCCAGTAGAGTTAAAAGTTGTTAGATGGTCATGATTAGAAATGAATAGGCATGGGTGGAATATTTTATGATATTTAACAACTCACAAAAGGTGATTATGAATTCCTAAGATATTCTTTGATTTTTGAATTTCCTTTTTGATAATTCATTTAATTTCTCAAGGATGATTCAATTTAGGCCTTTGGTTTGGTTTTGCATGTTAATCAATCTTGTTTAGGCTTTTGAATATTTTGAAAGATTTGAATTAGTTTGATGGTGTACATTTGTCCCATTTAATTAATTTATAAGCCAAATTTGAGACGTTTAGTGATTCTTAGGCTAGATTTACAAAGGCTAGTAAGAATTAGTCTAAAGTCTAGTATGAAGCCATTGGTGGCTAATTTTAGATGTCTATAGTTTGCCCCTATTTGGGAAGGCATTGTAAGCTGCAAGCACAGTAACATGTTCTTAAAGAATAAAAATGTTCTTTATGCTTAAGACTTCAATGACAATGGATGAATTATAGGGTACCCCCTTGAGGGAGTGGTTGGAAAAAGGGTCAGCAAATAGTCCCTCAAAATAAGGAAATGAGTAGACCAATAGATGAAAATGATGTGGTGGAATGGATTGATTTTCCCAAAGATAGTTATAATTAGTGGCATATGGAGCTACACTAGTCAAGATAGACAAATAAGATGATTTTCCCAAAGGTGGGTAGGATAAAAACATTCCCTAGTTGGGTAGAATAAATTGAATGATTTTCCCAAGGGAAGTTATAATCATTAACCTTCAAATTGATGGAAACATAATTATTTTCTTGAAGGTGGCTATAATCACTAGAAATGCAAGTGAGACATTATACAATGGTTTCCCTAGAGGTGGTTATAATCATTAGATCCTGATTATGGAAAACATGATATGAAATGATGATGGCAAACATGATACAGAGGCTAAAGATGAAATAGGCAAACTAATAGTATGGAGATGTTCATCTGAACTAATAAGGAAGAAAAAAAATCATTATTTAATTACTCTGTTTGGGATATGATTTGTCTTAGGTCAGGATAATTTATAGTGCTAGTATCAAGGAAATATCATTGCTACATTTATTGTGTAGACTTCCTAAAGTTGATTTTTACTATAGCATGTGATGATAGGCATCATGATAGAACACCATGAGGACTTGGCCAAAATATGCATAAGGAATGACTCATGATCTAATACTCAATGGAAAATAATGCACCAATGATAAAAACTATGATTACAATGTTAATATATGAATATGTATTGATTCAAGAATAATGCACAAAGAATCACCCAATGAATACACATAGATTGAATAAAGGCAACAGTAATGAAAGCAAATAAATAGGCACACAAACAATCAAACAAACAAAACAAAAAAAGGGGAAATAAATAAACAAACAAACCATAGTTAGTCAAAATAAGCATATAAACAATAAGACAAACAAGATGATGCACATTACCCCTACAAAATAGGAAATAAATTAACAAACAAATAGGATAGGGGAATAGAATAAAAGGAAAGGGGTGGATGAGTTGTCTCCATATGCACTAGGCAAGTTGGCATTGCTTACATAGTTCCATGGATGTGATATCCAACAAAAACTTTAGGCTGAATATAGTTCTCCTAGGAAATGGGATAGAAGAAACATGATGAAAGATAAAGAAAACATGATGGATGTGATAGAATAATGATCTTGAAAAATGAAAAGTTCATATGATAAAAGGCCAAAAAAAGGATAGGAAAACTAAATGACAAGTGATTTTTTGTGATTTAATAAGGGTTCTTATAATCCTTAAAGCAAAGAAGTGGTCAATGTTTTTCATTTTTCTAAACAATTTTACAAATGTTTTTGGAATTTTGGAGTATCTCAACTCAATTGATAATGACAAGATACTAAGCAGTCCAAGCTCATAAAATGGTAAGAGAATTCAAATTGAAAATGTTCATAAAATAATGAGAGCATATGGCAAAGAGGGACTAAGCTAACCTCAAAAAGTATCGAGAACTACCCATAAAGTCCCAGAATGGCCTCAAGTCATAACAGTTCCACCTTATAGTGGAGGAATATGACTAGTGTAGCAGCTAATTCAAATAAAAATAGGCACAGTTAACATAATGGCATAGTATAGCATAGGAATGAAAATTTGGTATGTCAAGGCATAATAAGTAAATGTTGCCCCTAGTTTGCCCATCAGCTGTCATAGATAGTAAATAATGACATAGATCAATAATACTAATTTTCCCATAGGTGCTTATAATTAGTAACAAGACTAGTGAGATACTGATTTTCCCATAGATGGTTATAATTAGGCCCATAAAAACAAATAATTATATATAATAAGACAAGAAATGAAGGATGAAACTACCAAACTTTTGTCATATTGCTCCAAAATATGGCCTTTATTTGGAATTCTTGAAACAACTATTGAAACTGATCTAAATCTTCATGCTAAAAGTTGAAGCAATGGATGAACCAAGGTCAAATAGGTTAGGTAGATAGTGTCAAAACATGTTTGATTGATAGATAAGGTATGGTAGAATGGAATGTAAAAATGGCAAAGGGATAGTATGGTAGAATGGTAATGTTACAAAGAAGAATGTTGATAATATGGTACAACTTGAAATAGTCCTCATAGACAATACACCAAGGCACTCAAGCGAAGTACCACTTGAGGTGTATAATGTTCATTGGCTCATCAATTTCATCCCCATCTAGTGTGGTGGGTTGTATGCTTTAATGCCATAGTCTATAATAATGATGAAAGGACCAACCTAGTTGGGTTTGAACTTACCTTTATGCTTCTTCTCATACGTGGTATTCTTTTGGTTTTCTTTAAGAACAAGATCACCAAACTCAAAATATATGTGTTTCACATGCCAATTGTAGTGGTCATGAAGTTGGTTGTTATATGCTTGAAGGTGATTTACTATAGCCAAGCATTTCTCATTAAGTAACACCAACTCTTACATATGAGCTACTTGATAGGTAATTCGACCTCAATGGGAAGAATGGCCTCAGCCCCATAAACAAGTGAGTATAGAGTGGCACCATTAGGAGTGTGATGATTGGTAAATTATGCCCAAAGGGAATTGAATATTTGAAGGTGTTAATCATGGATAGCATCATTGACAATATTTTTGAGGATGTTGACAATGGTTTTGTTAGATGCTTCTACCTAGCCATTACCTTGAGGGTAATATGCCATGGAGAAGTGTTAAGTAATTTTGTACTCAGAACATAGAGATTAAACATCTTTGTTCTTGAATTATTTGTCATTATCAAATATAATGTCAAAGGGGAAACCATAATGGCAAATGAGATGGTTAAATATTTCCATTGAAATTTGATTTCTAGTCATGTGAGTGGTATAGCTTTAACCCACTTAATAAAATATTTTGTGGTGGTTAGGATATGTTTATGGTCATTGAATGATGTGGGTTTTATCTTCCTAATGAGATTGAGGCCCCATGTATCAAATAGCCATGGTGTCAAAATTGGTTTCAAAGTCTTGGTTGGGGCATGAATGAGATTGGCATACCATTGACATTTATCACTTCTTTTGACATATGCAACTACATCTGCATCCATCATTGGCCAATAGTACCTAGTACACAAAATCTTTTTGGATATGATGGCCTTGCTGGTGTGGGCTCCACATATCCCTTTTTGAATTTCCCTTGATGTTAATGTAGATTCTAACAGAGGTAAATAATGAAATAGAATTCCATCAAAACTATAATGGTATAGGGTTGGTCTGAGTAAGGTATAACATTGGGAATCATGAATGAAGGCTTTAGGTTATTTATGAGAGAAGTTTTGTGGCATAATATGGTCATGGAGATAAGTGTATAAGTCTGAATACCAAGTCGAGTTGGGACCAAAAATATCACAGATCATTTTAATGATTGATGGTTCATGGAATAGTACTAGCAAATTTTTAATGAAAAATTGGTAGTCTTTTATTGTATCTATTTGTCAAATCAATGATCCAATGGTAGCCATGGCATCTATTGTTCTGTTACTAACCCTTGTTATATGTTCAAATTAGATGTCAATAATTTTCTACTTGAGAGTGTCTGCCATGGCCTTGTATGGGACCAACTTGTCATTTTTGGTCGGAAAGAGGTCTATAACTTGATTGATGATTAATTGAGAATCACCATAAACCTTTAGATGTGTTATGTTCTATTGTTCCACTTGTTGAATCCCTTACTGAGTTCTTCATATTTTTCCATGTTGTTGGTACATGGAAATATAATTTTGAATGATTTAAGGATTAAATCCCCCTATGGAGTGATAAACAAAAGGCCTACCCCTTATCCATGTGTTGTAAATAACCCATCAAAATACAACTTCTAGTACTACTCCTCAAGATTTTTTTCAATGATGGTCATGATGGATCCATCGAGAAATTGGAATGTTAATGGCTCTATGTTTTCAAGGGGTGCTTCAACAAGATGATCTATAAGAACTTATCCCTTGATGGATTTTTGGTTCACATTTCTATCTCAAACTCACTAAGAAGCATGATCCATTTATCCATGTAGCCTTGTAAATCTATTTTAGATAGTTGATACTTGAGTGGATCTAATTTTGAAATGACCATGGTCTTATTTTTTAACATATAATGTCATATTTTTTGAGTTGTGAAGACCATAGCTAAATTGGCTTTTTCAAAGGGAATATAATTATGCTCATACATGACCAGAGTATAGCTTAAATAGTACATGACATATTCTTTTGCATATTCATAATGTTGAGCTAAAAGTTCCCCTAGGGCTTTGTCTATGGTGGATAGGTATAGAAGGAATGGTTTCCCTAGCATAGGAAGCAATAAAATTGGCAGATAGCAAGATAGTCCTTTAGTTGTTGAAAATATTTTTGACAATCATCATCCCAAAGAAATGTCACACATTTCTTCAAAATATGTGTAAAAGGATAGAACTTATCAACCAATTGAGATATGAAGCATCTAATAGACTGTATCTTTCCCTTTAAACTATGGAGCTACTTCAAATTGGTTGGTGGTGGCATGTTGTAATGACTCATACTTTGGCTGGATCGACTTCAATGCCCCTACAAGACATAATAAAGACAAGCAATTTACCTGATGTGATACTAAAAACACATTTATTAGGGTTGATCCTAACTTTGTATTCACATAGTTGCTCAAATATCTCCCTTAATGTTATTATATGATCAGCCCTGGTCTTTCATTTGCCTAATATGTCATCAACATAGTCTTCAATGATGTCATGCTTCATATCATGAAATATGATGGTCATGGATCTTTGATAGGTGGCCCATATGTTTTTGAGACCAAATGACAACCTAGTAATAGAATGTTCCCCATAGAGTGGTGAACATTATTTTGTGTTGGTCTTTTGTCATGATTCAGATTTGATTGTAACCTAAGAATCTATCCATTAGTGAAAGCATCTCATAACCCACTATGGAGTCAACTATCATGTCAATGTTTGGTAGAGGAAATTCATCTTTGGGGCAAGCCTTGTTAAAGTCTATGAAATTAGTGCAAACCCTGATTACTTTTGGATTGTTACTAACTGAACCTATATTCAAAATACATTTTGAATAGTCAATTGGTTGAATACATCTTGCTTCCAAGAGCTTTTCCAACTCTTTCTTCACTAATATAGTAATTTGAGGATGCATCTTGCATAATTTTTATTTTACTACTTTGGCATCAAGGTATACCACAAGGTGGTGAACAACCAAGGTAGGATCCAAACCAAGCATGTCAGAATAGGCCCATGCAAATATATCTACAAATTCTCTCAATAAGGTTGTAAGGAATTCACACTCCTCCTTAGTGAGGGATGCACCTGATTTGATCCATTTTGGGTCATCTAGAGTCTTGATGTTTACCTCTATGGTGTCTTCTACTAGAAGGGTCGAACCATCTTCAAGAATAGTGGGCAAAGATTTGAACTATTTTGTAATGTTAGAGTCCTCTATTAGGACTGGTTCTTCAAGTTCTCTTAGGCTTGATGAATCAAAATCCCCCAATGGGAGGGAAGGCCATATAACAACTATCGTTGAAAACTCTTGGATTATGCAATCAAATGCCTATTGTTCTTCAAGACTAAACTTTGAACCATAGATAATTTCATTGTTTTTGGTGATATCATGAATGGTTTGATCAAAATCCTCAGCCCTATAGACAATTTCATCATTATTGGTATCCTAATTTATATTTGAGGAAGGTTGAGCAACCTTGTCTAATGGCACCTAAAATAGGTTTTCACCTCTAGACTAGCCTTTATCTTTACTTTTTCCCTAGTCCAAAATCACCTCAAAGATGTTTTCACTTTGGGACCTCAATTTTTTATTTAATTATTTTTGGCTAAGGGTGTTCACCCACTATCTAAAATAGGCTTCAAGACCAACTTGATTGAGAACCCTTTTTTGTGGTCTCCCAATAGAATATTATCCCTAAGGCCTATAAAATCATAAAAGGCCTCATGATTTTGGAACTCATCAATCAGCACAATGGATTCTTGTTGGCCCCAATATTTTAGTTGGGGATAATATAATGGTAGTGGATTATGATGAATGATTGGTTGAAGGGTACTAATAGTGTTATTTTTAAATAAATTGGTATGGGCTAGGTCATGAATTGGCTATGATCAGACTCTACTTTGATACTAGTACCATCGTCAGTAGTCATTGGTGATAGAACTCAAACAAGATACACGGGGTCACCCCTAAGTGGTTTAAATCTGAGTCCATAAGTTTCTTTGTACCTAGTCAAATAAATTGGCTCAAGTGTTCCCTATTGATTCAGCCTGAGGCCTCCTCCTTCATAGTCTTGGTTCTCTATGATCTAATTAGGAATGGGATATTTAGATTTCTTACAATAATTGACCAATTTTTCATTATACAACCATGATTCATCTCCTTCAATAGGGTCTTATTCTTGGCCATAGGTTGGTATGAAAGTGATAGGTGTTAGACTATGCAGGTGGCCTTTGCCCTTTCTTTGGCATTACATGAGGGGTTTAGATTTTGGTCTTCCAAAGGACTTGGGATTCTATGGAAGATTTATAATGTGAAAGGTGTCATGGATCAAGTATTTTCTTGGGCCATTATCTACGATAGTATAATGATTGGACATTTTAGGAGGTGGCATGTGGGAAAGTGAATAAGGGGTATCAGGGTCAATACAGTTAGCCTCTAGTATATCAATAAGTATTACTCTTCCTTTATCTTATTTTACAACTAGATTCATGTTGAAATGGTAGTTATAGATTTTGAACTCATCCTCTAGATGTTAATAATGCTCATACATATGAAAATTTCCTAAAATAGTAACCTCCTTTCTTGAATGAGAGAACTTGATGCACTGGTGTAATGTTGTTAGGACTGCATGAATCTTGTGTAACCAAGGTCTACCCAAAATCATATTATATGACAATCATGATATAATACATGGTAAAGTGTATCATGGGTCAAGGGCCCAATTATAACTGGTAAGCTGTAGGTGCCTTGTGACTCTCATTCTTCATTGTCATAGGATTTGATGGTGATTATTTCTACTTAGAGATCTACTATTGTGTACCCAAGAAGCTTGATGAGCTTTAGAGACATAGTATTTAGGCCTAATCCATTGTCTATGAGGACATGTTTCACTTTGTGTCACATTATGTAAACTTCAATGTGTAGACACCTAAATTTGGCCACCAATGACCTCCAATCAGGCTTTTAGCCAATTTCCACTCAAAATGCACAATTTGTCCTAAAAACACTAAAGCATGTTAAATGATGTGAAATTGACATATTCAAGTGTTGATTTTGGCTAAAGTATCATTAAATGGGGCAATGCAATTTATGGGCCTACTAACTTTGATCAGATCATTTTGAGTCAAAATGCCAATTTTGTACCTGGGTGCTCTGGATTGCTCTTTCCTATCAAATATCTTACATGAGACATGTGCCTTTGTTATTTTCTATTGGTAACATCCTAAATAGGAATACGGTTTTGATGCATCTGACATTGACTTCCAATTCTAATCCAGTGGAATTTTGGACCAATAATAAGGCATTTTGATCAATTTGAGTAATTTGTGCACAAAGTGCTCAATCATGCTTAAGACCTAATTAAACCAAATTAGAGTCTAATTAATAATTCCATTGAAAATTGTTCAATACCTATTTGTGGAAATGAATATTGAATATTTGTATCATTAGGTGACCTCATTTTTGGGGAAGACATCCCTAGGCCATAAATACCATAAATATCAGGATTCATGCCTCCCATGCCTCATCAAAGCCCTCCATGACTCTTAATTTCTCCTCTATCTCAAATATTAATGAGCCTATTTATCAATTTTAATTACATAATTAGATTAATCCTTAGCCACACATCTCAATCTTGAGATGGATAGTTTAGGTTGATTATAGACATTTGCAAAAATCTATAAATAGGAGGCCTTACCACATGAATTTAAAACACATGATTATGTAAAGTTATAATGTAGAATTGATTAAAAAGATTCATGCAACTAGTTTTACCATGCCAAATTGATTCCAAGCCAATCCAAAAGCCAAAGGTTCCAAGGAGAGATCGAGGTAGATAAGCTTCCATTGCCAAGGACTTCATGAGCACAATGTTGAGTAATCCACTACTGTAAAGGCATTTGGAGCATCCAAGGAAGGTGAAGGAATTCTTGTTATTTTCCCTTACTTTTTAGTTGTGTTTGTCATTTATTTTTGTTACTAATCTCACCCTAGTAACTAGGCATGAAGATGTTATCTTAGTGTGTTTTTTATTTAGTTTCATTCACTAACACCATACTAATCTTCTCTTCTTAGTCAAATTCCTTGTTCACACAATGTATAATAGGTTATTATGCAGTGGGCCAAGGCATGACATATCACTTTGGTTGAAGGTTACATGTTGGCCTAGAACTAGGTGTCCAACCAAAGCTTGAAATTTGTTAGGAGATATGTCAATGGGAACTTTAGATTGGCCAAGGAACTCTGTTAAGATATTTTTGTGGATTGTAGACATACGTGAAAAATCTAAAATGGAGATTTGTTTTGGCATCTTTTGTAATTATTCCACAATGTCAAATGTCTTTTCTTAGATAGTGGTAAATGGCTTGTTCTGAGGTAGAATGGTTGGTTGGATAATGGGTGAAATGGTAGATGGCTATGGGCCTAGTATAGTAATCTTTGACTACCAAGCTGTGTTTGCACAATCAAGATTAGGTACAGGAGCATGATTGCTAGTAAATGAAGGTGGAGAGGGACCAGATAGGATAAGCCTTAGTTGTTGGTACACTTGTGCATGGTCATGGGCTAATGACAAGTTTTTAGTATAAGGTCCAATTATGGGAATCCCTACTTTTTGGTTTCCCTATGTGCGGTCCTAGGTCAATGAAGGATTACCAACATAGGTTAGTTGATTAGGAATGATTATCAATGGTCTTGTCTGATTATTACTTGGTCTCAAATTAATGAAAATGGTGTTAATTTGGCCCCTACAATATGGCTTATAACTGAGTTGTAGTCATGTGCAACTACATGGTAAGTTTTTTGGTTGTTTGCCTCATTTTGGCCTTGGTTCTATATATTGTTTTGATGTTATTAGTTTTATTGGCTTTATTGGTTTGGCCTTAGTTATTCATAATGTTGTTATTGTAGTGGCCACTATTATTATTTTTGTTATTGTTGGTTACTATGTTTAAGAAAAGGATTTTGATAAATGTCAAGGTTCTAATTGGACTAGAAGCTCCATGATCCAATGTGATCTCTCCATTTTCTAACATTTTTAATGACATGTTTAATTTACACATAATGCTAAAAATTATAGCTATTAACCTGATGATATTTGTATCATTCATTTGTCTTATACTAGTTTAGAATGTCAGCGTCTTTAGGAATTTACCCTTTTGGAATAGGTTATTGTTGACCAATTTTTGCCCACAGGCAAAATTGTGGTCAACTTCTTCCCCTTCATTTTAAAACCAGTCATATTCGGGTTGCAAAGTCCATCTTCAGTTCATGCTCAGTTCAGCCTGGTTTATCTCAGTTCAACATGGTGGAACCCAACCGTTGAACCAACATACTTGGTTCAACAGGCTTGGTTCAAGTCAAAAGGTTCGCTGCTCGATTCAAGCACCTCAGTTCAATGTGCATTGAACTTTCATACCGTTGAACCGTTGAACCAATTTTTTGGTTCAATAGTTGGGTTCAACGTACTTAGTTCAATGGGTTCGGTTCATGGAGGTTCAATGTCCTTGGTTCATTAGTGCACACGGCTTAACACAAAGGCAGGCATCTCAAGAAAAGGCTCAGCTTAAAACAATGGAAAGGTCGAGTGCATTAAAGAACATAAGGCAAAAGTCCACGGGGAATATACCAAGCCGCAGACCATCCAAGGTAAGCCGTGAGGAGACTAAGAAAGTCTGTGAAAGTATTTATAAGGCCTGGCAGTCTACGCAATAAGCAGGGACCCACCGAGGAAATAAACAAGGAGCCATCAAGTTAAAAGAGGGAGTGTCTGCACATATACAGACCAAAGCAAGCCATGAAGTAATTAGCAAGTAGCCAGAAGTAAGGCAAAGCACGAGGATGTCTAAGGAGGACGTCAAGTTTGATATGAAGTGGTCATTAGTTTTAAAGCAAACAAGGGGAGTGCTAACCAAAAAGAGCCAAAAAATGAAGTGACTAGCTGAAAGTTTGCCCCAAGGGCCGAATAGGCTAGATAAGACAAATGGAGAAAAGACAACGCGACAAGCAAGGAATGAACAAGCAGTTTAGTCCAAGTGGCAAGAGGAGGCACCAATCTGAGAAGCAACTCCAGTAGGTGAAGTTGTACCCACAAATTGATCATTTGGCATGCAAGCAGCTAGGGGAACAACAACCAGTTTCTCCATTTGCATTAAATTGGAAGGCAAACCGTGTAAGTCACCCCAGCAAGAAATGCAAATTTTGAGCAGACAAATGAATAGCTCATTAATATTTTGAGTGCCTTGTTTCTTTTCATGAAGGGACACGTATGCCACTTGTAAAAGAAGGAGCACCAAATGGGCCTCTTTGCTTCTCATATATATTGTAGACTTGTTCATTTGTAATCATCTTCCACATTTTGTAAAGGGCGCATCTCTGCAAAAATTTCACCTGGATCAATACAAATGCAGTTTTTTACCTCCATTTTGGATAGAGATTTTTGTGTATGCGTTAAATGTTTACTTGTGTCCAGTCATTGTCTTTTGATGCTCTCATAGGTTCAACACCAGCAGACCTACTATCTATAAGGTGCCATTATTGCAGCTAACAGGAGAAGAGCAGTATTTGGGAGTGAAAGAGCAGAAAAAATTACTTCATAAGTGTGTGTTTCACAGCACCTTGGGTGATCTCTGCTATGGATTTTCCATTGAAGCCTCCCTACTAGTTTCTTATAGCCTGGTCCTTCTACCAAGTGCGTAGTGTATGTATGCATTTGTCTAATTCTGAGAGTGGATGTGTGAAGGTCAACCTTTATTTTTGGTGCATCGCCTCTTTTAGAGTAGGTAGTTTGTTTTCTATGTATTTTTTCTCCCTTTTCATCCCCCCCTATATTATACCTATACCTGTATTTTGCACTGCCTGAAACAAACATGATGCATCAAAGGGAGCTAGCCCTTATCTAGAGACTCTCCTCTCCTACTTCGTTGTCCCACAAGCGAGAGAGGAGTTTCCATGTTGTGAGGAGAAGGCAGGGAGTTTGACCTCCTTGCCCTAGGTGCAATCTCTAGCGTCAATAGTTTTGGCACGCCCAGTGGGACCAACTAGGACAGGTTTTGTCCAAAAAGTTGAAGAATTTTTGGTGTGTTCTTCAACTGATCAGCCTTTGGAGGCTTTGCATCAAACACCAATGGCGACTCTGAGTTAAATCTGTTGGTTAGGCAGCCTGGTGCCATCAGAAATCTACTTTCTTATGTATAATCCCTTTGCCCAAAATCATGGGCCTTATATTCCTTCATATTACCATGATCAGACTCAGCCTCTTTATGGCATCCCCTCAAGCAGCTCTCCTAGTTACCCTACAACAATAATGGAAATGGCATTGGAGTTTGAGAGGTAGATAATGGAGATCAACAGAGAGGAGGAGTAGTACAGATATCAGTAGGAGCTGATGTATAAAGAGGAGTGTTTGTTTAAGCAAGCACAGGCTTCACAATCCATGAAGGAGGAGGTAACAAAATGGAGAAATCCATCTTTTCAAGGTAGCTAGCCTTGTGTGCCCCCTCATATTCAGAAAGAAGCTCCCTCTTTCCCACCAAATCCTTTCTATCACATTGCACTTGTTCACTCCAGCTTACTAAATGCATCTACTCTCAATCCTGTGCGCCTAGCTTTCCAATATCAAAGGGCATTAGAGCAAACCCCCATGGAGATCAATCTTCCCAATCCTTTATATTATGAATCTTCCATTGGGGGGAGTACCACCAACCAGCATGTCCCTCTTCTTGAGACTCTTCCAGTGCATCAACAGTCTCTTCCTTGCATCCCTCAACTTCCCCAAGTCTTTCAACATGATGTACATATTCCAAGCTGGAGGAAGGAATGCCAGGAACCAGCTCAAAGCTTTGAAGAGGATAATGTTGGTGATCTCCAAGAAAGGCTCCTTCAAGAACATATAGCCAAGAGAATTGTAGAGTTGGAGTCCCAAATGAGATTTCTCAGCCAATGTGTGGTGGATCTGTCTAAACCCAACCCGTCCACACACCTCTAAGAGAGATATTAGGCCACACCTAATATTGATGAAGTGTCAACCAAGTGGAAGGAGGAGAATCATTTGATTCTAGATCAAGGACTACCTCCTCTTCCACATGGTTTTCCCACTTCACCCCTTCTCAAAGAGGAACCTATTTTGCAAAAAGCAGGTGAGGAGTAGAAGGTCCAATCTACAGTCCTTCAAGAAGCTATCATGAGTGACGATGAAGAAGAAATCATCTTTGATGCTTCTTGTGAAGACACCATCAGCAGTGGAGAAGATGCAGGTCTTGCATATATGTAGATGTTCCAGCAATTTGAAGAGGAACAAATGCATGGTGAGCTCTCTTCCCCCTTGTTCGATGAACTTCCTTGTTGCTTCGATGAGGAGGATGACTACACTGAAGAGCCTAAGTTGGAGGAAGAAAAGGAGAGGTCTATCTTCCTGGAGGAACGCTTTGAAGAAGAGATTTTTGAAGAAAGAGGCGATGTTTTGTCAAATGAGCAGTCATTTGGTGAGTCCATTTCAGACATCACCATAGTCACCCTTCTTAAAGAAGGCCAAGAGGAAGTAGAGGACGAGTCTGATAGAGTTCTTAGTGAGATAGAAGGAAACAAGTCAGACCATGATACATTGTAGAGGGAATGTGCAGACCAAAGGGCTAACAGTGATGAGCCAGTAGCCATAGATTTCTTGGTGAAGAGTACCAATTCGAAGGACCAGCATTCAACAGGCTTCCAAGGACAAACAAATTACATATATGTCAGAGGCATGTTTGATTTCAATCCACTTGGATTCCAGCTAATGCAGGTGACAGGCAAGAAGAGTAGGTCACCAACTCTCTTCTTCATTCAGCTACTTGCCTGGCACCATAAGTCTTCTTGCCAGGAAGGAGACTTAAGAAACTTTCCTTTCGATCCAGGAGGGAGGCAGTTATTCTTGGTTAGCTATATATAGTAGTTTATTTTAGTTTCTTCTCTTGCTTTCCCTAAGTGTAATTTGCACATGTAGTGTTTTTAGCCTTGTGTGTTTTCCCTTTGTGTGTGGGGTAAAAGCTTCATGTTTGATTCTCAAATCTTTTGAGCTGTTGTTGATTCTTTCATGGCTGCATCTGACTCTGTGCCCAATGGATTTTAAGGCAATTGGGCTTCTAAGCATAGTAGGCATGCTTCCCCTGTGAGTCACCATCTGTTGACCAATTTTTGCCCATGGGCAAAATTGTGGTCAACTTCTTCCCCTTCATTTTAAAACCAATCATATTCGGGTTGCAAAGTCCATCTTCAATTCATGCTCAGTTCAGCTTGGTTCATCTCAGTTCAGCATCTCAGTTCAACATGGTTGAACCCAACCGTTGAACCAACGTACTTGGTTCAACAGGCTTGGTTCAAGTCAAAAGGTTCGTCACTCAATTCAAGCACCTCAGTTCAATATGCATTGAACTTTCATACCATTGAACCGTTGAACCAATTTTTTGGTTCAACGGTTGGGTTCAATGTACTTAGTTCAACGGGTTCGGTTCATGGAGGTTCAATGTCCTTGGTTCATTGGCACACATGGCTTAACACAAAGACAGGCATTTCAAGTAAAGGCTCGGCTTAAAACAATGGAAAGGTCAAGCGTGTTAAGGAACATAAGGCAAAAGTTCGTGGGGAATATACCAAGCTGTAGACCGTCCAAGGTAAGCCACGAGGAGACTAAGAAAGTCTGTAGAAGTATTTATAAGGCCTGGTAGTCTACATAATAAGCAGGGACCCACTGAGGAAATAATCAAGGAGCTGTCAAGTTAAAAGAGGGAGTGCCCATGCATATACAAACCAAAGTAGGTCGCAAAGTAGTTAACAGGCAGCCAGAAGTAAGGCAAAGCATGAGGACATCCAAGGAGGATGTCAATTTTGATATGAAGTAGCCATTGGTTTTAAAGCAAACAAGGGGAGCGCTAACCAAAAACAGCCAAAAAATGAAACGACCAGCTAAAAGTTCACCCGAGAGGCCGAATAGGCCAGATAAGACAAATGGAGAAAAGACAAAGTGACAAGCAAGGAATGAATAGGCAGTTTAGTCCAAGTGGCAAGAGGAGGCACCAATCTGAGAAGCGACTCCAGTAGGTGAAGCTGTACCTACAAATTGATCATTTGGCATGCAAGCAGCTAGGGGAACAACTGGTTTCTCCATTTGCATTAAATTGGAAGGCAAATCGTGTAAGTCACCCAAGTAAGAAATGTAGATTTCAAGCAAACAAATGAATAGCTCATTAATATTTTGAGTGACTTGTTTCTTTTCATGAAGGGACACATATGCCACTTGTAAAAGGAGCACCAAATGGGCCTCTTTGCTTCTCATATATATTGTAGACTTGTTCATTTGTAATCATCTTCCACATTTTGTAAAGGGCGCAGCTCTACAAAAATTTCACTTGGATCAATACAATTGCAGTTTTTTACCTCCATTTTGGATAGACATTTCTGTGTATGTGTTGAATGTTTGCTTGTGTCCAGTCATTGTCTTTTTATGCTCTCACAGGTTCAACACCAGCAGACCTACTGTCTATAAGGTGCCATTGTTGCAACTGATAGGAGAAGAGCAGTATTTGGGAGTGAAGGAGCAGAAGAAATTACTTCATAAGTGTGTGTTTCACAGCACCTTGGGTGATCTCTATTTTGGATTTTCCATTGAAGCCTCCCTGCTAGTTTCTTATAGCCTGGTCCTTTTGCCAAGTGCGTAGTGTATCCATGCATTTGTCTAATTCTGAGAGTGGATGTGTGAAGTTCAACCTTTATTTTTGGTGCATCACCTCTTTTAGAGTAGGTAGTTTGTTTTTAATGCATTTCTTCTCCCTTTTCATCCACCCCTATGTTATACCTATACCTATATTTTACACTACCTAAAACAAACATGATGCATCAAAGGGAGCTAGCCCTTATCTAGAGACTCTCCTCTCCTACTTTGTCATCCCATAGGCGAGAGAGGAGTTTCCATGTTGTAAGGAGAAGGCAGGGAGTTCGACCTCCTTGCCCTGGGTGCAATCTCCAATGTCAACAGTTATTTAATCAGATTAGCAATAGCAAGTTTGAAAAATACTAATTCTATGAGTCCTCCAAGATTACTAAAGGCACAATGAGTAGGTATAATTCTTAGTAGAGGAGGATTTTTCAAAGGCATATGTTTTTGTATTTATTACATTTGTTATTTTGATATATTCCTCTACATTTGTTAAAGAGGTTGTTGGTTAGGAGGTATGTGCATATGCAGCGTAGGCTGTGTAGATGGTGATTTCACCATTTGAACATGTTTTGACTTAGTTAATCTATTCCCTAAAACATTCTTGCTTTGATTGAACTACTTTGGTTTATCATAGTTATTGGTTTGGGTTTGCTACTACGCTTGTGCTTGGACTAGATTTTGATTTTGGCCATTATTCTAATTTTGGTTCTAGTTTTGATTTGATTAGGCTAATTTAATGATCCCTTTGTTAATGAGGGCTCTCTCGATCAATAAATATTTTTCAATGATCTCTTTGAATGTATGTGCACACTGTAACTCTACATTATAAGATATCTCACTGTGTAGACTTTTGGTAGAAATGATGACTAGTTGTTTATCTAGTAGACTATGGGTAAATCAGCTTATAAAGGCTCTCCATCATTATAGATATCTTGTGAAGCTATCACCAACTTTATGTTTGGCCTATGTTAAGTATACTAATGAAATCTTATGTTTGATATTGTAAGAGAAGTGTTGCACAAACTTGTTTGAAAGATCGTCAAAATTAGATATCAAATTATTAGGTAACTTCAAGAACCATTCCAATGCTTTCCCTAATAGGCGTCATGGAAACAACAACAATAGATAAATGTCTCTATAAGCCACTGGTTGGCATGTAATAAATAATTCTATCAAGTGTGCCTTGGGGTCACCTTTCCCTTTATATTTGTCAAACTTTGGTGGCTCATACCCTAGAGGAAATGGTATTTATAAGTACTCCATGTTAAAAGGGTAAGAACACACATGATCAAACTTGAAAATTTTTAGTTTATTTTCCCACTTGAATGAGGGCAATTGCATCTTTCATTTGTTTTAGTTCTTATTCAATTAAACTAGTGGGAATATTGGCCTGAAGTGGAGGTTGTGTAGTCAAAATTGGATTACTTTGACCAGGATATGATAGAGGTATTTATTAGGTAATGTTGGATTGGGTAGGGAATGGACCAAGAATATGCATGCATGGATTAGGGTGTGATTGTTGACATTGCACATAATATGGTTTAATATTCTAGTTAGGATTGGGTATGTAGGTCTGATGTTGGGAATACTATAGTCGAGATGGATGTATATGGCCATATTATGCCTATTTAAGTTGAATAGGTACATGTTTTTGACTATTCATACCTTATTGATTGAAGGGAACTTGTGAAACAAGACCCTTTCATTAAACTTGTGGCACATTTTACATGAAAGGTAATTTTTGCCTAATAGGTACTTAAGGAACATTGAAACCTCTTAGTTACATGAATCCCTATTGGGAAGTGGATGCATGTTGGAGATTTTGCATCTATCACCGACCAATATTTGTAAGTTGTTGGTTATACATCATTTTTTTTTAGATCGATATGTTAGTCTATGATTGAAGAGGTATGTTCATTGCTACTTGGTGAGGTGGACCATTGGTTTCCCCCTATTGAGGTGGAAATATGTTTTGTCTATACTAAATAGGTATGTTTGGTAGTGCCTATTATTTTGGAATATTACTAGTCACCTATTGGGGTGGAGTAAGACTCGTCACATTTTTTTGTGGCATAGTACTAGTCATTGGTTGACTACTTAACCCTTATTGTTAGTATCTAGAAGAATTAATTAGTTGAGGATTAGAGGTAGTTGATTGAGGTCAAGAAGTAAAAACTCCTACTCCCTAGCTTTGTGAACCACTTATGGTGTTATTTAAAGGCACATTTTGTTGTTGACTATGTGTTTGTGATATAACACCACTTTGGTTTAAATTGGACATTGTTTGCATATTATCCACTATGTTTGGCTCATTATTTTACATGGAAGTATAAGACACTTATTTTATAGTTTGGGTATTTAACATGTTTTCTAATGAATTACTTTGCACAAATAGGTCTATACCCTTATTCTCCTAGCCTATCAATTCAATTAAAACTCCTGTTGAAGGAGCTAACTCTATAAGAATAGCATTTGACAAGGTCATATTATTAAAGCTACACACTAGGTTTTGATATTTCTGGTATGCTATCTACATTTGAATGAAAATGTCATCCATGAGGCCTCTTTTTTTTTAAATCATATGTGGATCTTGATATGGCATTGGTATAATGGCATTAGGGTTTCTAGAAGAGGCATGTTCATTGTTCTGATTGTAAGACATATTGTAAGGCCCTCTTACTAGACTTGGCAAGTTTTCATGCCCTACCTCTACAACTCTATTAAGATCATAGGTTGATGGCATTCTAATGTAATAAGGTTTTTATTTCACTGGTTCTACAACTAAATGTATGCTATCCAAATATTTGGTCGTATCTTCTTGATATTGTTATATGTATGAAGGCATGTTAACCAAATAATTAGTCAAAGGATTTTGACTCTATTATATTGTTTGAGTGTTGTATGGTGGATAAGAATATGTCTTCCAAATAACATCATCTCCATAAGGGTCTTGAACAAATTCCTCTTTTATGATAGCATTTCCATATTCATGATTATACATGACTCCACTACATGTATAGTGAGCCATGATCAAATTTATGATAAATGTTTCACAACAAGATGGGTTAGAGTTATACAAACTCTAAAAATTTATGTATAAAAATACAAATGGGTTCAACTAAGTCTAACTTGGTCAAAATTATTGGCATTGTATCTCCAAAATGTTTATGCAAATATTTAGTAAAAATAGTATAACATCAAATGTCTAACATTAAATACTTTACACAAACTAGGTCAAGTAAAATGAACTAAAAACAAGATGCCAAACTCTAGGTCCAAAGATGTTCCAAATATGTCTAAACTAGGAAAGGGAAAAGTTGCTAGGTCTTTTGGCCAAATGCAGTGTCAAAAATCTAGGCTCCAAACAAGGTATGTACTAGGACTTTTGGCCAAACTCAGCATCAAAAGCTAGACTTGAAACAAAGGATGATGATTTTAATCTAACAAAATTGGAACACTTTGGCATAAACAAGGCACTTGATTCTAGACATAAAATTAGTATAAGGCACTAAACAAAATGCATTTGAATATGGATTGATTTTCATAAATGAAAGCACAAATAATATAGTTTTTAAATTTTGGGTCCAAAAATAACCTAAGTTACGTAACCCAAAATACAAAGATATGTGTATTAGTCCTTGCAAGTCAAGGCCTAAACATAAATCAATCAATGTTTGGATCCAAACTTGTAAAATTTAATCAAATACTCAACTTAATAAAACTTAGGCTTTATTGACCAATAAGCTAGGCAAATTTTAATAGCAGGACTATACTAAATAAAGATCCAGCAAGGCACTTATGATTAGTTTAAACAATGACAAATTTAGACACAAGACAAGATAAGTCTTTGAAAATAATTTAAGTAGTGTAATTATAAACACCTAAAATTGGCCACTAATGGCTTCATATCAGACTATTAGATCAATTCTTACCAATCATTGAATACCTAGCCCAAGAATTTCTATTAATTTTGAATTTGGCTTTATAACCTTGTATTAAATCAATTTGACCTATTAAATCAATTAAATAAGGTAAATACACACATTGAATTAATCAAAATCAAATAAATAATTAAATGCTTAAAAATAATTAATTAGGTTGCACACCCTAATCAAAATCAATTAGCAAGTTAAATTAATTTCAACTCCTAATTGAGTTCACCCATGAGCTAATAAATCAATTACTAAAAATGAAATTCAAGAGCATCTTAGAACATTATAGAACACACTCATTACCTTTGTGAGTTGTCACTTTTTGAAAATATCTAAAAAAATATTCTAGGAATATGCTAAACTCAACTAAAGTTAATAAACTCAACCATGGTCATATTTAACCCATTCCAAGAGATTCGAAAGCCTATGAAAGCAAGCCTGGAGCTCTTCATTTAAGGAGCTCAATCAAAGTAGAGTTATAAAGCAGGAATAGGTTCATGAAGCTAAAAGCCTAGTGTTATAATATTGAACTTGAGCCAAGCCATATCAATCAAGCTAAGCATTCAACAATTATGCATAGAGGAGATGATGTTAGCCATATGTCATTGATGAATACTTCTTATGCATAAACTGAGCAAGCCAATGAAGAAATCATTTGGACCTCTCAAGGAAGGTAAAGATTGTTGTTATTTGCATTTTAGTTGAGTTTTTAATTTTTATTTGTTCATTAAACTCCCCATAAGATGTATTCTTAGAGATGTTAGTATGTGAGTGTGTTAATTTCATGGTTTTATGGACTAACACTTGATCTAACCTCCTGTCTTTGTCAAATTCCTTGATCACAGTAATGATGTCACCACTCTCAAAATATGTAATAGTGTTTTGTTTCAAAGACTTCTAAGGCTCAAAATTTGAATTGATTTGGGTGGCATAACATTACCCATTTCAATCAAGTGACACATATAATATTTTTGATAAAAAGTCTTCTAATTTAAATCAAGGTGTCAAATAGATGACATAACACCTCCTCAAATAATATAGTGTAGATAAATAAACTTGTATACGATGTGGTATAAACAAACATAAGTTTTAGATAAAAAACATCAGACAATAAAAGAATAAATGACAAAATATAACTAAGTCTATCATCCTAAATCCTATCAAGGGTGGTAATTAGGGTTGACTAAAACTTACAAGTTACAACCATCTAGATTGATCCCAAGTGTGGTTAACATAAGAGAAGCATCACATAAATTGAGTTTATATCAATCAACTTATCATTGAAGGGTTTATTCCTTTGCATGACTATTCCATTTGGGGATTGCTTAGTGGAATCCCCTAGTTAACCAGACCTAACTCGAGCCTTCATTACTAAAGGAAAGGTTAACCTTTCAACCCTTTAGCTCTAGTAGTATGTGTACCCTAATTTACATACCCCGTCATGGGGTAGGGTTGAAACACTATCAAAAGATGAAGCCCTAGGTCAATTATTCTATAGAAAACTCATGAGAGGTAATGACATCCCCTTCCCCTTCACAAACCAAATTACATGAAAAGAAAATACTAGTAGAAAGACTTTAGGGTTGCTTTTAGATCACCAAATACCATATGTGTTTTAGGGAGATCCTAGGAATATTTCTTTATATGCCCTAGAATAGGCACAAATGTAATTAAAAGGCACTTTTGATCACCTAAATTCCCTATAGGGGACTAGGGGAGAGCATACACATGTTATTCTTTTTATGAAAACAAATAATCAATAAACAGCTTGTAAACAATTATGATTGAAGTTTGATTTTAGGCACCAAATTAAAATGTGATGATGTTCTCTACTTAACCCCTTAGCTTAAGTGAAAAAACTTGAAATAATTTCACAACACAACTTAATCCAAAACCATCTATGTTTATTTTAATCCCAAAACCCAAATGTTCAATATTTAGCCTAAGTTCATTTTTAAACACCAAAAATAAGTGTTCAAGACTTAATCATTATTTTTAAGAACCAACAATGAAGTGTTTCTAAGATTTAGCCATTCTAATTCCTTTTAAACACCAACATCCAAATGTTCAAGATCTAACATGTTCATTTTAGTACCCAAAACAAAGTGTGAATGATTTAGCTAGATTCCTTTTAAAAGCCCAAAATGAAATGTTCATTAACCAAAACTTGTAAATTTATGTTCAAATCACATCCTGGACCTACAATTGTTAGATAACCTCCTTTTTCTTAGAAGCACTTTTGATTATGAGAAAATTATCTTTGAAAAATTATCTCTCAAGTTTTTATTTTTAAAAACATAGTGATCATGCTCGATCAGGATTTGATCGATGTCAGTTTAAGGCAACTGATGTCGATCAGTCTTCAAATAGAATTGATGATGATAATAAATGACCAATATCAGTCAACTAGGATTGATGTTAGTCAACTTGTGAACATGAAGGTAAAACCATCATAAATTAAAATGTTAGTTAGGCAATGATTAGCTAAAAACTCAATAAAACCTGTAAGGCAAGGATTAGATAGAGATTTTAAAGATCAAATATGCCAAGAAAGAATGATTAGAAATGATAGAAATAATCAAAGTGCAATCTTTGTAAACTATGCTTCACCCTACATACCGACTAACATCAATTACATAGAACCAAGCTTGGTTAGTTTTAATCAATAACAGACACACAGAACCAATGTTAGTTAAGCCTGATTGATATCGGTCTCTATGTAGATCTGAGTTAAATAAAAAAATTAAAAATACAATAAAATGAAAGTTAAAACTACAAATTTGAAGGAATTCAAGCATTATTTTTTCAAATTTTGAGTTGCATCTTTATCTCCTTGCTACGTGGGATGCTTCTTATCCCACTGGGCATGCCATTTGTGATCAAGGAATCTAAGAAGGGTGGTTAGATCATGTGTTAGTTTTCACAATAGATATCAAAATGAAAAGAAACACACTAACATGCATAACACTATCTTTCCTAGATCAAAGGGGGGAGCTTAGTGAAGAAAAAAAATTGACAAAGCATAATTAAAATTCAAGAAAAATAACCTTTCATGCCTTCCTTGAATGTTCCAAGAGATTTGTTTGTTTGGCTTGCTCAACTTATTCTCAAGAGATATTTGGGAAATGGAGTTGTGTATCTCCTTCTCCCCTTGGCACCATGGTTTGGCTCATGCTTTCTTGATGTAGCTTAATGGCTTGATACTTTAGCTTATCATTCACAATTTTGGCATTATAACTCTATTGTTTCCAATCTTTTCATAAAACCAACATTATAACATTACTATGTCCAAGCTCTCATAAATGAGAGGTAAATGATTGTATTTATAGGTTTAGAAACTAACCCCAACCCATGGTGATTTTAGGTGTAGTTAAAGATTGGAATGGGTTTAAACCTTAATTTTGTGAGTTAATTAACCCCAGTTTAGTTAAAAGGTGTCAAATGGTTATGATCTCAATGAATAGGCATGGGTGGGATATTTTAGGATATTTAACAACTAACAAAAGGTAATTATGAATTCTTAAGATATTCTTTAATTTTTTAATTTCCTTTTTGATAATACTTTTAATTGCTCAAGGATGATTCAATTTAGGCCATTGGTTTGGTTTACATGTTAATTAATCTTATTTAGGCTTTTGAACATTTTGCAAGATTTGAATTAATTTGATGGTGTGTATTTGTCCCATTTAATTGATTTATAATCCATATTATATTTTATAAAGTCAAAGTTGAGATGTTTAGTTATTCTTAGGATATATTTGCAAAGGTTATCAAGAATCAATCAAAATTCTAGTATGAAACCATTGGTGGCAAATTTTATATGTCTAAAGGGATCTTCTTCAGAGTGCTTTATTTTGAGTCTCTTTGATTAGTTGCCAAATTTTGACATATAATGAGGATTACGTACCTATGAGAGAAGAACTAACCCTTGAATTGACCTATGAAGGAAAAATGGAAATATCAATGTGCTCCAACAAGAGGTGAAAATTAGGGTGAGCAAATACAGATGTTAAAATATAATAGGGTGTTTGATAAGGTGTTAAATTTAGCTAGAGTGTTAAGTAAGGTCTTGAACCTTGATAGTGTGCTCAATAGGGTATGAAATTTTAGGATGTGTAAAAGCACATGTTAGAGTCCAACAAGATGTTTAGCAAGTTTTCAAATTCTGACAAGTGCACCAGTAGGGTTTGAATTATGATAGGGTACATAGCATATAGCCAAAATCTAAGATGTGCACAAGCAAATCTCGAGAATTTAGTGATGTTTAGAATAGGTTCAATCTCTAATGATGTCTTGCACAATGAAAATTATAACCCTATGAATATCTTTTAAGGATGATTAGATCAAAACAAAAGTATATGAAGGAAACTTTGAGCAAAACAATGTTGAAGGAAAACACCTATAAACCTTAGTTATTATTATATGAGCTTTGAAAAATGATCCAAAGTTTAAAATAGCTAAAGTAATGAAAACATGTAATGTCAATGACCAAGAAAACATCAAATCTTCAAAGGAAGCAATGAGATAAGAAAAATATGAGAGAGAACAAGTTAATGGTATACAAAATGGAAAGTATGGAGGCATATATGGTAGGGTGTGAATGATTTATGTGTGTGAGGGCTAAGAAGGAGTAATGGTAAAGATTTAGAGGTGAAAACATCAAACTCTAAGGAGTTTTGGAGTAATGATTAGGTTTTGGAGGATGATTCTATAGACATCAGAGTCTACAATCATGATGGATAGGTGGTTAGGATCTGATAGGTGTTTGAGCACCTATCAAGTTTTAGAGTGTGCCTCGATAAAGCTTGGATTATAATAGTTTGATCATCAAGTGATTGGGATCTAATAAGTATTTAGACACGCATCACATTATGAGGGTCTGCTAAGCATTTTTTTTAAATTTGATGCTTGTTTGGCAAGCTTCTAAAATATGATAAGATAAAGACAGCTATTTTTTAAAATTTTCTCAATTTTGAATGTTGACCATGAATATCTTAGGTAAGATAATTTGACTTGGGAAATAACAATTTTGACCAATTTTAACTCAAGTTGATCATTTGAAGTCAAAAGAATCAACACTTTTAGATTTTTGACTTGCATTCAAAAAATGAGAAACCAATTGGCTTTGACTGGGGACCTCAAATCACATGGGAAAAGAGAAGAAATTCAGACTCTAGTTTTGTAGAGTGGTGCAATTCCATTGGATTGTGGAGTCACTTAATTTTGTCAGAAGCTTATTAATAATTATTATCTTCATTATCACAAATTCTTGAGAATTTCTATGAAACTCACTTTTACTTATCCTAATCTAACCAACTAATAGATAGTTCTCCTATCTCAATCATATGAGAAATAAGCACGTGCTACCAGGTCAAATCCCCTACATTAAATTTTGTAGATCCTGATCTGACCAACTGACAACCAATTTGCCTATCTCAATCATATGAGAGATGAACACATGTTATCGAGCTAGAACCCATAGTTATGAAGATTTTGTATGCTTATCATCTATTCATTTGAATAAATCCATGAAAACCTATCTATTTTAGAAACTAGATAAACTTTTCATTTTGGAACTAACATAATATTGAAGGCTTATATTTTATTTTAACTCAAAATAGGTGTCTCAATAAATATAGATTAGAAACCCCTTTGTATAAGTCATTTAATTGATCACTTAGATTTTCCAAGAAAATGACAAAGCTATAGAATATTCAAGTTAAAATACCAATACATGGAAATGAGGGAGAAATAGACAGGCTATCGTATTATTAGAGAAAAACACACACACACACCAAAATAAGGATAGGAAAAGGAGATAAACCAAAATTATTGTGTATATACTTATATGCAAAGGATTACCTACTTTCACTTGAAGCAATGCTTGAGAAATCACCCACTATATGGAAATGGTAGATGTGTATCATCATAATAGGCTAAGTAAAAAGTTTTGTCTCCATATAAATACCTAATTTTTAAGGGACCTATCCATAAGGAATCAAACTTTTTGTGACTTTTTTTTATTCTCTACATTTATCCCATAAAAGAACATAATCTCCCACTGAGAAATATATTCTCTTCACTTTATTATCAAAAATAAATTTGACTTGAGCTTGATGTTTAGCAATTCTATCAATAACTCTAGATCTATCTTCTTCAAGTTGGTTCAAGTAGAGAATTATTTTGTCTAAGGGACTTTCAAAGTTTTGGTTTTTAATAGCCCTAGCCAATTAAAGTGTAGGAAATTTAGATGTTATTGGAATTGCCACATCAATCCCATAGATAAATTGAAATAGAGACATACCTATAGCTTTTTTTATGTTATGTGATCTACTTACAATGCAGCATATAACTTCTTGTGCCAGTTTTCTTGATTTTCATCAACCAAATTGTGAATGATGGTGACCATATTATTATTTCTTGACTCGGCTTGACTATTTCCCTATGGGTAATAGTTTAAAGAATGATATAATGAGATGTCTAAACCCTAGTGGAATCTAATCAACTCTAAAAAAAATGGATCATTGTTTGTTACGATATTTTATGGAATGCCATATCTAACCAAGATATTATCCTTGATAAAGTTACAAACACCTTCTGAAGTTGTCTACTTGATTGGGATAACTTCTACCCATTTAGTGAATTATTTTGCGGTAGTGATAACATGTGTATGTCTAGCACTTGAATGAGGAATTTTATTTCCAATAAAATCCAACCCCTATTGTTAAAAAGACTATTTTATTACCACTAGTTTGAGTGGAAATGGTAAAAGTTTGGGTCATTCGATGAACTGTTAACATGCCTCACATTTCCTTACCCACTCATAAGAATCATTGAAAAGTGTATTCCAGTAGTAATGAGCCCTTAGAATCTTATAAGTTGTCACTAGAGAATAAAAGTGTCCACCATAAGCTTGATAATGAAAATCTTGTAAGAGCTTTTTCTGTTGTTCACTGTCAACATACCTTAATAATAAGCCATAAATATTTTTCTTGAACAATGTACCATCCAGAATTACATATTTTTACCCTTCAACTTAATTTATTTTTATTTTTTAGAAATCATATGAGATGGGAATTCTCCATATATTATAAATAAAGTGATATCTGTAAACCACTCATTATTAGAATTTACAGAAAGAACAAAAGGAATTTTTTCTTTGTTTTGATTATCAGAATCTATTGAAGGGACTATTTGAGAATAATTTTGTTCTGCTCTAAGCTAACATAATCATTTTACTAGAAAAAATTTTGTGTACTTGATTTCAAGATCATATTCTTGTACTTTGGTTATCCAGTTACCTCTCTTAGATCCTAGCTCTTGTTGAGTTAAAATAGACTTGACTATCATACTTGGTACCATTACAATGGAATGTGAATGTAGAATATAATACCTAAATTTTTTGATGACTTTCAAAATTACATATGAATGTTTCTCTTCTAATTAATATTTCAATCCATAATATTTCAAGTTACAACTCATGAAAGCAATGGGATATTCAATACCTTCATCATTTTTTTGAACTAGTATGGTTGAGAGAGTATGTTCTAAAGCATAACAATAAATAATGAATTTATTTTCTAAGTTTGCACAAAATAGAGATGGTACATGAGCAAAATTAGATTTTATATTTTCAAATGTTTATTTTCCTTCATTATTCCACTTGAAATAGGGTTTTTATTTCATCATATCAACAATGTGTTTGGTGAGTTCTACAAAATCAGGAACAAATCTTCTTAATAAATTCACCTTTTTAAAGAATGAATGCACACCTAATTTGCTAGTTGGTAGAGACAATTTTTGTATTGATTAAAATCTTTATGGAGCAATCTTGGTCACTTATTTAGATATAATGTTCTCAAGAAGTTTTCCTTCAGTTACCCCAAAAATAGACTTTTTAGGGTTTTGAGAGATACCATGGAATCGATATTTTTTGAACACTTTTTCAAGGTGTTCATATTGATCTTTTTTTTGAAAACACCATTAAATCATATAGATATAATATAATTATCTTATTCTTTAAATATTTGAATGAGAGATCCATAGCTCTCTATAATTTAGCACCTTCATTGATCAACTCAAATACCATTAATTGATATGTAAATGTTCCCCATGGAATTGTGAACATTATTTTATGCTGATATTATCTAACTTAAATATAATTATAACTT
Source organism: Torreya grandis (assembly GCA_037957365.1). NCBI lineage: Eukaryota > Viridiplantae > Streptophyta > Pinopsida > Cupressales > Taxaceae > Torreya > Torreya grandis. Next base: position 3,290,202 of record JARHVA010001307.1, read on the forward strand.
GAAAAAACATCCAACATCGAGAGCATTTTTGAACTTGTAACTATCCTAAGAACTTGATCCATGATGGGTAATGGATAGTTATCTTTGAGATAAGCTTGATTCAGATTCTAAAAATCTACACAAATTCTTATTTCTCCATTTTTTTTTAGAATTGGGACAATATTAGTGATCCAAGTTAAGTGATGAATGGGTAAGGTAATTTGTGCATTCAACATTTTTTGAATTTCTATGAAAATTATTCTTTCAATATTCAAATTATACTATCTTTGCTTTTGTTTGAGTGGTTTGACATCCAGTTTTAGAGGAACCAAGTGTTGCATTTTTTTCTAATGAAAAGACTTGAGATATTTTCTTAATATTCAAGAATGCCATTGTATTTTCAAATCAAATTGATGAATTTTATTATTTCTTCTGGTAAACAACAATTTCAAATGTTAACCAGCCTAGGTTGTTCTTCAGAACCAATATTTATTTTCTCATAATCCATTGAACTGAGAGAATCTTTCTACATATTCTTTTTAATGAACCTATAATGTTTATTGAAAATTTATTCCTATGAAACCAAGCCTTTGTTAATTTTATTCCCTTTTAGTTGGATTAATGCTTCTTCCTTTCTTTCTTTGACAACAACTTATTTTAGATTTTCTTAAAATGATTCTGTATATGATGAATCACTACCTTTGAAATACACATTTCTAAAAACATCAACTTTTTAAAGAAAGGAGATAATTTGTTGATCATCATTGAAAACTTACTATTTCTTTGAATTGTCTGGTATGTTAAGTCGATACAAAATTTCAATCATGTATTTATCTCTATCAAATATTGAGAGAGGAATCAACAATGAAGTTGATACTACAAGTGTATTTGCTTTGGATTTATTTTATTTTGGGTTAGCATGAAAAGAAAATGCTTCAAAATTTTCAATGTTATCCTAGACTTTGTTCTTGTTATGCCTCAAATAGTCATTTTTTTACTTGATACTATCCTTTTATTTATTTCACTACTATTTTTGTATCACTCAATACATTCATGTTTTTAATTTCCATTTCTCTAGTAACTTGTAGTCCAAGTAAGATTGGTTCATATTCTGCAGTATTGTTAATACACTTAAATTATAATTTGTAGGAGAAAGGAAATATTTCCTTATTTGTAGATATTAGAATAATTCCTACACTAGATCCTATTGAAGAGCAACTACTATCAAATTACATTGTCCAGACCTCATTAGGATTGGTTTTCATTATTTCTAGCAAATCTAGGTCTTTTTTTGACATTAACAAATAATTACCTATACCTGCACCTTCATACAAGATATCTACCCTGGGATAATCTAATTTTTACACTATGTATTTCATTTTCAATTCTAGTTCAAGGTTTTATTTCACTCCTTTGAATAGAATCATCACATGTGATAAATTTAATTTAATTTCACCACCAAGTTATTTACAAAATTTTATTCCCAAGAGAATACCATAGGCTGCTAGGATATCAACTACTAGGATGTTGATCTTGATCCTTTTCTAAGGAAATGATGCAAGGGTAACCTAGGCATATTCGATTTGGATAACAAGTAGAACTTAGTTTAATTCCATAGAGTAACAATAACTAAATGTCTTTGTACAAGTTAGGCCAAGGGCATGAGCAACTTTGGTAGGTATTACATTATTTGCCTACGTTATTATGTAATTATTGATTTTACATCCCTTGAGGAATAAAGAAATGTAAAAAGGATTAAACTTATTAGACTTAGAATTCACAACAGCCATAAAATTTATTGGATTAAAATAAGGTGGGCTGGATAATATTCTTTTGGTATTGGCTTTTTTTTAGTAGGATTCTTTCCTTTGATAAATTATACTTGCCTATCTAACTGATCTAGATATGTTCTCAAATATTTAGCTTATGACATTTGAATTTTAGCCTTATTGACATGTTTAGTTATATCAAAAGTAGATAAACTAGTAGAAAATGACATTCTATAGACTTAAATATATTAACATTATTATTATCAGGAAGAGCATTTTTTGGATAACTAGTAAAAGTATTCAGGGAGGACTCGCCTGATTTAGCTATTGGTTGTTTTCATTTCATTTGAACAAGAGGTGATGTTCTTTGTGGAATAATAACTTTCATAGATTCTTCTTATCTATAATTTTATTATTTATTTTGATTTTTAGATCTTGTGAAGACCAAAAATGACTGATTGTTCATGTCTTTAATATTATCCTCAAAATCATCTTCATCTGAATTATACTGTAGGAATGTATTTGTAGATTCACCACCAAGTTCTTCAATTTCACATTCTTGAGAATCTAGATTTTATAATTCATTTTCTTCTTCGACCTCTTCATATCCAAATATTTCTTCCATTTCTAAAATGATATTCATAGGTGGATTTGTATTTTTTTTAGGAGCTTTAAGTGCAAGCTTTTGTTGAGGAACTTACAATTGAGGATGATCCCTTTGAAAAGGCACATATTTTCTTTGTAATATTTCTTGATAAGGAGTTGTGATGGTTTTTTGAGGTATTTTCTTCTTCAGATTTTTTATATCATTAGCCATTTTTCACTAAAGTTGTTTGGTGGAAGATTGGCTTGAATTTTATAATTTACTTTTAGATGATTCTATCTTTATCTTTCTAGCCATTATCATGTCATCTTTGATATTAATAGCTAATGTTTGAGCTATATTCAAATCAACTACTCTAACTCTTCTCAATTGATAACTTAATTCTAATAATTGACAATTGATAAAGAAGCACTTATAATTTTCATATATCAGTTTGATAATTATTGATATTTTATGTAGTAGTTTGTTTAATTTAGCTATGAAATTTTTCATAGGTTCATGTGTTTCTTTATTCATCTGAGTGAGTTGATCTAATAATGTGTGTGCATCTTCTACTAGTTTGAATCTCTTTTCAAACCAAGTTTCCATGTTATTCCAATTGTTTATTGATCCTTGAGGAAGATTATAGAACTAATATGTTACTCCATTTTAGAGAGTTTCAAGAAATTATCACACTATGACATCTTTATGTTCAACACCTATAATTCCACATGCGATAGAGAAAGCAGTAACATGTTCATCTAGATGTTGCTTACCATCACTTGAAATTTTTGGAAAGTTTTTTTATGATCCCTTCGAAAGTTCATGTAAATGCCCCAAAGCCAATGGACCAATTATATTACCCCAAGATAAATCCATGGTTGGAAAGATTGCTTGTAGTGGTACAACACCTACCAAGATAAAAACTTGACTAAAATTCATTCCTCCTTATAAGGGTTTACCTTTATTAGGGGTTATAGGAAAACTTACTAGTTTTTTGAGTTGACCTTTTTGTTTGAGATTCAATTTAAAATCAAAAACCTCATGTAGCTAGTAAAAACGATCAGTTTCACCCTTTAATTTATTATCCCTAGTGAATCATTTTTCTAATAATTTTTACTATCGATGAGGAACTCATAAAAATTGAAGAATTCTCTAAGTTGGTCTTCTTTATTGATCTTTACATGCAACTAATTCTTTGTCTCTTTATGTTAAAATAATATGATCTTCTTCATCTTCCAATACCTCAAAAACTCTATGAAAATGTGTTGAGATAGTTATATTGACCCATGCAAATGTTCTTGAATATGACAAAATATCTTTTTGTTTGTGACTTAAGCAATCAAGATTCAATTGAATAACTAGTGCTTGGAATGCTTGAATGGTCATTAGATGAGATTATTACTACTGAAAATCTTTGAGTAGTTATATGAATCACTCTTTGTGCTTACCTCCTTGCCTATCTTCTTGAAACAATTTTAGTGTTTCTTCAAGCAATCATAGCATGATTTTCCTATATGTTTATTACTGTATTGATAATATTGAATTGAGTAAAACTTAAAAGATTTTATGCTTTCACAATCTATAACATTATATTACCTTTTTCTAGAAAAACTATGTTGATTTTGTATGTTCAACATTTTAGATCCTCTTATGTGATCCTTCATCATGAGAAAAAATTAATGTGGAATAGCAAGACCTATCAGTTCTTAAAAGCAAGAAGAAATATTCATTGTGTAAAAAGTGTTTAATATGAATCTAAGAAGGAAAGACTCTTTGATCCCTACAAAGCTTTAATAAATCTAGGTTTACTATTCACTTGGCCAATTTAATTTGAAGCTTCTCAAGGAGCTTAGTTTTAGAGTAAATACCCCTCCCATGAAGGGTACAAGTCAAATGTTTTATGCTTTCACAGTCCATAACATTATATTACCTTTTTTCTAGAAAAATTATGTTGATTTCTGATGTTCAACATTTCAGATCTTCTTCCATGATCCTTCATCAAGAGAAAAAATTAATGTGGACTAGTAAGACCTATCAGTTCTTCAAAGAAAGAGGAAATACCCATTGTGTAAAAAGTGTTTAATATGAATCCAAGAAGGAAAGAGTCTTTGATCCCTACAACATTTCAAGAAAGCTAAGTTTGTTGTTCACTTGGACAATTTAGTTTGAAGCTTCTCAAGAAGCTTAGTTTTAGAGTAAATATCCCTCCCATGAATGGTACAAATCAAATATTTTATGCTTTCACAGTCTATAAAATTAGATTACCTTTTTCTAGAAAAACTATGTTGATTTTTAATTCTCAACATTTCAGATCCTCTTTTGTGATCCTTCATCAAGATAAAAGATTAATGTGGAATATAAGGACCTATCAATTATTAAAATCAAGAGGTAATATTCATTGTGTAAAAAGTGTTTAATATGAATCTAAGAAGGAAATACTCTTTGATTCTTATAACATTTAAAAAAAATCTAGGTCTATTGTTCTCTTGGCTAATTTAATTTGAAACTTCTCAAGAAGCTTAGTTTTAGAGTAAATATCCCTCCCATGAATGGTATAAATCAAATATTTTATGCTTTCATAGTCCATAACATTATATTACCTTTTTTTGTAAAAATTGTGTTGGTTTTTTATGCTCAACATTTTGGATCCTCTTATGTGATCCTTCATCAAGAGAAAAGATTAATGTGGAATGGCATGACCTATCAATTCTTAAAAGCAACAGGAAATAGTCATTTTTTAAAAAGTGTTTAATACAAATCCAAGGAAAGACTCTTTGATCCCTATAATGTTTTAATAAAGTTAGGTTTGTTATTCACTTGGCCAATTTAATCCAAAGCTTCTCAAGAAGCATAGTTTTAGAGTAAATATCCCTCCCATGAAGGGTACAAATCAAAGATTTTATGATTTCATAGTCCATAACATTATATTAACTTTTTTTGGAAAAATTGTGTTGATTTTTTATGCTCAATGTTTTGGATCCTCTTCCATGATCCTTCATCAGGAGAAAAGATTAATGTGGAATAGTAGGACCTATCAGTTCTTAAAAGCAAGAGGAAATAGTCATTGTGTAAAAAAGTGTTTAATACGAATCCAAGAAGGAAAGACTCTTTGATCCCTATAACATTTTAAGAAAGATAGGTTTGTTATTCACTTGGCCAATTTAATTTTAAGCTTCTCAAGAAGATTAGTTTTAGAGTAAATATCCCTCCCATAAAGGGTAAAAATCAAAGATTTTATGATTTCACAGTCCATAACATTATATTACCTTTTTCTGGAAAAACTATGTTGATTTTTTATGCTCAACATTTTAGATCCTCTTTCATGATCCTTCATCAGGAGAAAAGATTAATGTGGAACAGCAAGACCTATCAATTCTTAAAAGCAAAAGGAAATAGTCATTGTGTAAAAAGTGTTTAATACGAATCCAAGAAGGAAAAACTCTTTGATCCCTATAATGTTTTAAGAAAGCTAGGTCTGTTATTCACTTAGCCAATTTAATTTGAAGTTTCTCAAGAAGCTTAGTTTTAGAGTAAATATCCCTCCCATAAAGGGTACAAATCAAATATTTTATGCTTTCATGGTCCATAACATTATATTACATTTTTCTAGAAAAACTATGTTGATTTTTGATGCTCAACATTTTGGATCCTCTTTCATGATCCTCATCAAGAGAAAAGATTAATGTGAAATAATAGGACCTATCAATTCTTAAAAGCAAGAGGAAATAGCTATTGTGTAAAAAGTGTTTAATATGAATCTAAAAAGGAAAGACTCTTTTCTCTTGCACAATGGCTATGTCCTCTTGATTTTAAGAACTGATAGGCCCTATTTTTCCACATTAATATTTTCTCCTGATGAAGGATCATAGAAGAGGATCGGAAACATTGAGCATCAAAAATGAACACAATTTTTCTAGAAAAAGTTAATATAATGTTATGGACTGTAAAAGCATAAAATCTTTGATTTGTACCCTTCATGGGAGGGACATTTACTCTAAAATTAAGCTTCTTGAGAAGCTTCAGATTAAATTGGCCAAGTGAATCATAAACCTAGTTTTCTTAAAACATTATAGGGATAAAAGAGTCTTTCCTTATTGAATTCATATTAAACACTTTTTACACAATAGTTATTTCCTCTTGCTTTTAAAAACTGATAGGTCTTGTTGTTTCACATTAATCTTTTCTGTTGATGAAGGATTATAGAAGAGGGTCTGAAATGTTGAGCATCAAAAATCAACATAATTTTTCCAAAAAAAGGTAATATAATGTATGGACTATGAAATCATAAAATATTTTATTTTTACCCTTCATGGAAATGATATATACTCTAAAACTAAGCTTTTTGAGAAGCTTCAGAATAAATTGGCCAAACAAACAACAGACCTAGCTTTCTTAAAATATTGTAGGGATCAAAAAGTATTTCCTTCTTGGATTCGTATTAAAAAAAATTTACACAATGGATATTTCATCTAGCTTTTAAGAACTGATAGGTCCTACTATTCCACATTAATCTTTTCTCCTGATGAAGGATCTAAAACATTGAGCATCAAAAATCAACATAGTTTTTTCAAAAAAGGTAATATAATGTTATGGATAGTGAAAGCATAAAATATTTGATTTGTACCCTTAATGGGAGGGATATTTAATATTAAAATAAGATTCTTAAGAATCTTTAGATTAAATTTTCCAAGCAAATAACAAACTTAGCTTTCTTAAAACGTTATAGGGATCAAAGAGTATTTCCTTCTTGGATTCGTATTAAACACTTTTTACACAATGGCTATTTCCTCTTGATTTTAAGAACTAATAGGTCTTGTTGTTCCAAAATAATATTTTCTCCTGATGAAAGATCACAGAAGAGGATCCAAAATGTTGAGTATCAAAAATCAACACAATTTTTATAGAAAAAGGTAATATGAGTAAAACTTGTTTTATTTTTCTTAGCTAGTTATCGGAGACTTAAAGCAATGTCTTCTTCTATAGTTTCTATCCAATCTAAACCAGGTTGATGATCAAGATTTTGAATGGTCAAAATAGTCATGAATAAAATTTAATGATTTTGAGCTATTTGTTGAGCTTTGTGAGTTTATATCCATGAAAGAATTATTTATACTCTCTCATCACAATCCAATTCTCGATTTAAAATCCTTAGAATAATTTGAATTTGATTTATTAAAATTTTGTCTGAGTCCTAGGCCAATTGTATGATATGTGAATTAATGTCTAATTTTATGGATTACTCTAAATCTAACTCCAGTTGATATAGATGTCCTTGAGTTGATGGCAAAGTCATATGGACCAATATCTCAAAAATGGGTTGCACAAGTGTTGCAAAAATGTGCCCCATGGTGGAAATCAAAAACTGTTGGTGTGAGAATTTATCAAGAGGACGAATGGATATTTTTCATTCATAGTCATGAGATAAAGTCCCTCTCCTACTATTAGGTGGATATACCTTTATTAAAAATGAAAAAATATGCGATAAGGAGAGATATTTACAATAAAAAAGGGTTTCATGAGGGTAGTAATTTTAACTAGAAAGTAGGAAAAGGATATAAAAAGGAAAGTATGAAAGAGAGATAAAAAGGAAATAAATATACTTAGAAGAGTTAAATGTAACAAGTTCAATAAGATAAACTTGATGACTTATTGAAAATGTTAAAATAATGAATAATCTATCTAGGAGTCAACCTCTATCATTCAATGGATAGGAAAGACATATGTATGTTCATAATAACACACTACATACACCAAAATAATTGTATATGACTGATAAAAAAATATAAAAAACACTTTGTATTTCCTTTTAAAAAGTGAAAAATTCACCAAAATGAAAACAACAAATGTAGGTTCGAAAAAAAACATCACAATGAAATTTCCAAGTTTTGACTAGTTTATAAAAACTACAATAACATTTTGAAATTAAAGATTAAAATACATGTAGATAGCATATACATACATAATCCATGAAGAAATATTGAACACAAAGTTTGTAAATCCCCTTGTATTGTATCTTTATTGTGTTGCCAATACATTCACCTCTTTCAAAAATGTATATTGAAAGGTTTAATTATCAAGAACCCATACAAATGAGCCCTCAACTCATATTTATAGGCTGAAATAGGTGGTTACCATGCATAACCACATTCTTTTCCTTTTCAATGGTGTGTAAAAATTCATTAGCTAATTTACACAACTTAAAATTTGCCAAAACATGTTAAGCAATTTGCACAACTTACAAAAATGTGTTAGTGTTTTCACACAGCTTACAAAAGCACAATGACAAATATGAATAACTTTAAAAAATGTGTTATTTGTATGACTCAAAATTACAAAAATTAATTAGTACATTTATAAGACTTTGCAATGTATGAATTAACTAATACAAGAAGATATAATGATAATTACAAGAATGATTCAGGAAAAAAAATTATGAAAAAGATCAAAATTTTGATGTAGAATCATTCTTTATCATCTACATTGATGATTATTTGAACTTAATATTTTTTAGGTTGCATCTTCTTCTTTTGATATTCATTAAACTTTTCCATGATTTCAGACACTTTATTTTCATCTGGACCGTCTAAATATGTATAAGTTATTTATGTGTCATAATATAGATTGATCATATTTTGAGCTATCCCTTGAAAATTATTCAACATTTCATTGAGGTTTTCCAAAAAAATTTGATACTCGATTAATGTTTGAATTGAGTTGTAATTGAATATATAACTTAGAGTTGTAATCTTTTCAATATTTTTTGTGAATTGGTCAATAATGTCCTCCTCAGATACTAATTCTCTTTGTCATCAGTGAGCTTACATTTAAATTTTCCTACTTCTCCTAATATTTTAAGGAGAGCCTCTCCTCTGATCGACTATAAGTCCTCAATTTTTTTAACACTTTATTTAACAATGCAAACTCTAAATATAGAAGCTACCAATAACTCAGTCAAGTACACAATTTCCTTTTTTGGATTACTTTTTATTCAATTAGGTCATCTAGATAGGTTAAAGGGAAATATTCTAACTTAGGAATCAATGTATTCCATTTATGTACTTCTTCATATTTGCTTTCAGTTTTAGTTACCTGATCATATTCTAATTGAATTTTAGAACACAACCAATGTTGTTTGAAGAGTAGTGATACTTGTAAAAAAAATTCAATCCACTCTTTTGTTGCCTTACCCATATGGCCAATTTCTTCCATAACATTAAGTGTCTATGTATCATAAATTGGATGGACAACAAAATGAGGATACTAAATGGGCCGTACCAATTTTTGAACCAAATATTTTAGTTTTTCAACTTTTTCTTTGAGTTGCTCCTTAGTTACTTTAGCTTGGTCTATTTACTTAAACAATGTACCAATTGTAGATTGGACATTATCTTTAATACCTTCTCTTGTGACCTTTCTTAGGTGAACTTTTTTGACTTGATAATTGAAGGCTCCAACATCTTCTTTATTTTTTTAGTGGTAGGAACTATTATTTATGCATACCTATCTCCTTTCTAATCAATGATTATCCTTGAGACTATTTTTAATTTCTTTACCTCACAAGAATGGACAGTTGTTAGGATGCTAAAATCAATTTCTTATGGCTACTCAATTTTATTTCTTTTCTTCACAACTTCATTTATCTAGTTAGAAACTTCTATATTAGAGGACTTTTGCACAAGGGCAGTATTAGATTCCTTTTGAGTTTTAGAAGAAGGGGGAGGAGTTGACAAAACCTAATATTTTTTAGACGCAATTTCACCTTCTTATTTCCCTAATGTATCAATTAGAGTCTTAGGATAAGTCTCAATTGGAAATTCAACATTTTGTACAAGAGACAATGGTGCAAAAGTATCAAGTTGAGAAGGAACAAAAGAATCAAATAACAAGGATGATTCAGAGGCTAGAAACTATTGTGTAGTATTAGTTACTAGTGCTTGAGGTTGGGCAAAATTATCAAGAAGAGATTATTCATAAATATAAAGACTTGGAGTAGTTGGAATCTTTTCACCCAATCTTCTTATCCTCAACTTGAGGGGTTTTTTATTGGAATAACCTCTATCATCACTTCAACTTTTATTTATTTGAATCCTTGTTGGTTCCCACTAAAAAAGATGCTCCTATCTCTACTTGATGTTTTTGATATGTAGTTCCCAATTTAGCTTCCTTCATCAGAGGAGGAAATCTTACTTTATCAATATTAATGCCTTTGTTCTTTAACCATTTCAAAGTATATCTAGCACACCTTGGTTTATGTCAATGACTGAAGTGAACACTTACTTGTGCTAATCAACTCTTGAAAGAGGTCTTGATTCAATTCCATCTTTTTCATAAATGGGATCTACTACATCTTCATCATATAATATATTTTTCTATATCCATAATGTATCAAAAATAATAACATGTTCTAGAGTGAATCATGGATAATCATGAATTCTCACACCTTTTTCATCATTATAGTCCATCCATTAGTATTCAAAATGATGTACATAATAATATGAAGAACCAAGAATATTATAAATTAGTCCCTAGCATCAAATGAAGGTCAAATTTTAAATGATAGAATAGTAACTCGAGTCATTTCTTCTTCAATCAATTTTTCTTTAGCTAAGGAAGCACATGTGTATCGACCAATAGAGATAAGAAATTTTATTCCAAACTTGTGTTTATAAGACATCAGCTTGTGTGTTTCACTTAGCTATATCATTAGTTCCATCAAATCCCATTTGTCATCCACATATCTTGGAAGCATATATGGGGCAACTTCACAGCCACAAATTCTCAAGTAGGTGAATTGGGAATTGCATAAACCATGTTCCCCACCTAGAAATATCAGTAGAGGCCTATGTTAATAGCTTCAAATTGTATGGTTATGGTTCAAACATCTAAATCACATATTATAATAATGCATCATTTACCCCATGAAAATGACATGCAGTTTATTTCAAAGAGAGTTGAGGATAAAAGTCATAGATTTTTCCAGTTTGTATATCACTAACTATATTCAAACCATTTCAAAATCTCCTTCTAATGAAAAAATAATTAAGATAATAAGTCATATATAATTTAGAATTTTTATTGACATCTATAAGCTACTTTTAAATTGAATCATTGATTAACTACCCCAATTGTTATACTGCTTATTCTGGTGGATGATCCATACATGTTTGTACATCCATGTCTATAAATTCCTAACAACTGGGCTTCTTAGTACTCTATGCAAAAAAGTAATCATGTCATTGACCTCATTCATGAATTCAAATATAGAAATATTCTTAGGCCATTTTTTTGATGTATGTCTAGATTTTGTCAACCATTACTTGTTGACCCATTTTGAACAGAAGCTAGTGCTAGAATCACATCATTATTGAGCATATGCAAGAGTAAAATTTACAAATGATTATATGTTAGGTAGTTACAGTAGATGATTGATATGATCTAGAACTAAGCATAAGAATAACTCTCCATAGAGATTCTTGACTTCTATTTTATCTGCATCATAATGTTTGGTCATTGTTAACACTAATTTTGGACATTGTACTAAATAGGAAATGTAGTTGCTTGAGCCAATCCACTATCATAAATGCTTTATCCATAATCTATTTTGTGTACACCACTTATTTTATTCCAAAATTATCTCATATCAATATGGCCAAAGTTGGTGTTTTTTATATCTTCGACATTTGACTCTTGGTATGAAGGTAGAATCACTCCTTGAAATTGATACTTCATTTTTGTATCCTCATCAAATTGGAGACTCTTGTTGGTAGGATTATTATTAATAGTGTTTTTCTTAGGAGTCTCCTTAACCAAGTTATTAAATGTTGACATCTAATGAGGATTACCTGCTTGTGAGAGAAGAAATAACACCTGAATTGACTTGTGAAGGAAAAATAGAAATTGCAATGTGTTCCAACAAGAGGTGGAAATCATGGTGTGCAAATCCATATGTTAGAATCTGATAGGATATTTAACAAAGTGTTGAATTCTATTGGAGTGTTAAGCAAGGTGTCAGATCCTAATAGTGTGTTTAGTAAGGTGTCAGAGTCTAGGATGTGTAAAATCACATGTTGGAGTCTGACAAGGTATTTGGCAAGTTTCCAAATTCTAACAAGTGCACCAATAGGGTTTGGATTCTGATAGGGTGCCTAGTAGATAGTTGGAGTCTGAGATGTGTACAAGCAAGTCTTAAGGTCCAATAAATGTCTAGGAAGCCTTGGGAATATAATGATGTTTGGAACATGTATAAACTCTGACAAGATGTCCCACACAATGAAATTTAGAACAATGTGAAGATATTTTGATGATGATTAAATCAAATGAGCATGTATCTAAAGAAAATTTTGAGAAAAATAATGTCAAATCTAGATAATTACAAACCCTAGTTCTTCTGTGAGCTCTGAAAAGTGATCTAAAGTTGAGAACAACTGAAGTAATCAAAACTTGTAATGTCAAAGACCACAAAAATGCCAAATATATAAAGGGGAAATGAGGGATGAAATTTTTGAGAGACAACAAGAAAATGGTATAAAAAATGGAAAGGATGGAGGCATATATGGTAGGGTGCAAAGAATTCACACATGTGAGGGCCTCAGATGAGAAATGGTGGAGATTTGGAGGTGCAAGGGAAAACCTTAAACTCTAGGGAGTATTGGAGTAACAACCAAATTTTAGAGGATGTTTTTGTAGATATTAAAGTCTACAAGTATGATCGATATGTGGTCAGGATATGATAGGTGTTTGATCATCTATTGAGTTCTAGAGTGTGCTTCGACAAAGCCTAGATTTTGATAGTCTATTCAAAAAGTGATTAGGTTCTAATAAGTGTTTAGACTCACATTAGATTCTGAGGGTCTATTAAGCACTTATAAAAATATTGATGCTTGTTTGGAAAGCTTTTAGTATCTGATAAGACAAAGACTTAGCCCACCAATTTTTTGAATTTTCTTAATTTTAACTTCAACATTTAACTTTTGACCATGGTATGTCGAGTAAGACAATTTGACTTGGGAAGCAAAAATTTTGACCAACTTTAACTCAATTTGACTATTTATGGTCAAAAGACCCAACACTTTTAGCTTTTTGACTTCCATTCAAAAACTGAGATTAAAAAACTAGTAATTGGGTTGAAGTATTAATGTTTCCCATGTACGATGTAGTAATAGTATTCTCAAGGAAGAAATTTTGGAAGACATAATCCATACTCCCACTAGATGTTGGGATGTTGGTTGGTATGTAATTAGTTGTAGTACCACCTAAGGATTCACTATCACCGGCTGTGATGCCTTAGCCTTATTATGTTTATTGATTTCATCTCTTGGAACATAAAAAAATGCATCCATTAAACTCTTGTTGTTATTAAGATGAGTGACTAATGCTTATTTATATTCCATTTGAAAATAAATCTTTTGATTAACATTTTTCATTGCTTATAAATGAAAAAATTAGAATTTGAAACAAATTACAACAAACTAAAATTCGAGCTAACTGAAAAACCTATGACTTAGGATTTTTTTGCATTCACGTAGGTTAGATTTACTAAATGTTTAACCCTAAATTGAGATGAATCAATATAAAATATGGTTAATAATATAGAAATAAATAAGCATAAAGGTGATAAATAGATCTATATTAAGCCAATTAATTTCAAACTCAAATAAATAATATTATGAATTTAAATGTTGAGATATGTTAAAAATATAAAGGATAACTATTGATTGATATTATAATAAATGAAAAATAGAGTATTTAACTGGTTTACTATGTACATTTAGATATAATAATGAATAGGATAAAAGTAGACTAGATATGTATTCTAGATAAATTGTCAAATTTTGGAAATTTACACTTTGTGGCTTGGAACGCTTGCATCATATCTAGATGGTTATGTTGATGCACCTATCTAACTTGGATGCATATGTCTAATATAAAATATTAAGTGGATTTGGATGTGACCAATAGAACCATTTGGGTTTTTTGTTTCCTTTATTTTGGTGTGTTCAAATCTCATGCACAAGTTGCGTTATTTGTCAAATGATCAAAACCCTAGTTCTTCATCTTCATAGTGACTATGGGAAAAATAGGTAAGTGGGATCACAGTGTCGAGCTAACCCCAAATAACCCTATGTTAATGGGTGTTGTCTATATATCCACTACTCTGAAGAGGACCTTATACTGACTTAGTTATCCCCTAATGTGTTGGCTTGTGTGTGCACAAAGGTGTAATATGTGGAAAGCAAACACATATAATGACCTAACTTATAACTTGTCAACTATGACTCATGGGTTACTCCTTCAATACTTCAAACCTCTGTATGGGATATCCTTATGATTGATATTGAAATAATAAATAATAGGGAAGATTTTCTCACTTGAATACTTGATTTAATGCTTTTGGTAACTTACATTGTGATCTATTATATGAGTTATGAATGAAGATTTTTCATGCATATATACCAATCCTTTTAGGAAATATATCACATTAATTTACTTAGTCCAACCATAAGGACATGTTATAATTAAAAATTTGATGACTTTAGGGCACTCGACACTTATTTTGGTATAAGACACTTGTGTTGATGTAGGCATATAACTAGGATGCAAGTGTCTAGGAAGCTAAAAAATATGTATAGGTCCAAAACTTAAAGAGGATGATAATAATCAAGTTTATAGCATTTTGAGTAGCATAAAAAGCCTAGTAATCAAAATAGCATATGGCCAGATTAAGAGATAAGCAATAGTCATAATAAATAGTATATGTAAGCCTTTCAACAACAAGAAGGTCTAGGAACTAAAGGGTATAGACATGAGAGGTATTTTCCAAGTATAAAAGACTAAGGTGATATATAATTCATATTTAGTATCTACACAAAGCTAGAATGAGATAAAGATTAGCCAAACACAACTCATAGGGAGAAATGCATACTGGGACTAGTTTTTTATTTACATTTCTCCTTCAATGTACTCCCAAAAGTGTGTCCTCCTTCAGCTTGGCATCCTCCAAATTTGAAAACAACTAAAACATTTTTTAAGACTAAAAATAATGTATCTCTATAGAGGAAGGCATCCTCATTAAATAGCTAAATATTTTAGATAAAACATTTATTGTTTTAACCAACTAGCTTATTCCCATAGAGGGCACACTTATTAGAGTTATTTATCTTTTCATCAATACAATCAATGTCTGGTAAAGTTATATTTTCCTAAAAAATATTTGCTTTATACATATGGCAACCCATGTGGTAACTCAAGAATCTCAACCTTCATCATAAATGACAGTCAATTTTATTCCTATGATATCTACGTAGGTTTTTGTGGTTGATTTCAACCTTTAAAAATACATAACCGATGGTATTTTCAACATGGTAGGGAGTGCATGGATTTATAATATCACAACAAGAAGGTGTAATTTCATTTTTAATGCTTACACATGCACATACAACATTCATATAAGTTTTTAACCCATATAATATCATCAATCACAAATTTTAAATTAATAGAATTGTTATGATATACACCTAAATAGGCATACATAATGCAAATAGAGTCTCTTTAACAATGATGGTTAAAGGATAAAAAATATTTTGCTTGATACGACACATTTTTAGGAATGTAAGAAAATATATATGTATCAACAATTAAAGACATATAGTTTTTATTGTTCAAAATACTAAGAAATAAATAAGGTTTCTAGCATCTAGCGTTTAATGAGTCATATTTGAACATGATGCAACCCATCAACTAATCATTAGTAGGAAAACCACTTCCATTGACATATTAGTTAATTTAATAATGTGGTATGACTCTTTTGAAACACTTTATTACAAATTACTTTTTAATGTTGGCTAAAATAATCACAATATCTAAAACAAAATAAATAAGGCAATTACTAGAGTTAGCTACTCATGATTTCTTGACACTTATTGATTGATGATGTTGTCACACATCACAAGTGACAGAAAATGATAAGGACACATTTGAATTGTCTACCCATCCCTAAGGGTAGGCATAGTTCATTATCTGTGTTTGACACATCTTCTTTCTTTCCCTCTAACATCCCATCTATCCATCTCTCCTCAATGATACCCTCTATCTATGTAGGGATAAAAACCTACACTGTAATCACACACTCAATTTAACTCATTTAGTGGTTATCCAAATCATAATGTTTTAAATATATTTTTGGACTATAACAATAAATTAATGTAATGTTAAATATAAACATCATGTCATTCCTTCAAAAAGAATCAGAATATCCCTCTTGTTGTTATTATTACATTTACTTAAACCTATACAAATGACTATCATAAATATGTTATCCAACATCCAATCAATATCACATCAATTTCATAAACATGTGAACTCATTGTTAGTCCAAAAGAACATAATTTATGATAATAAATTTAACTTGGCATTTGTCTTGTTCAAAAAGTAAAATATTCATATCATCAATTCTTAAAACATTTTAGATTCCAACTAGATAAGTCTATATGGCACATCACAATAACACAAAATAAGTAATGAATACATTCACAAAATTAAGATGGGACATTGAGCATAACAAAAGTTGTTAGTTTAATTATTTACACATGTTATTTATCAATATTTTGGTAGTTAACAAATTATGTTTTTATACACACATGAATTTCATGAGGTATATGAGTGTGATACAAGACATACATTTTACCTCGTTAATATTACATTTTCTTGACCTTGTGCAAATGATTGTCATAAACATGTTATCCAACATTCAATCAATAACACGTCAATTCCATAAACAAGTATATTCATTTTATTCTAAAATAATATAATGTAAGAGTATATTTAACTAATCATTTATCTTATTTAAATAGGAAAATAATCATATAATCAGTTCTTAAAACATGTTAGAGTCCAATTGGATAAGTATATGTGGCACACCATGTCAACACAAAATAATTGATGAATAGATTTGTAAAAACAAAATGGGATGCTCGGCATGACAAAATTTGATAGTTATTTGTTTACATATATTATTTATCAAATATTTTGGTAGATCACATATTATTTTTCTATACACATAAGAATTTCATAAGGTATATTAGTATGATGATGGACATACATTATACATGGACTCTTATATGTTGGATTCCCTTCTACCTAATGGTCATGCCTATGTTGGGGGCATCTATTTCCACAATTATATCTTTCTATGACCTCATATGCCATGTCAACTACCTATCATACTAGTGTCTTATTATTTTCTCATATTTTTCATTGTGTTACATGGATACGCTACTTTTTTATAGTAAAACATAGATACATGTGGATATAATATACTAGTTTTCACTTGTTTTATGTTCCTTCGATGTTGTTTACTTTCTTGCATGATAGGCCAAACATTGTTTTCTTATTGTGTGTGGCCCTAGGTCCTTGTGTGTGCAAATTGCTTGAGTATCTCTATGAGATTTTTGCTTGATATGTGTGACATATGAACATGTCCATTTATTTTGGTCATTGGCCATATTTTGTGTGTGACATTTGAACATATCCCTTTTTTGCAACATTCTTAATGTCTATTACATGGGTCTCTTGGCCTTGTTTGTGGTGACATATTCATGTCCATTATATGCATCCCTTAGTTTTAGTTTTGTGTGTTGTGTTTTTTGTGCTTGTTGAGTTTGAATAATGGTGTCATGACACATATCTTACACTTTTATTTAGTATTATACTTCAAATATGGTTACTTTATTGCATGCTTCATGACTAAATCTATCTAGACATGACATTTGTATGCCTTGCATTGAATATGTTATATACATGCTTCAATGACAATTATATTACTATGATGACATATGCTCCACATGATGACATAATTATTGCATGATTATATCTTTATCACATGATATGATTAACTCCTCTTTTGAGATGAGTGACTTGCAGGCTACATCCCTCATCTCAAAAAGGGGGCATCATAGTGGGCTTGTCTTGAGATCCATGCCTTAATGAACAAAAAAATAAGATTTGGTAATAATACAAGATTTAAAAATGCATAGTATAGGTTTTTAATGATTCAAAGTAATGCAAAATTAGATTTTAATATAGAATGCAAGTTTTCAACAAATCAAAATAATTAAAAAATAAAACACATGACAAATATTGGCACATTGACACATATTTTGGGAGCATATAACATAAATATGAACATTTGAAAAAAAAAGTATAAAGGAATAGGAATATATAAATAGTTACAAGATAAAAGTTATAGGTTACAAATACAACTACAACTAAGCATATATGTGCATGGCAATTTATAGCATTCACCACAAATTTAGGGGGCACGATACTAATTCATGTTCATCCTTATTCAAAGTTCAAAGTCACAAATTCAAAGGAAAAACATTCATTTCAATTCAAATATATGAGCAATGTAGTCATGATGGGGGCATGAATATTCTCATTCCCTTTTGATCACACAAAAATAAAATATAGATTTGTTTACAATGGTGTGATTTAAATCTATTGAAGGTAATGTATATTGAGGTTCAATGATGCTCAATAACTATGGAATTACTCTTGGTGAACCCATTGTGAGATTTCATCTTCTATTATAGTTGATGTACATTTGATTCTAAAAACACTCAATGGATTTGGCATCATTTGTAGTGAACCTATCGTGGTTCCACCTTTTTGGATTCATACATTGTGTATTATTCTCCATTCATGAGAGTTGGAATAACACATATTTATAGATCAAGAGAATGATTATTTATTCAAAATTGGGACTTAAACACTCTTAGTTCACCATTTGTTTAAATTCTCCAAGTGCTTCAACAAGGGGGCATAGTTCTCCATCATCATTTATAGGTTATAGGGAAAATTGGTTTCACCTACATACATGGGTACTCCTTCCTTGCTCTCTAATCAAATTTTCAATTTTCAAAATTCATCTTCTTAAAATTTTAAGGGAATAAATAACTACTTCATGTGTTGTTACAGGGTTTGATAAATTTGAGTGCCCTATATAATTAAAGTATTCTCTCAAAATACAAAGTGTTTTGTACACACTCAAGTTCAATTATTTATCCTTTACTTTAACAAATTAATCACCAAAATGAAGGGGAGGAAAATGTAGACATATAAATATGGTCATAATTACTTGACATTTTTAATTATTGACACATCCTGAATCACATGACTTGCACCCATTTACATGTCTCTTATTCTCCATTCCTCTAAACTTTTTGTTAATATGTGGGTTTAGCCCTTTGTCTGTCATCACTAATACATAAAAATTTCAATGCCAAATGTTTAATTTGATTTAAATAATCATCAAACTATTTCCAAATTATGAAAAGTGTCTTTGATCTTTTAGGATAGGTCCGCCCTAGGTAGACATGAGTGTTGTCATGCTTATGTCCACCTCGGTTAGTTGCGTCTAGTGCCAAATAACGGTAAATTTCCAAATTTGAAATCAATATTTTGGGTCTTCTCACACATTTCATAATGCTAGCTAAAGGAAAATAAAAAAAGGTTCACCTATAAATATATATCAAAGGTCATTCATTACCCCCACTTGCCATTCACTTATTTCAATCTTACATATCATTGTACATTGAGTACATATGCCATGTTCTTTCCAAATTCAAGATCACTCATAAAGAACAACCATAAGCCAAGTTAATAACATTCTAAATCAAGTTAAGAGCTACCATTATCAAGTATGAAACCATTTTTTAGTTGCATACACATACATAGTCAAGGAGCACAATTGCATAATCACTTTAGATGGGAGAACTATGTGTGCTTGATTTCCCTCCTTAGAATATTAGATACATAGGTAATGATCAATCATCAAGGGGATGATTGAGGTTAACTCATCCCATTACACTCTTGTTTTTCACAAGTTTTCAAGCTATCAAAGTGCCTTTAGGGTTTCATAGACAAGAGAAGAGACACTGTGAATTTTTTATGGCATAATCAAAATCATGATATCTCATATTGCTCAATAAACGCATGTGTAGAATGCACAATAGTCTATTTTTAATCATAATTAACCAAGACTATTGAATCAAATGCTGCCACATTATTGTCCACTTATAATGGTCATGTCTAGGAGTAATTTTTTTATTTCTAATGTGTCATTTTTAGAACTCTTCTTCTTTTTATATTTTTATGTTAGTCAATGACCTTAGTTAGCTATGACAAGATCATGGTCAATGAACACAAATGACCTGCACTTTTATCCAATTACAAGGACCTGTCCAAAAGTAGTTTCTAATTTTATTTTTGATCCTAAGCATGTATAATCACCTATTTAATTGATTTCCACTTCTAGATATCTAGAATAATAAACATAAACCCATGTGTGAGCTAAGTATATTTCTTCTTAGTGTTTTCCAAAAATATAGTTTTCCATATTTAGTAAATTATCAAAATCAGAATTATTAATTATTGTACATCTTTAGAATTCTGATATACTCTAATTTTACACCTATGATTACAAAACATTAATTTATTTTATAAAAAATAAGTTAAAACAGTTTATACATGAAATGTAATATTTAACCTTACAGTTCTTGAGTTAAGTGGTGGAGTAGTAACCCTTTGTCATGATGGTATCTGTAGATTGGAAGTTTTGGCATTGTGAACTTCTTCCTCTAGAATTCAAGTTGTTAGGGATTCTACCAGCTTATATTTTCAAAGCTAAAGGGATGTTGAGTTTAGCACATATTGCATCAAGTTTGCATCCCCAATACTGCATCAAACATGTTCCCAAGTTCACAGCCAAGATACTCAACATCTTCATGGAACATCAAAGAATTACTTATACCAAAGAGAACCATTTGGACCCTAATAAGTTGTGTAAAATTTAGGGTGTCTAATATAGGGGTAGATTGATCAAGGATGACCATGGCCTAAATTTTAGAATCAATAAAATCTCCCTCACCAAACCAGGCAAAAATATTTGCACAAAAGAGATTCATGGTCATCCACTTCAATAATTTATCATCCTTGGCACACTGAATTAAAGTTTTATACTAAAAGTGGAGTGTATCTTCTATAGTGAGGTAAGAACCTTTATCTAGGATCTTGCCAACATTTAGGTGTTACCTCAACTTAAGGTCATGAACTGAACCCAGATAGGAATCATACGCATATTCTAGTGAATACCTTCAAGCCATATCATTATCCACTTCATGCACAAAATTTATTATCATTTATTTGCCCTTACATTTTTGGGTGGGCCTTTATTGAAGGCCCAGATCTATCACTATTATCTATCATATCCTTAAAAATTGTAATGATAAAAAAACCATAGCCAACCTTTAATAATAAGCTTAAAATGGGAACATTGAATAGGAAAATTTCCATAAGCTAGATGACAAAAGAAAAAATAGCCAGAAAGGTGACATATTTAATCTTCTTTTTAGGGAAAATATTTCTAAAAGGTTAAAATCGTCTCCTAAAATCAAGCATGCCCAAAATGGGTAAGAGTAAATTTAGCTTAGGGATAGTAATAAGAGGTAGGAGAAATTTTCCTAAGGCCCAAGAAGCCAAGAAAGTCTCCAACTACCAAAATAGAGTAAGGTAATGATAATTAGAGAAATGGAAAATCATGCAACATAAAATCAAAGCCGAATAAATCCATTTTTTACCATCCAAGCTAAGTAGTTGAATAAACAAAATGTTTCATGAGAAAGAAGCAATAGTGGGTAGAAGGTCTTACTTTTGGGGTATGAGGGAAGCCACCATATCACACTCTGAATATCAAAAATAATATTTTTTGAGCCGAGTGGTGAGATTTAAGACAACCCACACATAATCAACATCCTTTCCCCCATCAAAATAAATAAATTGAGGAACTCACTGAGGAGACCCACTTAGCACAATGATTTGAATTTGTGACCCAAATTAAATTTATCATTAATGAATTACATGTTGTCATCATGGTCATTAAATGAATGTTTCAAGTCATGGTCAATGAAATCCTTGATTTTTCTACCAATAAAATTGGGGGTCATCAATTTAAAATAATATTATTGGGAATTGAGGCTCACCCCCATGTTGGTGAAGTGATCAACAACATGGTTTCTATTCCATCTAATGTGACTAATCTTATGAATGTTAAAGTTGTCAAGAAATGAATTGTAATTCATTAGTTTGGTGGAAAACTACTATTTATCCATGCAAGCCTTTCTTAAAGCATCTAATATGACCATTAAATCCTTTTCAATGTCAGGGTTGATCCAATTGTTATCCAGGGCAAGCTTCAAACCTCTCAAAAGAGTTTTTACCTTAGCAAAATTATTGGTGAAATCCCCCAAAGTCTTTGAAAAGCCTAGAATTGGGGAACCATTTTTATCATGAAACACACCACTAACACTAGCCCAACTAGGGTTTCCCTTTGTAGACACATCAAAACTAAGATTTATAAACTTTCCTTATGGAGGAGACCAATAATGAGTCAAAGATATTTTGATAATTCTTCCAACCCACTTATCAATGACAATATATAATATTATATATTTTATTTAACATAATACAATATAATTATGTGAATATAATAATTTAATAATGTGTCTGTGTTGGATTGATCATCACTTTTGATTAAACATATGAAATAGTCTAGGACACATTTCAGGAACTGAATCCCCATATGATTACCAAATCAACAACCAACATACCTCAAATACATGGCATACGTCCATGACTAGCCTCATGATAGCCACATTTACAACCAATAGGCCTTGAATACACCACATATGGCCACAACTAGCCTTACACGCCCAATAAGATGTGAATCTGGGTGGGCTTCGAAACAACCAAGCCACTTTACGAACTCACCCACATCTCATCAAATATATTTATATTCTCATTACATTATTGTATATTATATATTATAATTAAAAATCTCTAAGTATAACATATATAATAAATATCTTATAATATAAAATAATTATATCTAATATATAGTTAATATATATATATATATATTATATATATATAAATTTATAATTGGTAAAAAAAGGCTATATCCCGTCTAATATAAAAGTGAACAAAACCTAACAAAATCAATTACAACTTCAAGACCTTTTAGCTAAAAGCAAACACTAACATAAAATAAGATAAGATTCAAATACTTTGTGAGTTTTCTTCTGGAACCTTAATTAACCTTTAACCCTGATAGTATTGAAAGTGATCAAATTTTTTCCTAACTATAGAGTATATTGAGTTCCCAATGTAGAGGAAGGATGGTTTTCTTGATCTAATTTCTACTTTAAGGAATTGGTAAGCATTTTTAAAATCCAAAATTGGGTTCCCTTGCTTATATTGATTTGAGCTTCCAAATTTCTTGAGTTTGAATGAGGAGGCCTTCTATTATTATTCTTGCCACCTAATATAAACTTGAAAGCAATTTTTAAGTTGATGTCTTGATTCACTAATTCCCCTATTTGAGAATTTGAAAGAGTTTCCAAATCCCCTAAGGTCAACACTATATCTTTGTCAATGCCTTATTTTTCCTCTTCTTCTGGGAGAGATTATTTATTAGTTTCTTCTTTTTCTTCTTCTCTTGAGAGATATTATGAGTCTTTTTTATATTGGGCGTTATCGATCGTTGTATCAACAATATCCTCTAAATAATCCTCTACTTCAAAAATGTTAAATTTATTAGCCATACATGAATCCATTGGTTTCTAAGACTTTTCTTGCTTCCTGATCCTTTGCTTATTTTTTGGTTCCTGTAACCTTCATTGTTTTGTTCCAAATTTTACTTTTTTTTTATTACTTGAAACCTCTAGTATTTTGTTCTAAATTCAACCTTTGCTCAAGTTAATCCCTTATAAAGTGCCCATAAGTGTGGCAATTTATGCATTTGAAAGTGACATTTTTAAAATTCAAATCTTGAAGTCGTTCTCTAGTTTCTAATTTTAACTTGTTAGGCAATGGATTTGGATTGGACAAATCTATAATTACATAAATCCTTACATTAACTACCATGATCCCTATTTTACTTGATTTTTCCATGCATATATGCTGACCTAACTGATTTCCCAATTTTTTTAAGACATTAGATTTCCATAACTCTAATGATAAGCCATATAAATGGATCCAAATAATAACCAAAGTCAAATTTTTGATCTTTGGATTAAAACCCACCTCCTAAGGCCTCAAATATAGCCCAACTCTTCCCATGAACCAAGGTCCATTTTTAAATATGTCATTTCTTTGTTTCATAGAATTAAAAATGACTTGAAAAAACCTCACAAGATAAGCTTTACCTGGAAAGCAAAATTAATATTCAATTTCTTTCCCAGGCACTTTTGGAGATTTCCCTCATCTGGCCCAAAAATTTATAGTCAAGGTGCATTTTGTCAAATACAAAAATATTTTCTCAATCTCTTTGTCTTGAACCTTAATAACACGGATTTCCTCTTCTAATGGGATGATATATGAATCTATTGTCTTAGAGTTTATCACAAATTTCTAGCCTACATTACTCCTATCTTCATCCACCATCGCTCATCTTTCTACCTACGTTAGAGTTATGGGAATACTCATCAATGGAGATTATGGGCTTGATCACTGGTAGCATGGGAGAGTCATTACATTAGGGTAGACTACCACGCTAACCGATGTACCTCTACAACATGTTGTTCCTTCAGCCATTCACCCTCAATAAATCCCACTATTGAAGGAAAATAATCTATTATTATATATAATTATATAATGATATAATTATTATATATATATATATATAATTTTATTTTTTTCTTTCCAGAGAAAAATCATAACTTTATTCATTGGAAAAGTTACATTATGAATCTGAAAAAAGCATTAATAATAAAGAGCTATAAAAAAATCCCAAAAGGGCACATACAATAACTGAAAATAAGACAAACATGCCACAAGTAGAAAGACCCAGATAAGATCAAAAAATATTACCCTAGATGACCAAATAAGGCCTAACTCATAATCTTTTCCCTATTTATGAAGAAAAATATTAGGACTGGATCTATTAAGGTTGAGTTCCAACTTGATCCTAGAAAGTAAGTCCCCAAAGTTGACTATGTCATTGACTAGAAACAAACAAAAACTATGAAAACCATGAGAACAAGAAGCAAAAGACTATGAGCATCATGTATTACACCATCATGCCCATCACTATCCAACATAGTCTCAACATCAAAACTCTTCTCTAGTAGAACCTTCAAAATGAGCTCAAACATCATGAACTTTCTTAGTAGCAACACAAGTTCAAAGCAAGGCCAACATCTTAACAGCTAGTAGAGTATAACAAGACCAACACCAAATGAAGGAGAAAAAAAAGGATAATCCCATTATAATTCTAATCTCAAATTCATATCATCTCAAAAGCCATGTGTGAAGAAACCTCTTCCCCATGGTTCATGGAACAAGAGCCTAAAGATCATAAAAATTACCAAAGACATGAAGTTCAGAGATTTCATCCTTAGTCTCCATCTTCACCCATTTTCCTACTCTATCATAAGATGACCTTTGGATAGCAAGTTAGCAAAGTTATTCATTTCACAATAAACATGTTTGTATGAAATAAAGGTGAAAAAGTTAACCAATTGATTTACATGTTCAAAGATTAAAGTCAAGGAAAGGCTCTCGATTATATTAACCTTTAGCATTTAATTTATAACCACCTGAGAGTCCCCCATCATTTGTAACCTCAAAAAATTAAAGTCCCAAGCAATATTGAGGAGTAACTTGAGAGAAAGTAATTCATAAACTTTTTTTTTCCCATTCCTAAAACCATTTTGAACTAAAAAAATGATTATTTCTGATGTATAAAACACTTTTAGTACCACATTTAACTTGTATTCCTTGGCTTGCCCTAGCAAATAACCCCTGAGGCATAGAAGAATCGATCGCCATTGGAGAAATATGCCTAAGAACCTTGAATTTCATTACTTTCTTTAGACCTTCAAAAACATTGTAAATTTGAATATATATATGAAAAAGAGGAATAAAAGTATTATTAAAGATATTTTCATACCTATCCAACCAAATCCCCCATGCCACCACAAAGGGTACAACTCTAAAGAGCTTTAAATCCTTTATATTAAACTAATTATTCATACATGCTTCAAGTGATTCCCAATGACAAGCACCAAGTATCATAATCAAAACACCTAAATCATTACACACATCTATTGTGTAGGAACAATCAATAAATAAGTGATTAATGGTTTCAAAATCAGCATTACACAAGGTAAATTTGCTTAGCCCCTGCCAATCCCTTTGCAATAGAGTATCCCATGTTAAAATTTTATTATTAAGAGCTAACCACATGAAGGTTCTAGTTTTCAATGGAGAATTGACCTTTCAAATGGGTTTACACCACCATAGTTAACGATCAAGTCCATCATAAGAGAATATATATTTGTACCAAGTTTAGCAATGTATTCCCCTTTAATAGGATTTTAATCCAAATAAGTTCATGCTTAACACCTTCTCCACCTAAACGTAACTATAAACCAAAGAGCTAACATAATCATCCCAATATTCATTATCTCTTCCCACAAGACCCAAATGGTGTGACTTTAACCACCGTTGTTGCCAAATAGAGGTATTAGTAGGATCAGTAGCTTGAGACAAAGTAGCAAAACCAAAATCTTGAAGTTGATTAATAATATTAATAGGAATCTTATGAGTAACTCCACTCCCGACCCAAGAACTAGCCTTGATCCTTACTTTTACACCATTACTAATGTTCCAAGATAACTAATTACCAACCAATGGGAAAGCATGAACTAAATCCTTCCTAATAATAGAAACATTAATAGTGGATTTATTAGGGTTCCTAATCCACTCCACTAAAGAAACTCTTACACCATTACTAATGTTCCAAGCTAACCAATTACCAACCAATGGGAAAGCATGAACTAAATCCTTCCAAACAATAGAGACATTAATAGTGGATTTATTAGGGTTCCTAATCTACTCCACTAAAGAAAGAGGATCCATATATTTATGATTTGTAACCTTCTTCCATAAAACGTCTAAAGAGATAAGTCTCCAAAGCCTCCTTGCTGCCAATACTATGCCAAAAAAATGAATATTTTTCAATCCCCAACCTCCTTCCTTTATCTTATCAAGTATATCCCATTTATCTAGAGTCATACCTAATTTAACTTTTTGTCAATCCAAAGCAATTTAAATTGTATTTTCCCAATCTTTCCTAGAACACCAACCAAAATATGTGTTAATCCATGCAAGTAGATAGGGACAAACTTTTGAAAATACTTCACAAGAGTCAGACTCCCTCCTAAATAGAACCACCTATTACACCACAAGTTAAGACATTTATCGATCTTTCCAACCAACCACTCTCAATCATATTTCCCATGAGCATTAGGCTACAACATAAACCCCAAATATTTGATTAAAAAAGTGAAAAATAATCTTAGAAAAGGGAATAATTTATAATATATGTCTCTCCTCAACTTCAAAAAGAGCATAACATGACAAACTATACTTATGCATATTAACCTCCATCCTTGGGGTTGTACTATAGGTCACCAAAATATCATTAAATCTAGCCGCATCACTTAGAGAACCGTCAAATAAAATTTGAACATCATTAATAAATAATAAGTGTGTGAGAAAAATAGAGCTTCCCACTCTTATCCCTTTGAGCGACCCTAACCTCTTAACATCCTTGATATCTCTACTTAAACCTTCAACAACCAATAGGAAGAGAATAAAATATAAAGGACATCCCTGATGAAGCCCTCTTCCAAACTTGAAGAATTTGGAGGATAAACCATTAATAATAATAACAAAGGTGACTAAAGAAAAATAACCCATAATCTAATTAATAACCTATAAGTTGAAACCAATATGAAGAAGCATTAGTCAAATATACAACTAGTTAACTCTATCATAAGCTTTAGATATATCTAATTTGATGACAATTGAAAGAAGTTTCTTCAGTTTGTTGAGAAACTCCACCACATCATGTATTTGTCTCCACTCAAAAGACCAAATTGTTCCTCAGAAATAGAATTCAAAAAAACTTTATTAATTTTTATAGTAATGACCATATCAATAATTTTATATAAATAATTGCAAGGGGGGATTGGCCTGAAATTGTTGATGTTGGAAGGTGGAGCCTGATCTTATTAGAATGCCTAGTTCTTGATAGGGGGTGTGGGGGAGCAATGACCCCCCACTATGGTCACCATAGGGGTCTAGGGGGGTCAGCAACCTACTTTGAAGCCCCCCTAGTGGGGGTTCAGGGGTAGTGCCCTCAAAGCAAAATTTTATGAAAAATACATTACAAAATATTTTAATTTCATATTAAATCTAGACCGTTCACTAGTAGGTCACAGATCTAACAGTAAAAATTATGTTGGTGCATTTTTTCCCTAATATGTTACCCTCCTTTGATATGAGGACATTGTAATCATGATGGCACATTGTGTGTGAGTGAAGAGATATTATAGTGGATGTATTATAGGTTTTTCCCTTCATTTTTTGGACTGAATAAGAGAAGAAGTAGTTGCTTATGTGTGGACATATCCCATATTGGGTGAACCATGTTAAATATAGATCTCTATTAAGTTATGTTTTCTACATTTTATTTCCATCTTAATTTTATTAATATTGCTCTGTGTTCTATATTCCTAAGAGTTGAATGATTTAGGACTATCTTTTATATGAATCAAATCAATAAAGGTTGATTTGATATTTGATGGGATCTTCCCATTAATTTTAGTTTCCTCAACCAGCCTTAGCAAGTCCTCTACAATCACCATTAAGTTTGGTTTTTAGTTCATCCTTAAAAACCACCACCATCATCCTTTCATGATTTTCAATAGAATAAAAATTAAGAAATAAGGTAGTAAGCTTCAAAATTTCTACAATATTGGCCCTATGATCCTCCTTAAACAATTGCTTAAAATGATTAACACCTATATCATCAATTTTGGGAAAAGACCTGGCTTTGGCTCCATCCTCTTTGGGCATCTCCCAAATAGTGTTAATATTTTTCCAGTCATTACAAAATTTATGGAAAAATGTAATTTTCATCACCAACTTCCAACCAAATAGCCCTAATTTTTATCCTCCATCCATCCTCATGAGATAATAAAATGTCTCCTTTAATTTTATCCAATTCTCTAATCTTGACCTTATCTTCAACATTAAATACCCCCATAACCTAAGAAGCATAAAATTCCATAATATCATGTTCAGTTTGAATAAGTACCTGATCTTATAGTCTGGATTTGTTAAAGGCCCATTGTGAGATAACAAGCTTAACATTTTGCATAGTTTTAGTAAACTAATAACATG
The DNA here is from genome assembly GCA_037957365.1 of Torreya grandis. Lineage (NCBI taxonomy): Eukaryota > Viridiplantae > Streptophyta > Pinopsida > Cupressales > Taxaceae > Torreya > Torreya grandis. Next base: position 3,319,842 of record JARHVA010001307.1, read on the forward strand.
TGGTGTCCCCCAACTTACTGTCATACCCTTTTCAACAATCTTTGACAAGGACCTAAAAATCTCAGCCTCTAACCAAGAAGTATTAAAATTGAAGGGACTAGGTGGTTTGTTAACCTCAGAACTGCATTGCAACAAAAAAGCAAAGTGATCAAAATCACCACTAGTTTCACCCATGACCTAATCCATTTACCCTCATCCATAATAGCCTCTGATACTAAGAACTTATCAAGTCTATTAGCTATGTAATCATCCCCTATTCTATTATTCCCCCAATTAGGGATAAATTTATAGGTTCAACATCAACCAACCCAACCTCCTCAAATTTATGAACAAATAATTCAACTAAAGGGTCCAATCTCCTTAAAGACCTCCAAACCTCAGATCTATTCAAAGTGAAGTTTAAATCACCTCCCAAGATAATATTTTTTTCCTTTAATAAATCCATTTTCATAAGCTTGTCCCATAATGGAATATTATTTTCTTAGGGCCCATATATATTAACAATAACAAATCCAGACCCCTTTTTCATAGAATGGAATTGTGACCCCAAACCAAAATAAAGAAATAAAGAATTAATGTGCCTAAAAGATCTCTTTTCCATCCCAAAATAAGACCTCTAGCACAGCCCACCAAATGCAAAGAAATGAAAGCCCAGTCCTTCATAAAAGAAAGTAAAATACCTTAAACTTTTATACCCTCTATCATAGTCTCTTGTAAAGTAAAATATCAAGATTGTGAAGTTTGCATAATCTCCTCAAGGTAGATTTTTTGGAGTCATTACCCAACCCTCAATAATTTAGAGAGAGAATTAACATTATGCAACTTTCCCAAGGGTTTGGCTCACTCTAAGTGCCCCACCAATGGTTTATTGTTTCCCATATTGAATATCCATTAATGCTTTATCTTGAGATAGTGTAATATATGAATTCTTCCCTAAAATAAGTTTGCATTTTTTCCTCTCTAAATCAAGCCTAAGACAACCCATAATAATAACTATTGCAACATCAACAACCTTATTTTTGGATACAACATTATAGTTATTACTTTTAGTAATGAGAACCCCTTACTTAGAGCTTGTATAAGATTGATCATTGAACCTTTTAAGAAAATAATTTGTAACCAAAGGTGTAAAATACTCAATAAGATTCAGTACAAAGTTTTGAGGAATGGAGTCTATATGTTGACTATCTTTCATAAAGGAAATCTTGTGAGATCCCTCTCCAACACCCCTTAATTGAGAAGGGAAATGAAAATTTTCCCCTGAGGCCATCCATTGATCAAGTGATATAATTAATGTGCCAATGATTTTTGTAAATGGGAGTGGGGATGTAGAAGACAACCCCTTGTCTAGAAGGCAAAAGGATTAGTTGGAAGATATATGGAAGGTTTTTGTGAGCTAGAATGATTAATATTCTAAGTGCCAAGAGTCATTAAGGGATATTCATTTTCCTTCAACTTCACACCCTAACCTTCCCTACTTGCAACCAATAAACCTTTCCTTGTCCCCTATAAAGCCTCGATCTAAACTTTTAGATCAGGAATAACCACATTTCCTAGAGTTTTTAGACACTATTTTATGATTATGTATCACCTTAGTCTTGTACACTTGAAAAACTCATACCTTGGTTCTTCCTCTCATTTATAGACCTTTCTCACTTCTACAAGTCTCGTATGTGCTCTATCTTTTTCCCCTTGGCCTATATATTAGTCTGACTAGTCTTATGCTGATGACACAGACCTTCTATCTTACCTAGAATTCTTAAAATGTACATATCTTCCATCTCTATAAGTTTTGAACTTGTACCTACTTTCCTACTCCCTGGACACTATTGTCTATGATAGACCCTCGTGTCAACATTAGTGTCCTTCCTTCATGCAACTGTTCAATGCCCTAAAGTCATCCAATTTGCACATGAAAGGTATCCTAATGGTAAGCCTAAGTTATTTAATATAAGTTACTTATCCAAAAGGATTGATATAAATATAAGATCAACCCTCATTCATTCCACACCTAGTAGAAGACCAAATATACCAAGGCAACTTATAAAAAGTACTCTATCAAGCATTCAATTAAACAAAGCTTCCCTATTTCCATACCAGTCATAGGTATAACACATCTATAGGTCTAAAGTACTAAAGGAGTAGTCCAAGAGCTTTATTTTCCAAGTTATAAGCTAGGTTATTATTGTACTTGCTTTTCACATATTACATGATTCACACACAATCCAACACATAAGGGAGAACTACATGAGTCTAAGGCCCTTTTTTGGGGTATTGGGTATATAGGTAGAACCCATTGACAATGGGGTCTTTAGGGTTAGCTAGACATCGTGTTCCCACTAACCCATTTTTCTTTAAGGTCACTATGAATATGGAGAACTAGGGTTTTGCCATTTCAAAAGGAGTGATAGTTTATGACCCAAATTTGAATACACCAGAGTGAAGGTGAGTCAAAACTCAAAAACATCTGGTAGTCAATCCTTTTCTAATAGGTGTTTTGTATAAGACACTTGTCTTGAACCTATACAATAGCATCGACATAACCATCATAGGCTGATGTTAGTGTCTATAGCTGTAGAAGTGTCAAATCTAGAATCTGACAAGTGTTTTATAACTATCTTCCAAACTTCTTCTTACATGTTTTAGATCTAGCATTGTGTCAGTATTAAAATCAACTAAGTATATTACTACCTTATCATTTACATGCATAGCTTAGTTGTACTTTTGATATTTAGACTATCTCAATTTTATTAATTCAACATATGTCTATATTTGAGTTTAGCATCTAATTAGCTTATGATAGATCTGATTATCATCCTTGTTCCATTTAATTTTTATATACCCCTTTAATCAAATATAAGGCTAACAATAAGATCACCTAGATCATTTTAGGGTTAAATGTTTGATGAACCTGATCTTTGAACATCAAACCCTAGGACAAATTAAGATTTTTTATTTTTTCCTGATTATTGTATTTTGTTAAAAATTTTAAATTTTTCATTTGTAAAGCAATGGAAAATATTAATGCAAAAACCTACTTATAAATGGAAGATAAAAAAATCATTAATTACTCATCTCAATAATAACAAGAGCTTAACAGATGCATTTGTGTATGTTACAAGAGATGAAATAAGTAAACAAGATAAAACTAAGGTTGCCTCACCTAATGATGGTGAATCCTTAAAAGGTACTATAACTAAGCCCAAACCCATAAATCCACCTACATCTAGTGGAAACACGGATTATGTGTTTAAACCTTTATTTTATGAAACTACTGTTGATACATCTATCATGGAATTACCAATTGTTTCAACATAAATACCAATTTTAATACCTATTACTACTCAAACCATATTTACATATTGTTTGGTGACTAATCAACTTGCTAATCTAAATCCCATTGGGTCTAAAATTTAATAACTTCTTCAAGCTATAAATACATTGGGGGACAAACGTTACAAACATTGAACAAAATGCTTTAAAATCCCCTCATGTTATAGATTCGCAAGATGTGTTGCATAACCCTCTTTCACTTGAGATATATTTTCACCCTTTGCCAATTGGTTTTTTGCACCTAATCTTCCATTTTATGATGGTAAGGGTGATCATGAGCAGCATCTTCAATCCTTTCATGCAACATGTCTTGATTATGCCTTTAATGATAAACTTTTAACTAAATTATTTCTAAGAAGCCTCAAGGACTATGCTTTGGGTGGTTCTATGTATTACCTCTCCAATATATAAAAACATTAAAACCTCTTGAAAACTAGTTTTTATCACACTTTTCCATTAATATTTCTAAAAAGGTTTCCTATGCCCAAATTGCCAAAATCAAACAAGGAACCAATGAACCTATCAATGAGTATGTCTTGAGATATAAGACAATGCTAGCTAAAATGACCAATCGTATGGCATATAAGGAGTTACAAGGCATATTCAAACAAAGATTGCTTACTCTTTTACATGAGTCTACTATTTTTAAGAAGTTCAAATATTTTAATAACTTGTGCCATGTTGTATGGGACCATGAAATGAAGCTTATTTCATTGAATAAAATCAAGTATGTAGTAAACACCCAGTTGCATCTACATCTAGTACAAAATTTATAATCAAACCAAGTTATAAGGTAAAACCTCATGAGCATAAAAAGGAAATTGTTGAGGTCAACATACCCCCAAATTTTTAAAATTGGGACCCTTGAGATAATTTGAAGCTTAACCCTAAAAACTTGGCATGTTTTAATCATTATTTAGAATTTGAAGATCATCCACTTTAATGAGGTCAGTTCATTAGTTTATGGTTTTGCATTGAGCTTGTCTAATGTTGATAATAATTGGTCGTCATGTCTTTTGGTTACAAGTTTCATGGAACCCTTGCTAGTGGATTCATGTTCCAAAACCCAGCATAAACACTTGGTTCAAATTTGAATTTGAATTTGGTGGGAGCAAATTGGCAAGAATATTCTAAATTTATCTCATATTCAAGCCCAATTTTTATGTTAAGGTTTGGTCATGTTTTTTAACACAACCAAACCTTAGCCTAAAATTATGCCTTGGTACCTTTTATTTTCTGCCTATATTTCCTATATCTCTAACGTGGTCCAATGTTATGTTGGTAGGGTCCTCTTTATTTTCTAACATGGTCCAATTTTATGCCAGGGGTCCCTTTTAATTTTTCCTACTAGGGTCCCTTCATATTCTCTAGCATGGTCCCTTTAATTACCTACTTAGCCTAAAGCCTTCATGCTAAGGCCCCATTCATGTTTATTAACATGAACAAGACCTTAGTATAAATGCCTTATCTTAAGTTTATTTCATCCCAAGTCCTAACTTAGTTATCATGCATCTTGTAAGATCTAATGGTTTGTGCTTCCTTGCACCTTTTGATCCAATGGAGCAAGGAAAAGCCCAAAAAAATGAGCACTTAGACCTTCAAACCATCATGTTCAAGCATTAAAATCATGATCAATGGCTTGTGCTTCATCACAGACCAAAAATTAGATAGAGTGAAGATACCATTGAAAATTCAAAGCCTTAGGAGGTCCATGAAGTTGCCACGTGACCCTCCCACATTCGAAGACTAAAAGCAAAGGGTCCCACATGTCTAAAAAAACTAATCACAAGCAAGCTCCTAGATCATGATCGGATGACTCTCGCTTCATCATGACATTTGATCTAATAGCATAAATTGACTCTAAGATCAAAGGAAGCTCTATGGAGCCACCATATGGCACTCTCACATTGGAACACAGGAATTTAATGAACTTGTATTTGACATTCACGTGAACATCATTTGACATTTGTAATGCCATCAGTGACATCTACATGACCATCAATTTTAAGCTCATAAAACCTAAAAGACTTCACAAGCTTAAATTTGATGTCCTCACAAACATCATTTAAATGTCTAAGAGGCTTCCTTTAACGTCCATAAGGTCGTTAAAATTAATAACATCTGACCTTTTACTTAAACCAAAGGGGGCATGATTTATGTCATTCAAAGGGCCATTTCTAATTTAAAAATTAGCATAAAATGCTTTAACCTAAGTCTTTTTGTGTTTATTAATATTAAATAGACTTAGATAAAAGTATTTTAGCCTACGTTCTGTGTCTATGCACTAACTTAAAAGCTCATGTACCTTGCAGAATCAAATGGTTTACACTTCATCATGGTGGATGATCCAATGGCATGAAATCATTGATGACTTTTCAATGGATCCCTCAAGAACCTGTAAGTTTTACATGTGGTGAATGCACATCCAATATGTGACTGCTCGTGAAGGTGACAAGTGGCACAACCATGGGGATTGGGACTAAAAGGAACCAACAACAAGAAAGTGCTTAGATTATAATCAATGACCCATGTTAATCCAAGGATCTTGATCCAATAGTGCAAAAAAAAATGCATTTTGTAAATGCCAACATCTAGTGTTTTAAAAGCATTTATAAAAAATGCCATGAAAGGTTCTAGATAGATGCTAGATAAGCACCATGCAAGCACAAAATGACAAAATAGGATATCTTGTGTGATCAAAAATGCAAACATATAAAGGCAAAGGTCTAAATCATATTTGAATCATGTATGAGCCAAACTCCAAATAAGCTACCACCATTAAAGCTTCAAAGCCCTAAAACTTACATAAAATGGCCTTAAGTGGACTCAAGTTGATTATAGTGAATTTAGAAGAAGTTCAATTATGTTTTGAGCATGAAAGTGCTAACCTAGAGACCATTTATAATCTAATTGAGAGTAATTTTCAAGGTTTAGAAGATATGAAGCTCATAGGTAACAATACAGGGATGAGATAGAACTGTATTTGTCTATGAATAATGGAGGGTCTTCAAGGATATAGACCTAGATGTTATTGCACTAAACACAAGCAATAAGAATTGGTCTAAGCTCTTCTAGACCATTGAGGAGGTGCAGGCCATTACTAAGGAGGAATAAAACATTGCTACTTTGACTAGGACGTACTAGGACCTAGTTGTAGTCCAGTTGTCTAGTCTTGAATATACAGTTGTCAAACTAGAGGTAATCCACTATATCGACATCTTTGCTCACATTTTCAAAGATTGTAGGATTGAACAGGGTTGGATTATCCATGAAAGGACCTTTAAAATAGTATCATTCATTTCCCCATGGGTCTTTGAAAGTTATTATAAGCTCCCAAAACCCCAAGTGGATTTACCCACTATTAAAGAGTGGATCGGGAAGAATGATCTTGACACCATTCTCAGGCCATGGTTGCTCCAAGAGAGCCATGTAATATGAGACCCTACTAGTAACATCCTAGTTACCCAATTTAGAAAGGGAATTAGGGTAATCATGACCCTATTAAATATAATCTCTAGAACCCCTTCAACCATATTTGTCAGTAAGAATTGGGTATCCTATGTCAACTTTATCGTAGAAAAGGAGCTCACTCCTCCAATTGGGGAGATGATTAGCATATACCTAGAAAGGTAATTCATAACCATTAGGATGAAGACCAACACCTAATTTTTCATGATTTCCTATCTATTAGATGCCTTACTAACCTCCACCCAAAACCCCTATATCAAAAATTGGTCGTCTGAGGTCAGGTTTACAGTCTCTCACCACTACTCCAAGCTACACATATTCAAGTATAGGCATAACATATAATTCATTTGTGATTATGTCTACCTAGATTTATTATAAGCTATTATAGGGATTCCCATAACTAGGGTAAGCCCTCTAACCAATAAATATTTAGAGCTCATAGGATACATCTAGTTGTATCCAAATTGTATAGTAATCAAGATTGAGGGGATCATGATCCAACCCTATAGATTGCATGTCCATGTCCTAATCAAGCTAGTAGAGTAGGAAATTGCATACCAAATTCTTAATGGTGTGGATATAATATGAAAAGATAAGAGGAAGGGTCTCCTTCATCCCTTTCTTATAACCATTGGTATAACTATGCTATAGAATTGGGAACAAGTGAGTACTATGGCCAGACATAGGGACTCGTTAAGATTACAACTTGATGATCTAAATATGTGGGACCCAAAGGCATAGTCTTCACATACTTGAAATGTAAATATTTGCCCAAACCAGTTTATGTACACCAACTCAGTGTCCATAATACCATTTATATCAAATCAAACACTTTTGAGGAAATATTGGCTAGACTCAAGGAAGTAACATTAAACTTGAGCATAGAATATCTAGTGATGAGAAGCCACCAGGAGACATTTGGAAAACTAGACCTTTACAATACCACTTATTACCTGGACCTTTAAGGCCCCCTCAATAGCAACCCCAAGAAGAGAGGTAGTAACCCCAAGCATAGATAGCATAGGGTCCTAGTAAAGAAAAGTTGGAAGAGAGACCTGGTGAGGGCCCATAATCCTCAGTCCCTCTTGACAAACTTGCATCTCCAGTTGAATACTTAGACATGATTTCCTTGGGACCTAATGAAATATTGGAGGATGCTCTCAAGGTCCTTGTTAAGGCATATGGCACTAATGAAAAAGAGGAGCTTGTTGGGAAGGCACAGGCCCAGGTAGAGGAGGTTGAGAAAGATAAAGAAAAAAGATTACTTTGGATTTAGTTCTAGTAGCTCCCCCATAGAAAAAGAAAGCATAATTATCCTTGGTCCTAGTTGGATCAAAGAGGAAAAAGTTGACTTTCACTCATCCCACAAGTGAAATTAACTTATTTAGTGAGGAATTACCTATTCATGGACCCATCATCCCTGATTGGTTCATATATGGAAAAATGTAAAAGATTTTCACTTTCACTAGACCCAAACTATTACCATTGATGTACATGATGACATCAAGCCTTGGATAAAGGATTTGATGAAAGAGAAAGAAAAAAGAAGGATAATGACCACTACAGGGTCATAAAGCAAACAAATGGATGCTCCAGGAGCATCAAGCATCACAAGGATAGAGGTCCCAGAACCTCCAAAATACACAGAGTCATCTACTACTGTGTATTTCAATCCAAAGACAATCGGATTAAAGAGAGTCAAAACAAAAAAATCCATGGTGGGGATTGAAGATTTCACATTCCAAAAGGTTGAACCCTTTATAGGTTTAACTTCAGTTGGAGGGCAGCATCCTAGTGAACTACCCACCCATAAAGAAAATATTGAAATCCTAACTAAGGCTCACTCAGCTCAAGTTAGAGCTGGCATCAAAGGAATGAAATAGAGGATTCATAATTTAGATAAGGAAAAGGAGAACTTAAATACCTAGGCTATCTTATCAGTGCCTAAGGCTATTATAAATATGTTTGAAGCATCCTTTTTTGATATGTTTGACTCTTTAAAGTTAATGAAGCTAAGACAAGATGTATTGAGCTTGCAGAGTGAGGTGGCTAAAGGATTGATAATGTAATGGCAAGATGAAGAGGCCAAAATAAGAGATCTTATCAGCATATTGATTAGGAAAAGGATTCCTAAGTTCAAAACCATTTAGCCTATCCCACCTAGATGTTATATTATAGATAGTGGTGGATAAGATCCAGAGCTTAAGTGCTTGGTCAGCAAGCTTGGATAGACTCCTAAGGGATGATGAAGAGATAATTTCTAGGATTAAGTATCTCTTTGGCACCATGTTGGCTAATCCTAAAAAGTCTTTAGCCTTGGGAATTATTGATGATGAAGAATATAAGCATAGAGTCACTTTGGTGATGCAGGAAGTAAAGGGCAAGAGCCAAGTTCAATCAGGGAGTGACAACAACAAAATTTTGGGCATGATCTTCACTATTGAATAAAATATTGCATAATCTAGGAGTATTAAAGAATCTATGGTAAGGGATGACAAAGATTTTGAGAACTTAGTTGAACAAGAAGATGTCTGCCTCCTGAATCCAACTGTAGATTTAGAGCTTGTCAAAGAACAACATCAAAGAGCTATGTATCTTCTACAAGAGCAATAGGGGAACCCTTAGGCAATGTGCCCACCAATTATTTAATATTCCTTTCTTTGTAAAAAACATTGTAATATTTGAAATAGGAATATTCTTTTGTAAATGCATATGCTAGTCTATTAGCATGTTTACCTCTAGGTCAGTCTAGTTTTGAAAATCAAGTGTATTCTAGAACTTTTTAAAAAAGGGACAATTTTCCTTATCTTTTGTACATTTATATCTCACAACTGACCAATATACTACCTTGTCTTTCTATAAAAGGCAGTACTACCATTTTTTAAAAAGAGAATTTTGAGAAAATTTATATAATTTGAGCAATTAATACTATCAAGGAATTTTGTGAATATTGTCTAAATTTGATGTGTCAATTATTAATGTGGATTTATCTCAATTGTTTATTCTAAACTTGAATTTAAATGGTTTCATGAATTCTAAATTTGCATTTGTGATACAAGGTTGCTAATTTGTGCTTATGCTAGATTAGTTTAAGGATCTTGATTTTGCTTCATTTCATTTGTTCCATATTTAGATGTGCTAATGTTATTTGAGTTTGGTAATAAATCTTTAAATTAAACTTTATTTTTTACTTTTAAAATTTCATATTATCCTTATATATTTTCTTGGTGTATGGTGAGATCTGAGCTTATGCTATTTTGCATCATATATTGGTCGAATGCAGGTTCAGTTATAATTGAAACTTTGTCATGATATTTGAGTAAAGAATCAGTAATCACTTATTTTCTTTCTACCTTAGCCTTCTCTTTTGCCCCCCTTTTTAACCAAATCATTTTATTTTAGACTTTATTAAAAATATCCATTTAGATTAGTTTTTAGTTTAATATTTTATCATAATTCACTATTATTAGCATAGATACTTATAATTGACAAATAATTGGTCCATGATGGCTCCCAACCATCAATTAATATAAATTTTTTGGAACAAATAAACATTTCTTTTCCTCTATTTCACCACAAGTAACTTAAGTTGACAAAATGTGTTACTCATGCTCTAAATTCATAGAATTCTAAAATGAGAAGTGTTATTGAACACTAAGGACATTTGTGGTACACATAGAGGTATCAACAAAAACAACCACCATAATTAACATAGTTTTACATCAACATAATCATCTTATCTTATTCAATGCACCAAAGAGACATTTATCCCATTTACCTAAGTTTACAACCTCGTTACTCCCATAATTAATTGAGTGTTAGCTTATATCTCTCCCTCATCCTATAGAAGTTGATATGAGTTAACCTCTACCAAAAGGATATGATGTGAATACTTATTGTGACTATCATCAAGGCCTAGGGCATTATACAAGCATATGCTTTACCTTGAATCATAAGATCCAATATCTTATCGATGACCAAAATGTTGCATTTGAGGATCATCCAAAAGAATCCAATTCACAACCTAGTGATCACCCAAAATAGAAAATGTTACAAAATCATATGAATGATCATTCAAAAAAGGATCTCAAATTACAAATGGCATACAATGTATAAAAAGAGTTTTCGAATAAACAAATAAAATAACATCCAGACAAACAAGATTTTAAAATCACCTTATTTATGGGTGGTGATAATTTTTGGCATAACCATATTGATCCTACACAAGAAAAAACTACTAATATAAAACACTTTCAAGAGCTTGGTTTTGGTCTACAAAACTTGTAATGAGAGTTCAGTTGGAAAGACTCCTGGGTTAACATAATAATATTAATTGATTGTGGCCCTAAAGTAATTCAATCATAGGTTTGTGTTATGCCTACCACATCTCCATATGTGCTTACACTAAGAACTATTTGGTTATATAAAATGGAAGCAAAAATTGATCCAAATCAACAAGGTATTTCCTTTCCTCATAAAGGCAAATTCATATATATCCCAAATGATAGCATCCATTAGATGAGATTATAGAGTAGTCTCTTCAAAAAATCTAAAAATATCAAAAAAAATAAAAAATGTTCAAAACTCCAAAAACATTTTCGGCACCTACATGTTCTACTAGCTCCTTGGCATCTATGTGTTAGTTCCATATTGATGGATGGCATATTTAGTTACTCATACATACATATGTGTATCATACTTCTACTTGAGTGTGATACAAACATACACAAATATATGATATATTCCTATTTTGAATGTTGGGCCTTCTCTCTACTCATGCCATGTAGACATTGGGGGCATCCACTTCTTTGATCTTGATACACATAGGTTATATGGTTCAATGAGCACATTTCATTATCATGTTTGAGCTTACATATGTACTTACACATGCCCTTATCCATGATTATATCTTACACATGGTACTTGATATGTTATACACTTGACATTTTTTTCCTAACACATTTGATCCAGGGGATACTATGACATGTTCATGTCAATTGTTTATGCTTTATTTTATGCACTTCCTTGAGTGTCTTGCCTTGTTATTGTCTTACTGTTTTGAGCATTTGAATAAGATCTTTTTATTGTGGCCCCTATGCTTAGGTATGCTTTCATTGACATTTGCATATGTCATTATTTATTGTATGGATATTTGAATATGTCATTCTTACTTTTTATGGACATTTGACTAAGTCATGTCCCTTCGATTACGTGACATTTGAACATGCCCCTTATTTTCCATCTCCTTGGACCATTGCATTTTGACTTGATTTTGAGTACTTTTGTGTGTATGCTTGTTTTCTTGTTGAGCTTATATTGTTGCTATATAGACATTTCCTTGATCTTTATCATGTATCTTAGGCCTTCACACATTTTATGTGCTTTAATGATATATTTACTTCGACATGTTCCTTCTATATGCTACAACATTCCATTCACAAATTATGTGGTTGTCTTATCTTTTTGAGGTGAGGTAACTAATAATTCTTATTTTTCCCACACCTCAAAGTGGGGCATATTAGTGGGAGCATGTTCTCCACACTTGGCATAGTTTTTAAATTTAGTGGTGGCATGCTTTGGAAGCATGTTCTCCACACTCGTTTAGTTTATTGGTACTTATATCAGTTTTCAGATTTAGTGGGGGTATGCCATATGGGCATGGCTTAAACATATTCACAAATCTTAGATTCAGGTGGGCATCCTTTAAAAGCACATTCTCTACACCTATTTAGTATTCAACATATTTAGTTTACAATGGAGGCATGTTTTGGAAACATGTTCTCCACATTAGTACTTATATCAATTTTTATATTTATCCATATATAGTGGGGGCATCCTTTGGAATCACATTATCCACACTTAAGTAATTTTCCAAATTACCCAAAGTACACAATTATATGGTTCAGATTCACAAATGTGGTATATTTCAATACATTGGTACTATTGTTATACACAATTTTAGCTTGAGACATTCTAAGGTGTATATGCTTTGAAATTTGTACCTAATATTGCAAAATCAAAATCAATTTCAGATAACAAAACTCTTTTATGGACTATTAGCACATCATAAATTATTTCATTCTAATACCCCACAAACTTTATAAACTTTATTGACCCAATATATAGTAGTAGTTAGTTTGCTTTTTAGTACGGTTGAGATGATTAAATCACTCAATCTTGCCAAGTTTTTAGGTTAGACTTGATTACATCATCCAACCTCACTAGGTTATAAATATCATTCGGTTACATGGTTGAGATAATATTAACTACCATGTGGAAACTCACCTTTGCTCCAAGGTTGGGGTATGGCTCTCTCTCTCTCTCTCTCTCTCTCTCTCTCTCTCTCTCTCTCTCTCTCTCTCTCTCTCTCTCTCTCTCTCTCTCTCTCTCTCTCTCTCTCTCTCTCTCCCCTTAAATATATGAACTTTCAAGATTTATCCATATTTTTCTTAATCTTAGTTTCAGAGCCTTACAATGATACATCTTTTTCAAAACAACTTGCCAATAGGCAAGATGGTTATATTGACACACCTATACTCCTAAACCTTGATCTTTCAATTTCAATCTGTTTCAAGTAATTTCAATCCCAAATTATATGCATTAATTATATACTATAACATACTCTTAGTTGTAGGTCAGTCACCAACAAAGCACTCAAGTTGGGCATACGTAAATATAAGGTGTGTTCTACACATCCAGGTATGCATTATTTTCCTTTAAACTAGTAATTTCATTACTAAATTAAATGGGGGGAAATTTAGAAATTATTTTATGATTATATAACACCTCATTCTTGTACACTTGTCAAACTCAAACCTTGGTTATTCCTCTCAGTTCTAGACCTTTCCTACTTTCACAAGTCTTACAGACGCTATATCTTGTGCCCATTGCACTATCTCTTAGTTAACAAATCTTATGTTAATAACACATGCCTTATATCTTTCCCAAAATTCATTAAATTTAATTATCTTCCATCTCTAAAATTTGTGAACTTATACCTACTTTCTTGCTTCCTGAACACTAATGTTCATAACAGACACTAATGTCGATGTTAGTGTCCTAACCTAATATAAGTGTCCAGTACCCTAAAGCCATCCAATTTTTAAATTAAATGTATCATGATGGTTGGCCTAAGTTATTTAATGTGAGTTACTTATCCATAGGAATTTATATAAATATAATATCAACCCTCATTAATTCCACACCTAGGAAAAGACCAAAGGGACCAAGGCAACTTATCAAAATCACTTCATCAAGCATTCAATTAAATAAAACTCCTCTATTTTCATATAAATCATAGGTACAACATGTATACACATAATATTTTCAAACTTTATCAATTATTGATGCTTTCTCTCTTGGAAAAACCCATCTAATCTCAATCTCTCTAAGTGCATACCTTAAAGGGTACACCGAGAAAGTGGTGGTAGACCATTGGTGCTTCACAATATTTATATCCCATATACCACCACTTAAAACCAACACAAACCTCTCTTATACACTTACCTAAGATTTGAAATCTCCCTTACACACTCCTCCAAGTAATTCACCACCTTAAACAACCCCTACCTAATCCAAAAACTATTTATGACATTTACCAAACAAGGTCATCCTATGTTGACCCTGTACTTAAAATATATGAGCACATTACATGACTAGCTCTCCCTCAATTGACATAGTTTGGAATCTAACTACTTTTATTAAATTAACAATATAAGGTCAATAGGGCTTACTCTATCAGAGAAACTTTCATAAAGGTTTAGGATTACATCCAACTATATATACACATCCATTTTTTCCATTTTAGAGAGATGAAAAAGTAAGTCATTATTTGTGCATATGCTTATCCACCATTCTACTTGAGGAACATTGCTTAGGGTTTCAATACTACACTTGGAGATATGAATTGTGTCTTGAGGAGAAGTATTTTAGATGCATAGGATAAGTCATGTAGCATAAAGTTGACCTATCTTTGTTATTCTTACATACCACAACAACCTCTTACGAAGCACCTTAGCTAAGGGAGAGATTTAGGCTCAATGGGTTCATCTTTAGAGGTAAGTATTTCTAACTCTTTTTCCTCGTTAAAGTAGATAGATTTGTATTTGTTAACTTATATGCATCTCTCTCTATGCATTAGGATTTCCTCTATATTGACTTGAGTAGATATCTTCTATGCATGTTTTCTTTTATGTTTATTACCCACATTTTATGCCACATGCCTTGGTGAGCACTAGATTAGATTTTACTTTATTTTTTCATTTAGTTTATGAATAAGAAAACATAGGACCTACCTAGGGTTATTGCATGGTGTTTCTTGACTAGAGGCTTTGAAAATCTCTGTATTGATATTATTATGGTAAGGGACCCCTTGGTAGGGTCTATTGGATCCATCTTGGTCATGCCCTAATTGTCTAAATGTAATAACAAATGGATGGGTAAGTGTGATTTATCTTCTTTAAGATATGATTGATTTGTAGATCAGCTTCACTTTCCCTTGTATACATTATGGTGAACCCAATGTGAATCTAACTTTTATAGGTTTTCTTTCATGCTTTCATTTATTATCATATGTTATATACTTCTATTTATATAGTATTATATCAAACATATTGATACAGTCTAACATTTTGTACACAAGTTTAACACATAGTCACTCTGATCTAATTTTTATTTCTCTATGTAGGTCTTCTCCAATAAAAATAATTGGATCAATCAGTTTGACTCAGTTCCCTTCTTCAACCATAGGTTTATAGACTTAGTTGACTCAATTGATTCTATTAGTAGTTATTTTTAGCACATAGGTTTTGCAAACTTCATTGACCCAATCGACTCTATTAGCAAAATAAAAAAATTGTCATTTGAGCAACATGTCATATAAAATAAAAAACTCAGCATCTTCAAAAATTATCATGTTCATTATTACCTTCTTAATCATTTATGTTCTTCATTTGTAGTCTTACTTTTCATAGTTTGTTATCTATAAAATTGTAACCATACAACAAACTGGGTCAATTAGGTCGACACAGTTTTATAGATTACTTTCTTGTCTAGAACACTTAGTTTACTTGTTTGACTATGTTTTTTTAGATCTTATTTCCATAGATATCATTGACCCTGTTGAATTTGTTCTATACTATTTACATATAGTGTCACCTTAACGGACTCTACACTCTTCAAAAATAAAGGAATTAACCTATCTTTCTAGTAATTAATTCACTTTTCATTTTTGTTGTTTATTTGCTTAGAGTAACAAACATAGACTAAATAAGAGGTTTTTAATTTACCAATTTGATAAAATATTTTTATTTTTCACACACTTCTAAATCACATAACACCAAAAATCATTAAACAATATCTTCCTAAGGTCTACCTACTTAGATTTCATCAACAAGAGGGAAGTAGACTTGGTCTTATGGCTAAGCATAAATATGTGGTTGATGGTATATATTTGCAAAGCAACTGACACCCTTATCGCTATGGGATTGTGAAATGAGGGGGGATGCCCCAATACCAAACTAGTACCATCACCAATATAGATCCCTCTCAGCCTAAACTACTTGAAACCTTCCTTAGATTATTTTTCTAGATCCTTATTCTAGCCAACTCTCTATCACATTAATCTTAAAATTTATTATATCTTAGCAACATTTAATCATGACCACTTATATTGGCATTTATATTAGAGATTTGTTTCTTTCTCTTTGCAAATTATAATTTTTATTATAAAACTTGTACTAGTCGATGTTGATACAATGTTTTTGTTGTGTGCTATAATTAGATCAAACACATTGATCTAATTGTTTATGTGCTCAATTTAATTTTCTTAACTATTATATCAAAAAAAAAAATCTATCTTCAAAACACAGTCAGCCCCATCAACTCGGTCTCTTATAGGTTACTTATTTTATTTATCCTTAGTACATAATCAACCTATTCGACTGTGTGGCTTTTAAACTCCTTTAGTTTCTTCATCTGCAGTACATAGTAGACCAATTTGACTATCTTTTATAGCCTATTTTGTTTACTTTATTACAAGATGGTGTTGATTGATTCAATTATGCATCTTACTAGTTGATCCTTATTTTTACACAAATTTTAGTCTCCCTCCTTCATCATGAATTTTCTATTTGATTACAGTACATAATTGAATCAATCAAACATGATGAGTTTTACCAACCTTATTAGGTTCCCTAAGACACATATCGTAGCACCCACCATAATCAAATCAATTTCAACATTGCCACTCACACTACCAACTATGGGACTCCTCACAATTCATCTTCAGCACTTAACCCTTTGTTCTCACTATAAGATGAGCATGATTTAGAGTACACAACTAAAATTCTCTTTTTCATTAATGAATACCCTCAACATAGAGTAAAATATCCTACAACCATCTATAATCTCATGATGGGTCCTCCTATATAATAACCCCATTCACCCTCCCCTACCTTTTCCCATGGATTTGGGGGAACCACTTTATTTTCATCTCAACCACTCCCTTTTATTATATCTCCTTTGCATACCATGACATCAAATTTTATGTATTATTTAACCTCCATTCCAAGTATTTCTACCAACATGGTAGGTTCAAATTTTAGTGGGCCTTTTCAAAATACACATATCTATAACCATGCTACTAGTGCATATTTTGCTACCAATTCTTCTTTTGTTACTAGTGCATCTCATGCCACTAGTGATTATTTTAATACCAATGCTACTCATGCCACTAGTGTGGCACATGCTACTACTTCATCCCACACTCATAGTGCAAGTCAAGCTATTAATACTAACACTAGCACATCACATGTTATGTCCACTATTCAAAATATTGTTCAAACTAACCAAATCCTATTATAGACAATTAACCAAATGCATACCTTTCAAACAAATAATGAAAATGAAATGATGTAGATGTAAAATCATCTCATTTATCTCCAAAACCAACCTCACTAGGTTTAATGGGGAGCGCAAAATATTAATGCCCCACCCCACCTAAGGGATTCTCATGGTAACCTTATCCCACAACCACCACTCATCGATAAAACCATTAAACATATACAAAATGAAACTCTAGTACCTCAAAGTGCTAACATTGACATAGGAGGTATCACACCCACCATCACCTATAAGGGAACTATTGATCCCACCTTACATCTCAAAACATTTGGTAGCCTTTATAAAGATTAGTTTAAGCTTAACACCTTCACCACTACCAAATTATTAGCTAAAACACTCTTAGGAGATGCTTTATATTGGCACAATTAATCAAAAACCCACTCTATCACTAGCCTAGAATACTTATTCAACTCACTAGTCCAAGAATTCCAAACTAGTGATCTTCTTGAGAATAACTTAGCCCACTTTATAAATTGCAAATAACTCAAAACTGAAATAACACAAGCCTTCATCAAATGATGGAAAAAATTATCTAACAAATGTGAGCATAATATGGTGGATAAAAGCCTCTTCCATATATTCACTAATTCTCTATACCCCAAATTACAATATCGGGTCAGGATCCCCTCTCCAAAAACCTTGGAAGAAGCTCTTGACTAGGCCAAATGACAAGACTTCCTCATGCATCAATTCAAACCACCTAAACCTACAAAGGGCACTTGCATGCTCATCAAAAATAAAAATTGTCATGCAACCAATGATGGTGTTACCAAAACCTACGACACTATACATAACATCCAAACAATGCCATGAAGCATGCTCCCCCTACTAATAACACTCTTACTCCCACTTTTTCTCAACCCAACCACACTAATGTGTACAAACCACTATCCCTATCAAAACTTCAAAAACCTCTTCCAAGACCTCTACCATGATATCTTTACCCCAGTTATACTATGTAATCATGGTATGATCCAAATAAATTTTTTTGGTTTCATTAAAGTTAGGGCCATTCTCATTAGACTTGTAGATAACTGCACAATCATGCTATGGATTTTCTTCTTGGTCCTAACTTTGATCATGAAACCCTTATTCAAAATCATCAGCAAGCTTATGATATAATTTTTAAAGTTCATGAAATTTAAACTAAAAACCAAGATTTGAATTAAATTAGTCTTCATCTTGTTATCTATAAGATCTTGTTCCTAACCACTAAGATAACATTGAACAACATACTCCTACTACTAACAATGTTAAAAGACTTATAAACCTTACTACCAATGATAAAATCATGGTTAATATGAATAATATGAGAAGATTAGTTATTTTTATTGGCTCAAATCCAACACCTATGCATCACACCTCTCGACCATTCTACATCATTCAAGACACTTCCCTACCCACCTCACAAGATTGGGGCAAGAAGAACCAATACCCATTCAAGCATCATTTCCAATCACATAACTTGATTATACCTCTTGTATACACATAATATTTTCAAAATTTATCAATTATTGATGCTTCCTCTCTTGTAAGAATCCATCAAGCCTCAATCTCTCTGACTACATGCTTTAAAGGGTACATCAAGAAAGGGGTGGGCAGACCATTAGTGTTTTCCAATATTGTTGTCCCCTATACTACCACTTACTATCTACACAACCTTATCCTATGTAATTCCTTAAGCCTTGTCTCTTTACTTGCACACTCCTCCAATATTTTCACCTCATTTCTTATCCCTTTCCTATGCCTAAAACCCTTCTTGATAGTTTACATTACACTATCAGCCTGGGTTGATCATGTATTCAAATTTTTAAAAACATATTACAGGTCTAGGTCAGCTCTAGCTGACCTAGATAAGGACCTAATTTATTTTTATTAATTAATGATATAGAGTTTATTGGGTTGACCTTGTTAGCTAAACTTTTAGAAAGGTTTAGGGTTAGATTCAGCTATTCATTTCACCATTTCTTAAAGAGAAGAGAAGAATAAGAAGAATAAATTGCACATCTATTTATCCTCTATTCTACTTGAGGAACACTATTTAGGGTTTCAATACTTTATTTAGAGATAGATATCTTATCTTGTGGAGAATTCTTTTGGATGCATAGAGAGGTTGTGTAGCCTAGAGCTGACTTGTCCTTGTTATCCTTACATACCATAACAACCTTTTGTGAAACACCTTGGCCAAGGGAGAGATTGAAGTTCAATGGGTTCATCTTCAAAAGTAAGTATTAATAACTTTGTAAGATTAGATATATTTGCATTTGTACTTCTCTCCCATGCATTAGGGTTTTACCTATACTTAACAAGGATTATCCTATGCATGTTTACTTTTTATGTTTATTAACCCCACTTTGTGCCACAAGATTTGGTGAACACTAGATTAGAGTTTAATTTCCTTTTCATATACTTTGTGAATATGAAAACAAAGGACCTAGCTAGGTTTATTGCATAATGTTATTTGACTGGAGGATTTGGAACCCTCTCTAGTGATGTTATTGTGGTAAGAGATCCCCTTGGTTAGGTCTAACAAATCCCTCTTAGGCATGACCTCGAATATCTAATGTATCAACAATCAGAAGTGTAAGTAGAATTTTTCTTCTTTAAGCTAGGATTAATTAATAGATTAGTTGCATTTCCCTTTGTATACATTCTATTGAACCTAACATGAATCAAACCCTTATAGGAATTCCTTTAATTTTTCATTTTATCATTATATTATTTTTTTTTTTTTCAAGTATTATCGAACTTGTTGATATAGTTCTACCGGTCTATGCGTAGGTTTACCACATAATTACTCTAAAATGACTTTGTTATGTCTATACAGGTCTTCTCAAAATATAGGTGATTGGATCAATTAGTTTGGCACAATCTTCTTCTTCAATTTTAGTTTTGCATGCATAGTCGAACCAGTCGACTCTATTCATAATTCTCCTCTTTCAACATACAGGTCTACAAACATAGTCGAGTTAGTCATCTCTATTTTCAAATTTTTTTTAGCATATAGGTTTTGAAAAATCCATCTAACCAATTGTCTCTATCAACAAATTTTTTAAATCAGCACTTAAGCATCACAACATAAAATTTTAAAATCTAAACATATTAAAACCCACCAAGGTTCATTCTTACATTCTCTGTCATTTCAATTTTTATTTTTCAGTACTATTTTTCACAAGTTTGTAGTCTATGAAATTGCACCCTATAGCTAATTGGATGTACTAGCTCAACACAATTAAGTAGCCTATTTTAAATCCAAAAAACATAGTTAACCTGTTTGACTGTGTTCTTCCAGATCTTGTTTTTGTAGAATAGTAGTGACCTAGTCGACTCTGTTCTGTATTATTTGCATATAGTATCACCTAAAATGATTATGTGCTCTTCAAAATGAAGGAATTAACATCTTTTTTCTAGTAATTAACTCACCTTTCCTTCTAGTTTTTTGCATGATTATAGTAATACCAATAAATTAATTAGGTGGTTTTTTAAATTACCGATTTATTCACATTATTTTTCTCTTTTGCACACACTTTCAAATCACTTTACACACAAAAAATCATTAAATATTTGTCTTTTCAAGGTCTACCTACTTAGATTTCATCATCAAGGGGGAATTTGACTTGGTTTTATTGCTAAGTATAAACACATAGTTGATGGTATATGTTGGCAAAGAACCCAACAACTTTATAATTATGAGATTGTAAAGTGAGGGGGTAGGCCCTAATACCAATCTAGTACCATTACCAATATAGATCCCTTTCAACACAAACTTCTTGAAACCATCCTTAGATTGCTTTTTATTTCCTTATTACAACTAACTCCTAATCACAATATATTTAAACTTCATTATAACTTAATAGCACTTAGAAATGACCAATTAGTTACCATTTACTTTCAAGTTATTACTTGCTCTTTGATCAATGTATTTTGTATTACATAACTTGCATTAGCTAGAATTGGTGCAAGGTTTGTGTTAGGTGTTCTAATTGGATCAATCACATTGATCCAATTTCTTGTGTGTATAATTTCATTTGCTTAGATATTATTTTACAAAACCTTTCTCTCTTTTCGAAACACTATCATCTCTATCGACATAATCTATTATAGACAATTCAAACTATCTACCTGTAGTACATAGTCGATCTATCTAACTATGTCTCTTTATATTCCTATTCAGTACCCTATCTAAATAGTACATAATCAACCTATTTATCTATGTCTTCTTGTTTCTTGCCATGTTTCTTATTCAACAATACACAGTCAACCTACATGATTGTGTTTCCTTTTACTCTATTCTATTCCCTATCTTATAGAACACAATTGACCAGTTTGATTATGTATCTTCTTTCCTAATTTTTCTTTTCATCAACTCTTTTACCTCCTTTTCTCATCATGAATTTCTTGATTGAGGATAATATAGAGTTGGATCTAATAAATGTGATGAGTCTTACCAATCCTAATAGATTTCCTAAAAAATAGCTTGTAGCTTCCACTTTAAATGAAAGCAATGTTCACATTGCCACTCGTAATACCAATTATGGGATTCCTCTTCATCCATCCTCAGTTTTTAATCCTTTGTTCTCTTTATAAGATGATCATGAATTAGAGTAGACACCTGAAAAGCTTTTCTTTGTTAATGAATTTCCTCAATATAGAGGAAAAGACCCTTCAACTATTTAAAATCTTTTGATAGGTCCTCAAGTAGAAGAACCTCTTTCACCCTCCCCTACCTTCTCTCACAATTTTTGGAGAGACACTTTCTTTGTTTCTTAACCTTTCCCTCATATTTTTTCTACTTCTCACACCATGCTTATTCTATGACCTCTTCAACTTCCAAGCCAAGTATCTCCACTAACATGATAGGTTTAACCTCTAGTGGGCCTTTTTCAAATACCTTCCTCCTTAATAATGCCACTAGTGCATCCTTTTCTACCCCTACTAATCATGCTACTAGTGCTTATTTTTATTCTAATGCTAACCATTCCAATAGTGTAGCTTTTGCCATAAATGCTAATCATGTTGCTAGTGCTTCATTTTCTACCAATGCTTCTCACGCCACTAGTGTAGTGCATGCTACTACTCACAGTGTAACCCAAGCCATTAATACCACTACCAATGCTTCCCATGTTACACACACTAGTATAAATACTTCATCAAATTTTATTAAAAACACTCAATCAAATGAATAATTCTCCAACTAACAACATAAATCAAATGTTGCAAATGGAAAACCATCTTATTTACCTTCAAAATCAACCCCAATAGTTTCATGGGGAGTGCAAAATCTAAATGTTCTCCTGCCCCACCTTAGGGATTCCCATGGCAACCCTATTCCTTAACAACCCCTCATTAATAAAATGACCAAACATCTCCAAAATGAACCTATTATACCTCAAATTATTGATATCGATATAGGAAGTATCACACCTACCATTAGTTACAACGGGTCTACCAATCCCACATTACATTTAAAAACATTTGGTAGCCTCTACAAAGATTGCGTAAAACTTAATACCTTTGTTGCTACCAATATAATAGCTAAAACACTCTTAGGAGATGCTTTATATTAGTACAAGAAATAAAAATCCCATTCTATCACTAGCTTGGAAGATTTGGTTAACTCCCTCATACAAGAGTTCAAAACTAGTGATCTGCCTAAGAATAACTTAGTTCACTAGATAAATTGTAACTTGAAACTAAAACAACACAAGATTTCATCAAATTATGAAACAAATTATCTAATAAATGTGAGCATAACATGCCATATGATAATATATTTCATCTATTCACTAATGCTCTGTACCCCAAGTTGTAATATTAAGTTAGGATTCTCTTTCTAAGCACTTTGGAAGAAGCCCTCAACCAAGCTAAGTGACAAGATTTTGTCATAAGCCAATTTCAACCATCTCAACCTCCTATGGGCACTCGCATGCTCATTAAAAAAAATAATCATCATGCTACCAATTATGGTGTCACTGATACTTATGACACTATTCATAACATTCAAGCCATCACTCTAAATAACACTATGGAACATGCTCCCCTTCTAAACAACACTCACAGTCCAAATTATTCCTAGACAAATAACATCAATGTACACACACCATTATCCTTAGAGGAACTTCAAAAGCATCTTCTAAGGCCTCTATCAATATATCTTGACCTCACTCATCCAATGAAAACATGGTATGATCCAAACAAATTTTTTTGGTTTCATGCAAG
Source organism: Torreya grandis (assembly GCA_037957365.1). NCBI lineage: Eukaryota > Viridiplantae > Streptophyta > Pinopsida > Cupressales > Taxaceae > Torreya > Torreya grandis. The sequence continues at coordinate 3,343,764 of JARHVA010001307.1, forward strand.
TTGGGGCCATTCTCATGAGACTTGTAAATAATTATGTAATCTAGCTATGGATTTCATTCTTGTTCCAAAATTTGATCATGAATCACTCATTCATAAATTCCAACAATCATATGACATAGATTTTAAAGCCCATGAAACATAAAACAAAAATCAAGCTTTAAATCAAGCTAATGTTCATCTTACTATAGACAAAGATCCTCTTACTAACCATCAAGATAGAAATTACAAGCCTACTCTTCCAAAAATAAGGTTGAAAGTCTTATAGACCTCACTAATGAAGAAAATGCGGTAAATATGACTAACATGCAAATGGTAGTTGCTTTTATCTATTCTACTCCAACACACATGCACCAAACCTCCCAAACATTTCACGTCATCCAAGACTCTTCCCCATCTCATCTCATGGATTTAGGGCAAGAGGAACTTATAACTTTCTAAGAACCACCTCCAACATCGCACCTAGATAATACCTCTCACACTACCTATATTATTCCCCCAATATCTACATTCATATACAACATTCCCCAACCTTTCAATAGTATTTATTCAACCCAATCATAATAAATACCTAAATCAATAGTCCCACCATCTAAAGATAATCAACTTGTTCATCCTCAAACTAAACCAACTACATTTTACCAACACAAGTTTAATTACACTTCCAACCCTCCTTCCCAAGAGCTCCTACAACATTATGCACCTTTGTTTCATAACCCCCCATGGGTTATGATTAATGGGACCCCATTGCATAACTTTCCCATCTCTCATCTCAAATACATTTCCTAAAACTAATGTGAACTTCCCCCCATCATCGCAATCATCTAATGCAATTATTCTTTGAAATGAATATCCCTCATCCTCCCTTAACAAGACACAAAGTTACCTTGTCTAGGTCTGAAGATAATATACTTCAAAAATGTGAAGAGACATCCATACATGTTAATGAAACAATGGACACTTCTCTTTCCCTTAAGTTTCCTATAGCTTCCATGATTCCAAATGAGATTTTGTTTCATACAGATGATCCTCCCCTATTTATTAACATCCAAATTAGTGATATCCAAGTTAAGTGTGATTTGATTGATGAGGGTTCAGGTACTTGTATCACCTCCCATGATTTCATTAAAAATCTTTGATATTTTGAGTGTGATATCAAGTCCACATATATCACATTTTAAGGTTATGATAGAAGGAAAATGTCTCCTTTAGGTTACATATGGCTTCCTATTACCATCCCTCTTGTTACTATCCATGTGAAAGTTATGATCTATAACTTTCCCCTCTCTTATAACATCTTTCTTGGGAGACCTTGGACTCATAAAATGAGGTTTACCACCTCATTTGCATGCCAATGCATTAAATTCCTATTGGGATAAGAAATCAAATTGTAAAGTTGTGCAAGATATTCATCTAATATTCATGCATTATGTACTCATTTTATGATGTATATGTCTATTTTGTCCTATCTCCATGACTTGTAATAGGTTATAATATGAAAAAACTCCACTTTTGGTGCCAAGTATGATAAGAATATGAATATTCTTAAACTTCAAATGTCTATATATACTTAGGTTTGTAAAAAGAATAGAGTTCAACTTTTGAAGAGATCAATAGAGAATATTTGGTTATGGTTACCTATGATTTCTTACTTTGTTCTTTACAAGTGTTTTCATGTCTAATATTTGATTATTTTTTGCATAAGATAATCCAAATACTTTGGTTATGTTAATGAATCATCATTTATTCTTAATTTCTACTTAACACACAATAATTTATACTTGTTATGTTTCTTTTTTCTAACCTTTTATATGAATACGATGCATTATCCTATGCACTAAAGTATAACCTAGCTATCCTCATCATTAGCATTTTATGATGCTTCAAGAATCTTTTCTCATAATGGTATGGTGAGTGTGGAAATGTTCCTTCTAGAGGAAATTATGTTAAGATGATTACTAGGGTAGAGAGATATTGAGACATGGTTAAACCAAAGAGTACGTAATTTTGTAGAAGAAGAATCAAAATGGACTGATCTTACCATATAAGAAATCATTTGAAAGCATATTTATGGAGAGATTTAAAAAATATTTTGGTGTGAGTTACCTGAATTGCTAGCTAATTTGTTAGCATGATTTGAATACTATTTTTTTAACCAAGAATAAAAGAAATAATCATTTGGACTAAAGAAAAGATAGATCAGTTGAAAAAATTAGAAACTATTTGGATAAGAGCAATAGATTATTAGGATGAAACTACAATAGATAGATACATAATTGATTTGCAGTACAAGGATATATAGCTTTTGAAGTTGCACAAGACTTGTTTGTCAGAGGAATTAGAGGGAGATTTTTGTAGTGACTACCTATCCTTCTGAAGATGTTGGTTGTGGATAAGGCTATGGTGCCTACTCTAGCTAATATGGAGTAGTCACTTTGGGTGTATGGGGGTTGTGCGACATGACATTGAATTATGATTAGATGACCAGTTAAGGCTTGAACCTAAACTGAAAATGGAGACATGAGGAAAGAAGATTTAAAAGAAAAGTCTAGATTCAGAACATGAGCTACAATACTAGAATAGATGGATTAAATAAAAGAATACCCAGGTAGTTATGAGTAGAGGTAAGAGTAGTAGTAAAATGGGTGATGAACAAGTAAGAAAATGTGATGAGTGAGATTAAAAAGATGAATAATGAATAAAGAATAAAGAAGATGATGAATTATAGTAGATATAAATAAGTGATGAAGAATGAGAAGAAGAAGAGATGTTCAAAGAAGATAGGAATTGAGCTTAGAATAGATGGATTAAATAGAAGAATACCTAGGTAGCTATGAGTAGAGGTAAGAGTAGTAGTAGAATGGGTGATGAACGAGTAAGAAAATGTGATGAGTGAGATGAAAGAGATGAAGAATGAATAAAGAATAAAGAAGATGATGAATTCTAGTAGATATAAATAAGTGATGAAGAATGAGAAGAAGAAGAGATGTTCAAAGAAGATAAGAATAGTGTAGAAGTAGAGTAGTTAGATGATAGATGTAATGCACATCTATAAAAATGGGTATTATTAGAAGATGGATGTGAAGAATTAATTAAATAAGTAGAACACAGTCATAGATTAATAATGGGTTCAAGCATAGAAGAAGAAGAAATCATAGGAAATAATCATTAACCGAAAGAACACACATCCCCATAGCCCAAATTCATATGTTCTAGTAGAATTTTTCAACCAAGTAGGTGGGAAGATTCTAGTTGGGAAGGACCATTTTCAGAACAAGTGCATCATTGGGTTACTAAAATTGAAACATCATCAATTTAAAAGGATTTAAAGGCCATAGGTTTTGTTGAAACCAAGCAAAGAAAAGAAGGAAACACAAAAAAATAGAGTGCACAAGTTGACTCTCTTGGTGCACAGATAAATCATCATAGTATGTAATTAGGATCACATAGAACACAACATCCTCTTATAATAACTACACAATAAATCCCTATAATACCAATTTTTACAATGAGTGTTTTAGGACCATTTATAAATTTGGTGATGTATGATGGGTCTATAGACCCTAAACAATACTTACTCACTTATGAAATGAAATGGCAAGCTAAGGGCATCACTGACAAAGCTATCAAAAAGTTTGAATTAGTAGGGGCACTAGTCAAAAGAGCACTTGAGTTTATGTACTATAGAGAAATTTAGCAAGCAAGTCTACAAAAGGCTAAGGAATGGCTTGTTGTAGAGTTCAAGATAAAGAAATGTATAAGTCAAACTATTCAAAACTTGAAGGAAATAAGGTAGAATTCAGGACAATCAGTCTGTGACTATGATCATAAGTTCTTTGATGTTATGAATAAGGTAGAATTTACCTTAATGGATAAAGATAAAGTTACATGGTTTATCAAAGGACTACATTTTAGAATTAGATTTTCCACTGCACAAACTCAATATGCTACTAAATTAGATGTTATAGTTGTTGCCATGTGAGTGGAGCAAATTAAAGATTTTGGGGAAGCTCCTATCATAAATTCTAAGATTGAAAATACATTACAAGCCTTTATGAAGAAGATAGTGCAATATCATGAGGTAGATAAACCAAAGTTAAATCTATGGTGTATGGAGTATGGAAAAGAAAGACATCACAAAAATGATTATCCTAAGATCAAGATAGAGTTCTATGAAATCTATTGAGTAGTAGAGCATGCAACAATACAATGCCATCTCCTGCAATAGTATCTCAAGAATCTGCAAAATTTATATTGTAATTTATATAAGTTGCACAATCATAATGAAAATAACTATAAGGCTTAAAAGGATCTTAAAGAAGACATCACCAAAAATGTATTTGCTATCATTATGTAACAAGTGTCCTCGATAAAGCAGATGATTCCAGGCCCAGAGGTCGATAAAGTTTGTGTGACCCAAGTAGGTTCATAATTGATTCTTAGTTCACTATAGTATCACCCTCAAAGTTTGGCTGGTTGGACCCCTCCTTCACTGAGTTAGACACATCTATCATCACAATACTAATATGCAACACCCTAGAGCCCAATAATGATGCAACAACAACAAAGTAGCTAGACCCCACCAGTTTCATAACAATTGGAGATAATACCCAGTAGCATTAGCATTGGAACATAGCATAGTAACAAGGAGAGTATAGAGGATGTTATTAGTCCAACATAGGAGGATCTAGTGGTAAATACAAAGGAGGTTACCAAGGTGGCAAAGGAAATAACTATCAATGTCCTCCTTTGAAATGCTACCTATGTGGAGAGTATAATCATGTGTAATGAAATTTCCCTTTGAATCCCTAAAGATAGTTTTGCTATGCATACTGTAGAGTATATGATCAGCATGAGACATAAGATTATCCTATCTTGGAAAAATAAAGAAAGGATAGGGTCATCAGGAATGTGAATATGGTGAATGCATAGCCTAAGGAGTATGCCTTCCTAAATGTTGTTACATGACACCAGTAATGGAAAGAGGTTTGTCTCCTCTAGAAATTCCTTAAGATTAGGGAATCCAAAAATCAAACTAGGACAAATATCTGGACCTAGATATAGAAAAGGTGCCCATGTATAAAGCTGCATAGCTGTTAAAAAATATTCAACATCAAAACACTACTAAAGGAGATGTTGTAGTAATAGATGCTCAAATATAAGGATAGCTTATGTGCATTATACATCAAGATGGAGTTGTTACTATGCTCACAAATATACTAAAACTTTTAAGCACACTATGCAATCAGGACATCTCTTAGAACATCATAAACTTATTACACAGCCTAACGGACTATGTGCAATGAGGGCAATAGAAGATAGAAGAGCTTGTTTTGTATGTCAAAATAAAGAATCCCTAGGATGTAGACGCATGAATTGATATTAAATTTTTAGGATATGAAATTCCAAATGTTGTCTTTGATTTTGGAAGCACAATCAACCTGATTCCTAGATCTACATGGGAGGCTATTGGACGGTCGGTTCTAAGTTATAGCCCAGTAATTCTGAGCTTATCTAACTGGGGAAGAGTTGAGCCCATTGGTAGATTAGAATATGTTGAGATCAAAGTCACAAAATTGACCATGTGAGGTGACTTTGAAGTCATCAATATGAAGATAGTAGCAACACATTACCCAGCACTGATTGGTAAGAAATGAGCATATGATGGTCAGATGACTATTGACACTATGAAAAATCAACTAGAGGTGCATGAATGATATTAGGTTGTCTTCATTCCTCTGAATAGGGTGAACTAACCCTACCTCATTCTATCTAAACCAAATTCTCCATATGTCATGCAAGAAACCAGCTGGATGAAGGTAAACTTTGAAGAGAACCCAAAAGCTCTATGTACAGCTGAGTACAACTTCTTATATGAGCATATTAACCTTAGGTATGATCTTTACTCACTTAATAATTGAATACATTTGAAGAATGGAGGCCTAAACTAGTAGTTATTCATCCATTAGCAACCCAGGTTGTCATATAAGATTGTGCGTCCATGTTTGTTAAATCCCTTAATCATTTAATAGTTGATTTTCTCTATCAAGTAAATGATCATATGTAGGATTATATAGAGCCAACCAGAGAAGCCACTTTACCTTAGGAAATAGATTCATTTATCATTGGAGATTCAAACACATACCTACTCAATCGGGCTCATGGTGATCATAAACTCTAACCTATGATAATGGTCTTTACACATGAGAGACAACTTCTTATGTACTATGTGATAGAGGATATGAATCAATTCATTATGCTCCTAAAAGTTCATGTACCTACCATCAATCAGTGGGTTAGTGCTTTGAATTATGCCCTAAAGGGAGTTAGAGTGACATGGTGAGCAATTCATAAAAATTATTAGTTCAAGTGGGATGATGTGTGTGAACTCATGATTAGCGGGTTCCAACTACTGCAAGTCATCAGAAGTAATTGGCCTTTCTTCCATGAAGGTGAGTGTCCTAAAATCTATATTCACAAATGTGTTAAAGTCTGGACTGAAGAACATGTGGCCCCAAAATACTAGGTTCACATCTTTTATTACACATTAGCTCCTTTACCATCAACATGGTATATGCATCAAAAGTGTAGGAGGGAGACAAAGAATTGAGCATAGGTGCCGAGAAACTTCATACAAACATTTGTTTTTGAAGATGAGAACCCCATGGTTCACAATTCCCTACTAAAAATCAAACATTTTTTGTGCCATGGGTGTACAAATCATTTAAGCATCATGACGGAATCCACTACACATAAGAACATAGCTTATGATCTAAATACAACATTACAAATATATAAAGTTGTTAATATAGAATAATAATATCTCATATAACCATGCCACTGAATACAAGATGAAGAAGAGGACATTGAATATTTAGATACATATGGTGATATCGATCTGACTGAATTGTTTGAACATGAATGGCTAGTAGAACCAATAAAGGATCTTGATGCAGAATTTAATGAAGAAGATAAGCTACACAGCATACAAATTTTAGAACATGAAGGGCAACAAATGATATAAGTTTACCAAGTTGGCACATATAGGTGATTATTGGACAAGAGCTAAAATTTATGAAGCTATGCACCTTTTCCATGATTATCAAGATGTATTTCCCATGAAATTTTTAGAGATCAAAGGATTTAATCCATCTCTAGGAGAAATGCATATCAAACTTAAGGAGTATGCATGAACCATAAAGAAACATCCATACAAGTTGAATCCAAACATGAAGTTAAAAGTGAAAGCTAAACTTGATAGAATGCAAGATGCAAGTATAATATATCCTATAAAAAAGTCATATTGGGTTAGTCTCATGGTAGTGAAACCTAAAAAATAGGGGAGATCATAGTATGTGGTGATTATCATAATTTGAATGATGAATGTGTGAATGATCCATTTTTTATTCCCTTCATAGATGAAGTTTTAGAATCTATTACAGGCCATGAATTTTAATCTTTCATGGATCGGTTTAGTTTTTATTATCAAACACCCATCATAGAAGAAGATAGAGCTAAAATGAATTTTGTCATAGAATGGGGATCCTTTGCATACAATGTAATGCCTTTTGGCCTTAAGAATACACCTATAATTTTCTCTCATGCAGTGGTGATTGCATTCAAGGACTTCACTCACAACTTCTTAAAAGATTATCTTGATGATTGGGCAGTCTTTTCTTTGTTTAAAGAAAATTTGTCTAAATTTCAACTCATATTAGAACACTAATGAGATCTATGCATTCCTCTAAATTTAAAGAAATGTTTATTTTTTACACCTTTTAGTGTTTGATTAGGTTAAGTAGTGTGCAATGAAGGCATTTTGGTACACCAGGCCAAAATTGTAGTCATTTTGAGTGTGCCTTCACCAATCAACTCCATTGAAGTGCAGTATTTTCTTGGCCATATAGGGTAATACCACAAGTTTATCAAGGGATATGCATCTATTTCATCTCCATTGGAGTATTTACTGCACAAAAGTGCAAAGTTTGTTTAGACTTCTGAGTGCTAAACAACCTTCATAGAGCTAAAGTAGAGATTGGTCACTATGTTTATCCTTGTTTTTTCCAAATTGGAGTAAGCAGTTTCACGTGCATGTTGATATTTTGGGTATCATAGTTGGTTTTATGCTTGCACATCTAGGATATGGTAGACTAGACCACCCAATACAATTTACAAGTTGAAAGTTGTTTGATATAGAAAAGAACTACATGACAACTAAAATAGAAACATTGGCTATAGTGTTTACACTATATAAATTTTGACACTATCTTCTTCTGACACCATTTGAAGTTTTCACGGATCATCAGGCTCTATGCCACCTTGTCAATAAGACAATGCTTTCAGGACACATTTCTATATGGTTGATGTTATTTCAAGAATTCCAATTTCACATTAACATCAAGCTAGTCAGAGAAAACATGAGGCCTGATCATCTCAGTTGTATTCCTAATAGCAAATAACCATAAAAATTACAAGAAGATTCTCTTGATGTTCACCTATTTAATTTTTTTGTGATCCCTACAAATTTTGAAGCAATTGCTAACTTCCTTCAACAAGGAGTATTCCCTATGCACTATCAAGAAAGAGACAAGAAGCAGTATGTCACCAAAGCTTTGCCATATACCATCATCAATTATATTTTGTATCATTTGGGGAAGGATGAAGTACTACGTAGGGTAGTTCTAGAACATAAACAACTAGAGATTTTATAGGAGCCACACCAAGGAATAGCAGGAAGACACTTTTTAGAGAAGCTACTACCAAGAAGTTATTACAGAGTGGGTTATGGTGGTTGAATCTTTTTCAAGATTCATATAGAGTAGCATAGCACTGTGATGGATGTCAATGCATGGGTAAACTACTACAAAGAGATGAAATTTCCTTACATCCTTTGTTAGTTGAACAACCTTTTAAATAATGGGGCATTGACTTTCTTGTACCTATCAATCTATTGAGTAAAAGTAGTAATGCAAGGTATATTATCACTACGACTGACTACTTTACCAAATGGGTTAAAGTTGATGTGACACCCAATTATGCTATGAAGGATGTAGAAAAGTTTCTCTATGAGAACATTATTACAAGGTTTGGATGCCCCATCAAGCTCATTAGCAATCGAGGAACACACTTCCTGAACAACACCATCAAGGCTCTTACTAAATAATTCATGATTTCTCATCATAAAAGTATTGTGCACCATCCACAAGTTAATGGCCAAGTTGAGGCTTCTAACAAAGTGTTGGGAAAAATATTGACAAAGATCTACAATGTCAAGAGGGATGATTGGAAAAATTGCATTCCTATGATTCAATGGGTATATCATGTGCATTATAAGAGAGCTATGGGTTTTACTCCATTCTTGTTGGTCTATGAGTTTGAAGCAGTTATGCTGATGGAATACTTGGTACCCAGTCTATGCATTGTAATGGTCATGCGACTAGTGGATCATGATTCTCTCACTAATAGACTTCTTGAACTAAATAGGATGGATGAGTATTGACACAAAGCATCCTAGATGCAGGAAGTACACAAGTAGAGTTAGAAATCATGGCATGATTTTAATTTGTACCATAAATAATTTCATAAAGATCAACAATTTTTATTATATGATAGTTGATTCAGAGCATTTTTGGGAAAAATACATATTCAATGGAAAGGGATTTATGTTATACATGAAATATCACAGCAAGGAACCATTATTTTGAGAGATCTATAAGGAACCATTTTATCAGGGTAGGTGAATGGCTATAGACATAAGCCCTACCACCAATAGTCTTAATTGAACTCATTCTACTGAGTGGGTGTTGAGTAGCAAAGAGTAGATTAGGATTTCTCCTTTCTACATGTTTTTTTATGTGTGTTTCTTTTTTTGTCTATGTGTATTTGTAGCTGATCTCTTGACTTCCACTACAGAACCAAGATACCAAGTATAGCGTGCTCCAATCGTGTGTAAGAAAATTCATGAGCACCATTGTGGATTTTAGTAAGAGTGAAAGAAAGTAATTAAATCCAAGAAAGGTATGAGCAAGTCACATCAACAAGATCTTCACTGTATAACATTCATCCATAAGAATTTAATGCTAGATCCAAGGTTCGATTGACTTAATCTTCAACAAATTGGTGGCCCATCAACATCATCCACTTGTACTCCCATACAGATAGCAAAGATCATAATGGCATTTCTCCACACATATACCAATGACTAACTATCTTAATTTCTAGATCAGATAAGATTTACCACATCAACAATTACATTCATGTCGAATGGGTAGCTAAGCATGAAATTTACACAAAATCCAATAGGAATGAAATCTATATAGGCCTAAGCTCATAAACCAAGCCTGCATTTCATTCTTGCAAATATTTTTATGACCTATAATTTCAAAGAGCAAAGCTAGTTTTATTACATAGAAAGCTAATAGCAATGCAATTTCATCACTTCAGTAATCATGGATACTTCACAACTCATCAAGGAATTGACATATGCACAAAATGAAGCAATGGGAATTAATATGGCACTAAGGTATACCAAATTCAATGATTCACAACCATTTGATTTTTTTTTATCAATAGAGAAAAAGCTATTTTATCTAGACCCCATCGATGATGTGCAACCACTCACTCTCATAGCCCCCCCATCTCTTCCATAATATAAATGTCAAACATCTGCTTTGAATGCCTACTTTTGGAAACTTAGGGGAGATTGTACAAGTCCTACTTGGATGATACAATGATAACAACATCTACCTTGGACCAAACACCATGGTCATCATCAATATAGAAGCCATGGCCTGAGCTTTGGGCATGCCTATGCGAGGAGACTCCCTTGCTCCATATAATTTGAGAATGTCACCTATTATATAAGAAGTCAAAGATTTATATGTTTGGGGATCTAGATAGATCCCAATTGAATAAATTCATAATTAGTTAATGTGCATCCTCATCGAATGCATCACAAAGAGGTTTTGAAAGATGACCAAGTCTATGAAATAAATTCCAAAAGGGGTCATGGACATTGCCCACTACATGATCCACTAGGATGAGTAATTCAACTAGCCAAATTACTTATTTTAGGAGTTTTTGACAAATATTGACAAGTTTTACACATTTACCAAGTAGACATTATAGTACCATTTCTTCATATTTCTCTTTTGTTTTACACAATGGAATTCCTTGGAGGGAGAGGTGCATCTTAACACTAACTATTGACCAATGCAACAATTCCCCAACCTCATATGGACACCTAAGCACAGAGTGCTAACACATGAGGGAAATTTAAATCATGGTGGGAGGAGTGTTTAGAGGTTATTACCACACATCCTTGAGTGTTGTTGGATGTAATGCAATATTTAGGCCAACACAATATTGTCACCTTGCTGCCAAATGATATTTTCATACACATCCATGAGTTGTCAAGGTTAACCTTTAGACCTCTCCCATTCTTTGTCACTATGGCCATAATGTAGGCCAAAGTCAACAAATAGAAAGCCTTTACATACAATCATGTGACACCACTATGGGTCATACCACCTAGTGTAGCTATCCCTATAGTGCAACACCTAGAAAAAGCCACTAGTTCATAACCATAGAAGGGAAAACCCCAGCATTCCACTGATCATCAATCTACATCTCCTTCATTGAAGTGTAAGACAAGGAGCATAATGACCTGGTTAGATGATCCTAAGGTTCCATAGATCGTAAGCTCGTGTAACCTATCGTAAATGGGGATCGAAGAATAAGAATTCTACCAAGTAATGCTTGCCAACATGGATAGATACTTCTATGATAGAGAGGAATACAAGGAATTTTTCTTTTGGAAGGCTATGTACATAGTCTAAGTGTGTAAATAGGTTCCTCAAAATCTATGGGTTGACCTACCACCATGCCCTGCATCCATCATCATCAACACTATGTGAGAAGAAGCAAATAGCTAAAATGAAGGATTGACTTTTTCTAGCCTCAGCATTCTACTACCTTCACAATTAAGGATACCTTTATGCCTCTTCTAGAAATCCCACTAGAGTCACTCGTGTGTAGACCATAAACCAAGAGCAAGGTTAGGGTCTTACCTACACTTGAAGAGCACACATTCAATCAATCAACCATTGCACAAGAATCACATCCTATTCCACCTTCCACTTTGACACCATCCAAATTACAGGTTAGTCACCCTAAGATGAAAGAAAGCACAAGTTTCCAACTCTGTGGTCTAGCTAAGTGATTCATCATCACCACCACAAGATCATGTGGTTGAAGAGTTCACACCTAAGTAACCCACTACAAAAGAACAATAAGCCACAACGGAAAAATCAGCTTTCACAACATAATAGTGAGTCAAACAAGAGGAGAAGAAATAGCATAAAGAGTAGGCTCAACAAAAAAAATAACTTGCAAGATGGCAAGCCAAAGAAGCTGAGGTTGCACAAAATGCCAAATACATAAAGGCTGACTGACAAAAAGCCATTAAAATGGTTAAGAAGGCATAAGAAGCTACCGATGTAGCCAAGCAAGCATGGGAGGTGTAAGTGTAGAAATATAAAGAAGCTAAGATCACTACCAAGGCTAAGGCAGAAGAAGAAGAAAAATAGAAATAAGACACAATGGCATAGGTACAATAGGCCATGGAATAATCCACACATGCACAATAGTAATCTAAAGAAGCTATGAAGAAGAAGAAGGAAGAAGAGGATGAATCCCTATACCAATAGTAGGCACAAGCACAGGCATAGTTTGCGAATGAACAAACCAAGTCTACAGGCCTAGTATAGCAAAATAAAGAAGAATAAGAACATGTGTAGAAGCTTCAAGCAGAGGAAAAACAAGCCAAAAAGAAAGTTGTACAAGAAGAGTTAAATATGAAAGTGGAAGAAGAGGAGGAATTCAAAATAAAGTAGGCTGAAGATGTTGCACAATAACTCAAGCTGGCAGGAGAGGCCATGATGCAACAACAATAGGGACCTGAGAAACAACACATAGAAGTAAAGCAGGCAGAATAAGAAGAATAACTAGCTACAACTACAATAGGTCCTCAGGTCCTAAAATTACACTTGGGAGGAGTTTAGCTTTGGGACATCCTGACTATTAGTGCTTGATGCACCACCTTTTCTCTCCCACTTGTGACAATTCTACAATCAAACCCTTTAGTGACTATACGCACATTGGCAGTACTCCCCTTAAGTAGGAAGCATCATTGAATGTATTGAGACTCTTATTAAATAAACAAATTGAGGGTGTAGTAGCATTTCAAGAATCCATTGCATAGAAGGCTACCACTTTAGAGCAAGGAAGGAATCAATGCAAGGTGGATAATGTCGAGTTGAAGGCTTGCCTCCATGAAGTTGCCAAGCTTATTCAAGATGCATGTCTACAGTTGGTCACTTGAGCAATCAAGGACTAAGTCATGTTTGACAATGAAGACTTGAGACTCTAGTATCTGAGTTAACCAAGGATTGGTGCATAGCCTAGAAACTTCATGCACTTGACACATTAGGCCAAGATGTGAAGACCGAGGCTATGACCCTTATCACTTTATTGGAGTACCAAGGCATGTTGGACATAACTATATTATAAGAAAAATAGGTCACACACAACTTGTTGGACTAGAAGCAGTAACTGAATGATTCTTTATCCAATTCTAACATAGAGTTTGCCATAGCCACAACTACTAAGGTAACTATGGGTAGCCACACTACTTCTACAAATGAGAAATATAGATCACTTTAGGAGTTGCTTAATATTAGGGACAACATGTGTGATAACATCCTTAACTGGTAGAGTTAGCTCTTGCACAATTTCTTTGTCAGTTTCCAAGCTGAACATCACACAAACAAATTAGAGCAACTCAGTGGTAAGATTTAGACTAGGGTCACCAATACCATGGTAGCCATGAGTACAACTTATGACATGAATCTCAAGCAAATCATTGGATATCATGTATCATTATGTACCCTATTATAGATGATCAAAGAAGTCATGCTTACAAGACTGATATGTCTCCTTTTTACAGCGATGTTTCCTAGTTTCTCAACACACCTACGTACAAATTTCCATCAGAGCTCCAATAGATCAACGCTCAGTGTAAGGTTGCATGGTCTAAGGCTAAGCACTCTTCTGCCTAGTCCTCGTTTATGTTCATGCAACCTCTATCAAGTTAAGTATTGTGTAGAGTATAAATTTTATAAAATTTTGTATAAGCATTTTGTATTAGGGATGACTTAGTAATAAAAATGGGGCCAGGATGGTTAAAAACCCATAAAGGGCAGCCACCTAGTTACACCAGCCTATTGAAAATCTAAAAGGGCAGTAGGTCGGTATGCTACTTAGTTGAAAACCCAAAAAGTTGGCTAAGTAGTGTACAAGAGTTGAAAATTGGAAATGGCACCTTGAGTGATTATTGTGACTCTTATTAGTCTAACCACTTATTTTGCTTCTGCCCACTTGTGCAATTTTGAAGATCCTATGATGATGTCTTAGGATGAGACAACATTTTATGTCTCAGAAAGTATTGGGAGAAGAAATTAGATTGTAAAGTTGCACAAGATATTCATCTTATATTCATGCATTATGTACTCATTTTATCATGTATATATCTATTTTGTCCTATCTCCATGACTTTTAATAGGTTAGAATATGAGTAGACTCCACTTTTGGTGCTAAGTATGAGAATAATATCAACAATCATAAACTGCAAATGTCTATATATACTTATGTTTGTAACAAGAATAGAGTTCCACTTTTGAAGAGATAAATAGAGACTATCTAGTTATGGTTACCTGAGATTTCTTACTTTGTTCCTTGCATGCATTTTCATGTCTAATGTTTGATTACTTTTTGTCTAAGATAATCTGAATACTATGGTTGTGTTAATGAATCATTGGTTGTTCTTACTTTCTACTTAACACATAATAATTCATACTTGTTATGTTTCTATTTTCCTACCTTTTATATGAATACAATTTACTATCTTGTCCACTAACTTATAACCTAACTATCTTCTTCCTTAGCATGTTTTGATGCTTCAGGAACCTCTACTAACAATTCCCCCATACTGGTGTTATTTATAAGATTTAAGAAGACACAAACCCTTGGAATTTTGAATAATTACAAGAACATAGTGTCTTTTAAATTCCTACCCTTGAACCCTTGCCTAGTATCATGTTTAGGGAATCTTAACATTTTAATTATATCATCAATTCTACTCAAGGTTATAATGGTTACTTGAACTCATCGA
Organism: Torreya grandis; assembly: GCA_037957365.1. NCBI lineage: Eukaryota > Viridiplantae > Streptophyta > Pinopsida > Cupressales > Taxaceae > Torreya > Torreya grandis. The sequence continues at coordinate 3,358,990 of JARHVA010001307.1, forward strand.
GAATATACCACCTAACCTCCTCAATTCCAATGATGATGAGTCAAATGGGATAAGCCTCAAATTAAAACTTTTGATCTATCCCCTCATATCATCACCTAGCTTATGGCATCTTTGAAACCTTGATCCCATCAACCTCCTATCGATGATATACCTATGGTTGTAACCAAGACTAGATATTATATTCATCATGTGACTTACGATAACAAGATCATACCTACCTATACCATTGACCTGCATATACCCAATTATGATGATGGTTATGCTTTAGATGATCCATTTCTAAGAGGACTTGTTTAGGCTAGAGATGTCAATATTATTTGATATCATACTTCTTTATTTCATTCTTTTCATTTGTCTTATTATATTCCTTCTTTCATACTACCTAATTCTCATATTATTCCTATATTTCACAGGGTAGAGATGAAACGATCACTGGTACACCTCCAATTTCAGTAGAGCCTTTTAGAAGCATGTTCATGGATCATACCATGATCGGTCCTTACCATTTTTCTATATACTATTATCCTTCTAGTTTTATTCCCCCAAAGATGTTATCTACTACTCTTAATCCTTCTGCACATCTTGCTTCACCCTCAGCTAAGCCTAGTTTAGTTCCTACTCTTGCCTACCTTTAGTTAAGCCTCATCTTATTTTTGATCCCACTTTACTTTTAGATGAACCTAGCCTAGTTTATTCACTAGCCTTGCCTTCCCTTGGTGATGGCCTTCTTCCTTTGTCATAGCTTGATCCCATGCTCACCTGTTGGGTTGATCAACCTTATTGTGATATCCATAAAGTTGTTGGTCATTGGACTAAAGACTGCCATTATATAAGCCTTCCTTATCTTTTCCTTCTACCTCTTCTATTAGTAGGCCCCCAAAATCTACTAACAAGTATATTTATCACTTTCATGACACAGATAATCATTCTTCCATATAGTGTCGAAAGTTTCAGTAATATATTGCCACATTGCATCCTACCCTTACTCAGCCTAACAATAATGCTATACCTCCACCCAAGTTGTTACCTAAATATATCCCTAAATATGGGGAGGTATATTATCTTTGGCACTAGTGTGGTACCCCTCATACCAATCATTGTTGCATTCTCTAATAGAACCTTTGTGATCACCTTTTGATGATTCTTGCACTTGATATTCATCCTTCCATAGGTTGCCCATGCAAGAAGGATCCTCTTTCTTTGCCTATGGTTTATTCTCTATTGTGGCTCCTTCTCCACCAGTGGTGCCACCTTATTGTCTTGTTGATACCATTCCAATTTAGGCATTTATTCCCCTCCTTGAGTATTCTATGCAAGAGAGCCCTCATGAGCATGATCCTTCAACTACAACTACATTTTCTATTGAAGAAATTCAGAGAGAAGTCTTTGCACAACTTTCCATGAGGATAGATGAGACTTTGGTCACCATTAGTATCCAGCTTCACAGAGATATTTTAGATGTCATGGATAAAATTTGTGGACAATTTTATCAGTATTTGTGAACATGACATGGTTTTCCTTCACTTTTTTCTTTATTATGATTTTGGATTGGACATGTGATCCACTTTTATATATCTTATATCATTTGACTATGTGTCAAATCTAGTTTCACCTATCTATTTCAAATGAATATTTATGTTATCATTATATGTTGTATATGGTTTCATTTACTTTTATCTTTTCTTGTGGATTATTTTCATTCCTTTCATGCTTGCACACTTATATTTATGAGTTCATTTCTTTCATGAATGTCTCCTTTTTTAATGATTTTTTTAAACCTTATATCAACAACTCGGATAATTAATATTGTGACTTGGTTATATAAACCTTGATCCCCTTAGTAATCTTTCCTCTCTATGTGATCAGTTAAAAAATAAAAAATCTCATTATACTCCTATTTTTATGATCTACTTTGGATATCCCTTTATTCCTTTTTCTCCTTTTGCATATTATACATACATAAGGTTAAAACTTGAGATTACATATTGGTTCATAGGTAAGCCTAAGTGTTTATTCAGTCATAACTTTGGTTACTCAGCTTCTTTTAACCAAAGTCTAAAGATTTTTGTGTGTATCACTTTTATCACTCATGCTAGTTATTCTAAATCTACATGGAGGAGGAATTGTAAAATCCATAAATATTTAAAGTCAAATCATCTTAACAAAAGGCAACAATATAAAAGGTAACATACATCTTTCAAAAGTCAAATCACCCTAAAACATGTGATCATGGCACATTTTTTTTTTTCTAATCGAAGCTCAAAATTCATAGTTGGCTTCATGATAGAGTCAAGATCCATTGGGGTGTGGTAGGCTAGTAGATTGGGAAAGGGGAATAAAAAATAACTTTTAGTGCTATCTAGTTTCTCACACAAGTACCCAATCTTCATAGTAGACGGATGGCTTTGTAAGAGGTCATGAGGAAAGGGGAACATGTTTTGGAAAGGTGAATCTATTTTACTTTTTTGTTCATATAACTAGTATGATTTGATCTTAATATCTCACCTATTTGCCAAAATAGCTTTGCACTTATTGTGAGCAGGTATCCTTTGTATTTTGATGGTCATTAGACTCTTAGTGTCTCTCTTTTGTATCTAGTTTGCCTCATTTTTCCTAAGGTCTTCTCATAGACAACTATGTCATGCTTTTTGCATTCACTCTTTTATTTCTAATATTCCTAATATTTCCCCTTGAGAATATTGTTTTGTTAACTAATCATTCCCTCTAGAATTTCCCTTGTGAGTTGAAGTGTAAGACCATGGATAGGACTAGGCCCTCCTCACAAATTACCACATTAAAAACATATCTAAAATTATTTCCACAGTTGTTTCCACCTCATTGGTGTTCCCTTTTTGAGTTGTAGTGTAATACCATGGATAGGACTAGGCCCTCCTCACAAAATATTCTAATACCCAAGTCATATATTATGAGTGACACATCATTGACATACTTCCCATCTTGATTTAGTATGTTTTATGCTTACTTCATTGATATTTCACTTTTAACTTCTTATTTTCCAATTGCATATATGCTTACAACTATTTTATTAAAATTTTCATACTGCCCAACTTGAATTAGTGTGAATAATTTAATCCCCTTTTACATTTTTATCTTTTTTTTTATACTTCCCAACGTGATTTATTATGAGTGATTGACTTAATTATTTTATTTTTATACCATTGGTCTTTTGTGTGCCTTCTATTTTATTACAGATTTTTCATATTTCCCAACATGGTATAGAGTGATTTTTATTTGTTTTCATTTGGTCCAAATCTTTTACATGGTTTGAAAACATGCGTTCTCTCTTTTTACCATCTTTGATTTATTATATTTAGTCATCTTTTGTTATTACACATTTACCATTATGATATAGTGTGTATTACATTTATTTTTGATTAATTATACTTTCCCAAATCATTTTTGCATTTTTATTTTTAACCATGCATATGTATCACATAATGCTAGAAACAAAAACATGCAGCACATATTTCCCATAATATATACAATAAAATCAAAATAAATGTGTTAGAAAGGAAATATATTCATGCATCCAAATCCAAATCAAAGTATAACTCATGAGATCAATACAATTGTCAACATATATATGTTTTATACAACACAAAGTACAAAATACAATAGTTATATCTCTAAGGTTGTGTTACATCATGTATATCCTATGGCCTAGCCACACTAGCCATCGATGCCTATGATTATCCCTTCTGAATAGTGCATTATAAAAAGGTAGTCTAAGATCTCAATCTAGTAGCATGTCCCTATAGGTTGGTCATATGGGCTTGTAACTATCCTAACTGGATGGTGGTGGTCATGTGTGCAACTCTCCTATGCTAGGGCTTATCAGGCCTATGTCTCTCCTGATCTAACCCCTATCGATGGTTAGAATACATCATCACATACTTGTAACTGCTTTGTGTCCTCTCCCACTAGTCTAAACTAGCCTACCTAGGTTGGGGTATATGGAACCTTAGGATCATCCAAAGTAGTAAGTTTGTATGGAGCCAACACCCCATCTAAAATGTCATGATGTGCATCCATAACCAGGGCTCCCTATCCAATCTCCTTTGTCATAGTATATATAAAACCAAAACTAGATAAACATTCAATCTCATTTATAAATATATATCAAATCATTTATCTAACATAATCACAATATAATTAGTATCCTATATCAAAAAATTAAATCATATTTATAACATTTCTCACTAGTGTTGGTGTCGCCAATCATGGTTTCCCTATCTTCTCACCTATTGATCACCTCCTCTATCAATTGCTTCTGCACTAATGCAAATCTAGAAGTCACCACTCAAGTTTGCCATGGGCCTCTCCTCAGAGGTGTCTCTATGGACCAATTATGTCTTAGAGTGGTTGTTAGATCTTTTTATGCAATAGTTAACACATGTATCTCCTCTCATCGATGTTGTTTTTGTCTTTAATGAGCATGCGGTGGTCATCATTACCTCTTTTGTGGTGCCTATTGTGTTCTTGTATCCACATCCATCACATCTCCTCATGATACCTCTACTACCTCTTGTTATCGTGCTTGACCAACCCATGGCCTAGCATATTGAGGCTTGATCATTGATATCTCTATAGGTACCTCTTCACCTCCTCTCCTTCTCAGCTCTCTAGCATGCCATGTCCAATAAGCAAGTACTACTAGAAGAGCTAATAGAAGGGAGAGTCTTAGCTATCCCGATACATGTGCCACTAGATGAGGATCTACCCATGAAGTATAGTGGTTTTCGATCTGCACACATTCCCACCCTATTGTAATAGTAGACCAACTAGGCCATATAGTAGTTATGTGAGTATAGGTTTACCACATGATCTACCCTCATGTGATAGTCTGTAAGGTTGTTGCATGGGGCATGACCCGCACTATATGGTCATGTCTTGATTTCTGATTGATACATAGGGAACCCCTCATATATCCACACACTAATCAAAATCATTATTCCCATGATATTATATCATTTAGACAACATCCCATACATATCATGCATGAGATGGACCCATATGATAGACCTAAAATCATAAAATGCTCCCTGATCTAATATGGACTGGCATAAGGATATCACATATAATGGTACCTTATCATCTGACTTGTGACATAACACTCGTGTTATCATAAGTCATATCACTACCTCATGGATGTCTAGAATGGTCACAATGTAAACATCAAACAAGCTCACCCTCAATCTAGGGTGGATCCTATCTAAGCAGGCAGCCCATTGGGCTAACACTTGTCTCTCATCCTCAAAATTTGGTGTATTAATAATCATTAGTGTCCCACCTATCAGAATTCTAAGCAATGTGTGAACGTCCTCCAGAGTAATCCCCACCTCAATGGTATCCCCATCCACCTCCCATCTGAAAGTGTTGGCCAATTGTTCCCATGATCCTACGAACATGACAGTGAGATCAACACTCAAATGGATCCATCTCATCTCCATAATGTCACCAAAGCCCAAGGCAACTAGTCAAGCTCTATCTATGTTAGTCAAATGATCTAATAGATCAGGTAGCCATGATGCATCTACCAAACACCAATATCCCAATATCTCTGGCATCTCTACAAAATATCAAACAATGGATGTATCAGATCTCCATGTCATAAATAATTAAAATAGATTCTAAAAAATTTACAAATTAACTACTTCCTCAACTAATTTTATTTAGTTTCTTATGTTTCTTATTTTCCTATACCATTAGCCCATTTGATACTAAATCAGCCTTTTTTTAGACTATATCAACATGTTTGATACTATAATAAATGGACATTTTCTTAACTCTAACATACAACATCGGCCCATTAGTACACATTCATCCCTTTTTTAGTATACTATGTTAGCCACCTACTACCAACTACATAAGCCAGAAGGTACACATTCAATGATCTTCTCATTTCAAACTACATCGACTTACTAATACACAGTCAACTACCTCCAGCAATACTATGTCATCCCACTGCTATGTAGTCAACCCTTTATTTTCTTATCTCCTTACGAATTAAATCAACCAGGACATATACATTATTTCTTTATGGTGACTTTTGACCATTTACCATAAATTCCTTAGGCATTTATTAGTCCAATTTTTTCTACCCAATACCCCATTATACCCCTAGTCAATCTAAAAATTTCTTAGGGTCAGTTTCGGTGTCTAAAATTTTCTTACCAATCAATTTTGTTATATTTAGATCAATTTCAAATACAATTGCTAAAAAATTTTGAATTTCATGTTTGTTTACCTATGTTGCACTCATTGCAGTTATCAGGTGTCCTCCCTGTCGTAGTTGTTGTCTCCTCACCATAGTTGCTCTCTAGTCTCAAACTGGGTCTCTCAGAGCTTTATTTTTTCAAAATAGTAAAAATAACAAATGAATTATTTTTAACCTTGTTTATATTTACTATTCAAAAATATTTACCTATCAAATATTTACCAAAATATTATTTTTTTGCCCATATCTTTGTTACTACTAGCTCTTTTTTGAACCACAAGATGTTCCTAAATCTTGATGTCGTAGAGAATATTTTCACATAGTACATGTATATTTTACAATTTTTTTGATTTTTCCCTCTTTTTTCACTAATTTCTATATGTTTGCCTAATGTTACCTACATTGGACACATTCACATTTATTTCAATTCAATCTTTATCTACAACACTAAGGTAAGTAAAGGTATGTGTTTTTCAATTATTTCCTTTTATTTATCTTATTTGTTTCTTACTACAATTTATTCAACTTTAGTGTGGTGTGTTGTTATGTTCTTTTACCAAAGCACCATCCCTTATTGCACCTACATGACACGTGATGAGTTTTGAGTGAGGTATATGTATACACATAATATTTTAAAACTTTAGAAATTATTGACGTTTTCTCTCTTATAGGAATCCATCGAGTCTCAATCTCTCTGAGTGCACATATGAAAGGGTGTATCAGTAAAGGGGTGGGTATACTATCAGTGCTTCATAGGATTATTGTCCCTTATACTACCACTTGTTATCTACACAACCTTCTCCTATGTACTTCCCTAAGCCTTGCCTCCTCTCTTGCACACTCCTCCAAGCATTTCATCTCCTTCTTTAGCCCTTTCCTAAGCCTAAAACCCTTTTTGATAGTTTACATTATACTATCGACCTAGGCTAACCCTATATTCAAATTGTTAAAAACATGTTATGAGTCTGGGTTCACTTTGGCCGACCTAGACTGGGGCCTAATTTATTTTTATCAACTAGTGATATAGATTCAATTGGTCCAACCTTGTCAACTAAACTTTCATAACGGTTTAAGGTTAGATTCAGATATATATACACATTTATTTTTTCATTTATTAGAGAGAAGAGAAGAATAAGAAGAAGAATATATTATGCATCTCCTTATCCACCATTCTACTTGAAGTGCGTTGCTTAAGGTTTCAATACTTTCTTTGGAGATACGGATCTTATCTTATGGATAAGTCTTTTGGCTACATAAATAAGTTGTGTAACCTAGAGTTGAATTGTCCTTTTCATCCTTACATACCACAATAACCACTTATGAAGCACCTTGACTAAGGGAGAGATTGAGGATCAGCGAGTTCATCTTCAAAGGTAAGTATTCATAGGTTTGTTCCTCTTTTGTAAGAGTAAATAGATTTGAATTTTTACTTCTTTCCCATGCATCAGGGTTTTACCTATACTTAGTTTAATTAGGATTCTCCTATACATGTTTACTTTTTATGTTTATTACCATCACTTTGGGCCACAAGCTTTGGAGAGCACTAAATTATACTTTGCTTTGCATATACTTTGTGAATATGAAAACATAGGACCTAGGTGGGGTTATTGCATAGTGTTACTTGACAAGAGGCTTTGGAACCCTCTCTTGTGATGTTATTGTGGTAAGAGATACCCTTGGTTATGTCTAGTGAATCCATCTTGGTCATGACCTTGAATATCTAATATATCAACAATCAAAAGGGTAAGTAGGATTTATCTTCTCTGAACTAGGATTTATAAATAAATCAGTTGTATTTCCCTTTGTATACACCTCTTGTATCATTTCTACACTTTCCCCAACATCCACACAATAAACCAACACACTCCAGACTTCCAATAGTATTTCTTCTACCCAACCACAATAAATACTTCAAACAACCACCACATCACCTAAAGTAATTCAACCCATTTGTAATCAACCTAAACCAGCCATACCCTATCAACACAAGTTTTATTTTACCTCCAACCCTCCTTCCCAAGAGATCTTACAACACTATGCACTTATATCTAATACTTTTATCATGGGTTATGATGAATGGGATGCCATCATGGAACTTTCTCATCTACCATCTCGAATACCTTTCTTAGAACTAATGAGAACTTATCCCCATAATTGAAACCACCTAATGCAATTATTGTTTGAAATGAACATCCCTCATCCTCCTCCAATAGGATGTAAAGCTACCTTATCTAAATTCAAAGATAATATACTTCAACAATGTGAAGAGATGTTCATTTATGTTGATGAAACAATGGACACTTCTTTCTCACTTAAATTCCCTATCACTTCCATGATTCCTAATAAGATATTACTTCATGCGGATGATCCTCCTCTATTCATTAGCATCCAAATTATCAATATCTAAGTTAAGTGTGCCTTAATTGATGAAGGTTCAGGCACTTTTGTTGCCTCTCTTGACTTCATCAAGACACTTCAATATTCTAAATGCAACCTCAAATCTACATATAGTACATGTTAAGGCTATGATATAAGGCAAATGCCTCTTCTAGGTTGTGTTTAGATTAAATTTAGCATTCCTCCTATCATCGTCCATGTAAAAGTTATGATCTTTAACTTTTCATTTTATTATAACATCTTATTTGGTCAACTGTGGACTCATTGTATGAGAGAAGTCACCTCATCTGCATGTCAATGAATCAAATTCCTTCACAATGGAACTATCTTCAAGATTCAAGGGGACATAAACCATTAGAATTTCAAACAATTCTAAGAACATGTTTTTAAAATACCTACACTTGAGCCCTTGCCTAGTGTCTCATTTAGGGAATCCCAACTCTTCAATTATCCAATCAACTCCAATTGAGGTTATAATGGTCACCCTAAATTAATTAGGAATATTCCACCTAACCTCTTATAATATGATGATGATGAACTAGATGAGATATGCCTTAAGATCAAAACCTTTAATCTTTCCCCTCACATCATTACCAACTTCTCCCTTTTTTGCAACCTTAATCCCATCAACCAGCTTTCAATGAAATAGTTGTTATCTTATCCAAAACTAGACACTCTATCCATCATGCTTCCTCTGATAACAAAGTCATTCCTACTTGTATCATCAACTTACCTACACCCAAAAATGATGACAGTTATGTTTTAGATGACCCATTTTTATCTGGATATGTCCAAGCTAGAAATGTTGAAGTTCTTCAATATTGCTCTTCTTTATTTCAATCTTTTCATTCTTCTTTTAGCATTTCTTCCTTTATAGCAACTAATACTAGTCTATCTACTATTTATCATAGAGTAGAGATGGAGCACTCACACGGTATGCCTCCAGTCACAACATATCCCCTCAAGAGTATGTTCATGGATCATGCCATGACAGGACCTTATCACTTTGCCATATACCATAACCTTTATAGTCTACTTCCTCTAGAGATGCTAGCCACTGTACTTAAACCTGTTGCACAACCAGCCTTACCTACTGATGTGCCTAGTCTAATTTATACTCCAAACCCACCCTTCCTTGGTGATGGATTTAATCCCTTACCATAACTTGATCCCTTTCCCATACAATGGGCAGATCACCCTTATTGTGATATCCACAAATTTGTTGGTCATTGGACCAAAGATTGCAATTTATATTAATCATCCTAGCCTTCTCCTTCCACCTCTTCAATTAGTAGACCCCCATTGTCTACTAATAGATATATTTGTTGTTTTCATAAGACAAATAACCATTCTTCCATCGATTATTGAAAACTTAGGCAGTACATCAACACATTTCACCCAACCACTACTCTACCCAAATATAAGGCCATACCTCCTACTGAACTATTACCAAAGTATATCCTTAAATATGGGGAAGTATACTATCTTTAGCACCAATGTGGTACACATCATACTAATCATTGTCAAGTTCTTTAATAGCATCTTTGTGACTTCCCACAGTCGACACCTACACTAGTCATTCCTCCTTCTATAGGTTGCCCACACAAGAAGGTTCATCCTTCTCCACAAGTTGCACCTCCTTCTCACCCTCCAAATACTATTCCCATCAATACATCAATTCCTCACCTTAAGTATCATACTCACAAGATACCACATGAGCATTACTCTTTATCTGATAACCTACCTTTTCAGTTGAGATGATATGGAAGGAAGTCTTTGCATAATTTTTCATGAAGATTGATGAGACTATGGCTAGCATCAAAATTCAACTTCATAAAGATGTTTTGACTATTATGGATAATATTTGTAGTCAAATATATTACTTATCTATGTCAAATTGGATTTCACTTATCTATTTTACGTGGATCATTATATTATGTTTTATGTGTTTTATATGGTTTCATTATCTTTCTCCTTTCTTTATGGAATCTTATTGTTATTTTCATCAATGCACACTTATGATTATGATTTCACTTCTTTCATAAAATCTTTTTTTACAGTGATTGTTTGTTAACTTATTCAACTCAAATTAGATAATTATTATTATGACTTGATTATATGACCTTGATTCCCTCAGTATTTTATCTCTACCATATGAGCAGTTACCAAACAAGAACTCTCATTGTACTACTACCATATACCAATCTATTTTAGATCTCCTTTCTTCCTTTATTCCCCTTTCACATACTAAGCATACATACGGTTAAAACCTGGGATTACATATTGGTTCATGGATAAGTGTAGTCATATAAAATGTCAAAATTGGTAGCTTGAGTGTGGCTTGTGAAACCCAACCCATAGGTCTTTCTTCTATGCTCTCATGACCCTTCTAGACACCTGTTTGCTTATTCCCAATCATCCCAAGCTTTCCAAAGGATCATTCCACCTCAGCTAGGTAGCATTTCCTAGGTCAATCTTATCCCCTTAGGACCCACTCCTGTAGGATAGGAGTGCCCAACTTGGACTATAGCACCAGACTCTAGGGTGTCCTATTTTGACACTCCTATCCAATTGAATTTTTAGCTCCAACAGTTATTTTCTTTTGGTCCCTATCCTTCATCTTGTTGGCCTAACATGGATACATTTGACCCATGACCAATAGATCTCTATAAACTCTCATTCAAAGTTCATTTATAAAGAGGTTGGCAAATATTATAAAGCAAGCAAGAATACAAGCAAAACCACTGAGGCAAATTTCCCTATTCTGTACATACAACCATCCAATATAGTTACAAGCATATCCAAATCCTCACACTAGCCCTAGCCACCTCAAGCACACCCAGTTTAGAATTTTTGCATCCTCATTACATTAAGTGGGAAAACTACATATGGATTGATCCTTATTTGGAGTATTGGTATGTAGGAAATATGCCCATACAAGGGGTGTGGAAGCATGTTCAATGTATCTTACACACACTAACCCCCCCTTATTTCTCAAGCTTTATCAAAACATAATAAATTCTAGAGTCTGAATATTAAATCATCTCTACAAGGAGTTTTATATACTTTTAGCAGTTGAGATTTCACAAGCAAGCTCACGTAGGGACAACAAACAAAACCCAAAAAACTTAAGTCTTTGTGAGCAGTTTGGACAATAGTAGTAGAAGAGGATAATAGCATCAGACTCTAGGGTGTCTTATTTTGGTGCTCCCATCCTTTCACAAAATGAAAGCTAGATCCTAATTTGTAACACTATCTTAGTCCTACATAGCCAATATCTTGCACACACTAACCCTGCCTTCTTTCTCAAGTTTTATCAAAACACAATAAAGTCTAGAATTTGAATATTAAATCAGCTCTACAAGGAGTTTCATATACTTTTAGCAGTTGAGATTTCACAAGCAGGCTCACATAGGGACAACAAACAAAACCCAAAAAACTCAAGTCTCTGCGAGTAGTTTGGAAAATAGTAGTTGAAGAGGACAATAGCATCAGATTCTGAGGTGTCTTGTTTTAGCGCTCCCATCCTTTCATAAAATGAAAGCTAGATCCTGATTTGTGACACTATCCTAGTCTTACATAGCTAATATCAGACCCTGTAACAGTCGTTTCAATTTATTTTAAGCTAAGTCTTATTTTCTCCATATTTATTGCTATTTATAGAAAGGTTAAAAATATAAATAAATTATATAAATCAATGGTTAAATTATTTCAATATTACTTACTGATTTACTCAATCCAAGCCCTTAACTAAATTAGGAATAAGACTCCAATATTCCAAAAAAAGTTAAATCATTTGGTGAACCCAACTTATTTCGTTTGCACACAAAAATGTAGCAACCGTAGGGAAAATTCCTTGCTAATTTTAACAATATTTTTTATATTTTTTTTCATATATAAATTATAATATCACATTTAATTTTTAAAAATTTACCATAGAAATTTTTAAAAATTATTTCTTTCAAACCCTAGTTGCCTATACTAGGTCTCAATATTTTCAAACCCTAGCCTAGGGTTTTAAAATTAAATTTCTAATTTTTGTATAAATTTGTGTGCATTTATTTTATTCAAATTTATTTTAGAATTTAAATTATTTCAATAATTTTCAAAAATTCTAAAAACCCAACCCAACACCCTAGATTTACAAACTAGGTCCTCAAACCCCAAGCCTTCCTTACAATTCTTAGATAAAATTTTAAAATTTTTGCAAATTGTTTGGAGTGTCAAAAATATTTTCAAAATCTCTATGTTTGTGGTTATTCTTGAATTTATTCGATTAATAGTACTTTTACATATTCTCTTTGGTGAAAGAAATAAAATGGCCACTAAAGCACTTCTTCCCTCTCATCCCATAGAACAATTTCTAAATTTTTCTCATAATTATGATAATGAATGGACAAATTTACAAAATTGCACATTAGCTAAAAATGTGGAAAATGATTTCATTTACAATGAATATAATTACTATTGTTGTAATGAAGAATATGATGAAACATATGAAAGTGATAGTGAAGAAAAAGTAGATGCATCTTCTTCTCTCAAACCTATCTCTTTTCTTCCCTCTTTTAAAGAAAATATTTTTGATAAATGGGAAAGGTACTTTTCACCTCATTCTCCTATGCACAATTCACCAAATGAACAAATTAGTCATGCATTCCCAAGTGAACCTCTCATTGGTGATAACTTTTTTCCATTTAATCCTAATCTTTCTCTCTTTTGCTACTTTTATGTTCAAATTGCAAAAATATAAATGTAATAAAATCAAATTGCCAATGCATAGTTCAAATGATACATCTCATCTTCTTAACTCTAATTTGCTATCTCAAAAAATGGAAAAAGAATGTTTAAATGATAAATCTCTTACTCTTACTTCTCACATTGCAAATGAAAATAATGCATGTACTCCATTCAAGGATAACATAGATGCCCATAGTATTTCAAATTCACATGACAATTTACTGCATATTATAAAAGAATTAATGTCTTCTCTTACCCCTCTCCCTAATGATGATGGAAGTGATAATGAATGTGATAGTGAACATTCAAATTAATATGAAAATGAGAATGAATAAGAACAAAACTCTTATTATGATAATGCATGGAATAATGATGATTAGTATGCACATAGTGAAGAAGAAAATGCATATCATGCTTTTAACTCTTCTCTCAGTCCTTCTCTCAAACATAATGCATTAAAAAATGTTGTTTCTACTTCTATGCATGAATCTTTTTCAAATGATGCACATGATAATGATAACATCACATCTTCTACTCAATTAGAATGTGATTCACTAAATCATAAAGATACCAATGAATCTCCTGAGCCACCCCCTACTATAGTAGCACCTATTTCTCACTCTTCACCCAAAGAGAATGGTATCCCACATCCCTCTATTAAGGTCCAAAATACCATTTCTCTAAAGGCTCAAGTGAGCACACCCCCTCTCTATGATCCAATTGCTAAATGTAGCATTCACATGGCTAAAATAAATGATCAAATTCAATGAATAAATGAACCACTTAAAGATACTAATATACCATCCTAGGAGATTATTTCTTTGATGAATATAGTTGGTGAATTACAACACCAAGTACATCTACTTACCTTGGAAAACAAGTCTTATAAGTCTTGGATGGATGCCAATGACTTACATGGAAACCCTTTCCTGAAGACATTTGTCAAAGCTTCATTGCCTAAGCATTTTCAAATACCATCATTGCCTTAATTTTATGGAACTAGAGATCCATTTGTACACCTTCAAGCCTTATGAAAGTCTTTGCCATCTCATGTGAGTCCTTTGATTCTACTTAAGTTATTCTAGTAGACACTAGTGGGTAATGCACAAAATTGGTTCTTTCATCTACTCCGTGTTGGTTCCTTGCATACATATGATGATTTAGAGGAAGCATTTATCTAATATTACATAGCAAACATAGGCCCTCATGTACATATGAGAAACTTACCACATTCCATTAGAATACTTTATAGCTAGTTAGTAATTATATATTACAATTCAAGACTCACATGTTAAGATTGATATATAAACCAACAGATTTAGAAATTCAACATATCTTTATTAAGGAGATTTTTCTATCAATCCTAGAGCATATATTAAATTAGACAAAGTCCTCTTTCAGGCACTTATGTTATACAATTCTAGCTTTGAAGAATAAATTGGGATTGATTGAGTTAGATTCAGTTGATCGGATTAATCTCGATTTCATAGCATTACCTCCATCTACAGCTCCCAACACACAATATCCACCATGTCCTAAACAAGATAGGAGACCACAACTAAAAAAACAACTAGATAAGGATAGAGAGCCAGTTTCTAGAGCACCACCTATAATATACACTATAGAGAATAGCAGTAGGACACCACTACAGTTTGACTCAGAGCAAGATAGCCTATATGTCATATTATCAACATTACTAGATAAAAGGTTAATCACATTACCTTCTACTCATTGATGAGATCCATATCTCTTACATAGACAACCACATCGACCCTTTTGTAACTATCATCGTATCTGTGGACATAAAGATAATAATTGTTATGGACTTAGGGATTGCATTAATATATGTGTTGATAATGCCATCATAGCATTCACATAGGGGGCATTGAGATCTCCTCCATCATGCAACCATAGACCTCAAATCTCTATGACTGAGTCATCCCAATACATTCCTTCACAATAATCGTTAATTACTCATCATGAGAGTAATGTTGTTTCTAGGATAGAGCCTCATAGGAGATCTCCTATCCCACTTATTCAAAAGGTGTAGAGACTAGTACAATGAGAGCAGTCTACATATAACATTGCAGTTCAAGGAGTACATAGTGAAATTCTATATACATATCTATCATAGTCATAGGCATCACAATAAAGTATCACTCTAGACAAATATTTACTATAGCTGAGTTTTCAGGGTCCTAACTCAAATAGCAACCCATTACGGTTAAGATTAGATGAACCCACATCATAGAGTACCACTCCAAATAGATATTTTCTATGACCAAGTTTTTAAGGACCTATTTCATGTAGAAACCCACTACAATTGAGATTAGATGATCCCCCATCATAGGTTATAATTCCATCTTGATCTATTGCTCAGTCATACACATCACAACAGAGGCCACATAGTGTTATTTCATGTAACAATCCATTACGATTATGGATAGATGAGCCTCCTTCACAGCACATAGTTTCAATTACGCATCCATTGAGATTGCATCTTATAAAGTCTCCATGAATAGCTACAATTAGTGAACCATAGATAGTTGTAGATACAGGGCATGTTCCTACACAACATGAGCAATATGACCACTTATTTAGTTGGCCATCAGGATTTAGATAGTGATACAATAGTCATGGGGCTGATATGCACAAAGTGATATCTTACATCCCCTTGTACTAACATTCCTATTTATATCTACAGTATTCACACCCAAGGAAGTATTATTGAGGTTTCATGCCTTTATACACAGAGCATATTTTTAGAGAGCTTCTTCTTTTACCAAATGGGTCCTTGAGAGCCCCAAAGCTACATCCAATTCTCAGAGTTACAGAGGGACCCCATAGCCGATTTCCACTACAGACATTTTAGATCACTTATAGAATATAAATCTCTCAGAGCCACAGTCTCAGCCCTTCCATCATGCTTCATGATCATGCATGATCCCTCTCCTTGATATAAGACACCATGATAGGGAGTCTCTTATGAGACTCATCAGTTAGTATCATCTTTTCTCAGCCTTATATGTACATAGTTTATTTTTGCTTACTTGTATATGAATTCTTTTCAATTACTTGTACATAGTCTCCATATGCTTGATTGTATATAGCTTATACCAAAAATACCAAAAACATTCAAACAATTAAAAAACACAAAAACATTTCAATTGTATGCATTATCCATGCTTTACATTTCTACGACCATGTTAGACTTACATTTATTGTTTTATGCTATTATTTATTGATTTATCTACATGACCATGCTTCACTTGATCTTCTTTGAGTGTGTGCAGTAACATCCAGATCCTTGATTGCTTCACTCTACCCATTGGGGGGACATCTTACTTTTACATTCGAGACATACATCGACATATCTACTGACTGGGGGCATCTTCTACATGACTACACCATCCAGGTTATGTCATTCCTACACCACACATTCTAGTTATCATGTTGATGTATATTACTTACTAGCTTACACAAATTACTCTATCGACACCCACTAGTATATATAACTTATGTATTTCTTAGCATATACCTAGTCTTATACTACATGTCTTGAATACTTTCACTTATTAATTTGATTAGTTATATGTGATTGTATTTACAATATTTACATGCTTTCCTTTCTTGATTTCCATAGCTAGATATGATTGCATATCTTAGTTTTTACTCTATGTTTTGTGTGTGCCTTAGGACATTTGCCAATGTCTTTTGCTTGTACTCTTCTATGTGTTTGTGGCCCTTGTGCCAACCTTGTTTGTTTTAATTATATGTGTATGTTACATTTGAACATGCCTTGTATGCTTGATTTTTAGTTTGAGTGACATGTGCCCATGTCCTTTGTTTGCTTGGTCCTTTGGCCACTATTGAATGTTTCTTGCTTCTTGACTTGTGTGCTTGTTGTTTGATTACTTCTCAACTATTTGCAATACCATGATCTACATCATGCATTATTATTTTACTTTCTTGGATGCCATGATAGACATCATGTTCCATCCTTCCTTGACAACTAACAACTAACTAGATTTTTAGTTCCAGTCTATTATATTGTACATGTTATTACATTGTTACATCTATATAGGCATACCCCTGTTGATCTAACAATATCCATTACAAACCATGATATATCTTGAGATATCTTATCGATTATCATTACTATATCATGTATTTTCATAGCATAACACACTTACAAGGATCTTTCTTCTTAGGGCAATCATTGCAGGGTCTTCATTCCTACCCTCAAAAGAGGAGGAAATAAACATGGGTTTTTATCATAGAGATTAGAGCATCTAACTGATCAAAATTAGTTTTTAGAACACCTAGAACTATATTCAGACTTCAAACCAGACATAATAGACCAGATAGATAGTGATAATTATAGAATAATCTTTAGAATTAGCATAAAACAAGAGCATTAACTTTAGACTACAGCATTGGACAGTAGGGTATTTTATTTTGGCACTCCTATCTAAACAATAATAAAACTAGATTTTCCAAAAATAGATAGAAAGGTAAGACCAGTTATGGTTTTGTCGGCAATAATTCAGTTCAAAATCAATAATTTTAGTATAGTTTTTCTCAAAGAATCTAGATATAGGGGACATCATGTGTGGCATGATGGCTTTTGCTTCCAGTTTCAGATATGGCAGTTGGTATAACTTCCAGATCAAAACCCATGTTACAAACACCAGTGATTGGAGGTAAAGTGCATGACACATTTGCTTTCTCTTCTTTATAGTTTATGGAATTACCCAGGCATTCTCAGTAGTTATGTGCCTTAGTCTATCTGTAAGTGGTTGATATCATTCTCAAGTGGATTTCACATAAGATTATTGCCAATTTTGAAGTGGATTTCATAGAAGCCTAATCTCCACCTTTTTTGAGTGGCTAAGAGTGGCCTAGTTCTTAGCACACATTTAGCTATTCATGCCACATTATCAAATTACAAAACATTTATGAGCTTTAGGAGTTATTTCATATTAAACAAATTCATACTAATATTAGTTCATAGCTTCACTTCACAGAACAACAATGGAGCCAAAGGATTAGCTAGTCTTTGTATTCTTGAGCCACCCACTCAGAGGGCTTGGACACACAGTCTAAACATTGATTAACACACACATGATCACATAGCTTCACTTAGTGGGTGATGATGGAGCCAAAGGACCAACCTTTACATTCTTGATCCACTCTCAAATAATTGAGCACTCAACTCCATTCATGATATTAATCTTGGTGCAACATAATTCAACACATATCTAGTATCACAATAGGTTTTATATTAGTTTGCATACCCGGTGAGGTACATTCATTCCTTTTTCTTCCTCTCTCTTTTACCCAACTTTTTTATGTTTTTAGTTTAAACATAGCATGTCTAGGAAGAACTGATCTAATCTTTATTTTCTTTGACATATTTACACTTCACGATGTGCTCTCTCTACACACACCCAACATCACACAGCTTCATGAGCTTCACCCTTACAAATAAGTTCAGGTACACTTTCTACTTTTCCTTTATCCTAGTATTTCACTTTATTGCATCACTAGAATAAAGGGGGGGCAAATGTAGTCATATAAAATATCAAAATTGGTAGTTTGAGTGTGGCTTGTGACACCCAACCCATAGGTATTTCTTGCATGTACTCATGACCCTTATAGACACCTTTTTGCGTATTCCTAGTCATTTGAATCTTTCCAAATGATCATTCCACCTCAATCAAGTAGCATTTCCCAAGCCAATCCTATCCTCCCAGGTCCTACACCTGTAAAAAAGGAGCACCCAACTTGGATTATAGTGTTAAAACCTAGGGTGTCTTATTTTGATGCACCTATCTAATTACATTTTTAGCTCCAATGGTTATTTCCTTCTGGTTCTTATCCTTCATCTTGTCATCCTAGTGTGAATACATTTGACCCATGACCAATAGATATCTATAAAATCCCATTCAAATTTCATTTAGAAAGAGATTGGCAAATATTACAAAGCAAGCAAGAATACAAGAAAAACCATTGAGGCAAATTTCTCTATTCTCTACATACAACTATCCAATATAGCTATAAGCATATGCAAATCCTCACACCAGTCCCTAGCCACCTCAAGCACACCTAGTTTAGCATTTTTGCATCCTCATTACACTATTGCACAAAGCACATTAAGTGGGATAACTATATATGGCTTGATCCCGCTTCAAAGGATTAGTATGTAGGCAACATGCCCACACAAGGGGTGTGGATACACATTCATTACATCTTATACACACTAACACCCCCTTCTTTCTCAAGTTTTATCAAAGCATAATGAAGTCTAGGGTTTGAAGATTAAATCAACTCTATAAGGAGTTGTCAGGAATCTAGAACAACAAACATGCTCTGATCCCACTTGTCAGGATGCGAAACCGGAAGCATACAATTGATTACCAAAATACCAAGCAACTATAATATGCGGAAATAACCAGATTCACCAAGTAACTAGAATTCAAAATAACACAGCATATGAGAGATAATACACAACTTGTATTAGCACTTTATACAGAAAAAAATACAATAAAGAAGATGCCACTTCTTCTCCACCACCTTACAGAGGTTTCCCACACCTCAAGTGAACAGTACTTCTTCTCCCCAAAGCTCTCCCTCTCACAGGTCCCAACACCCAACTCAAATACAGAGTTGGTGTTCACCTCCCGTGCTCCACGCACACCACAAGTGCTCCACGCACTCCACAAGCACTCCACGTGCTCCACAAGTACTCAAGGTACTTCAAGTAGATCTCCCATGAATCTGCAACAACCTACAATTCAACAGACCATACTTATGGAAGGAACTCCCTTGCCTTCCTCTCTTGCTCTATCCGAGTACACACCTGTACTCCAAGTAGATCCTGCCTAATACTGCTCCCTGTTGTGTTGCTATCTATATGACCTTGCACACCTGCAAATCAAACAACGGTTCTGCTCACCTGTGAACCTCGACCTTGCACACACATACACCTGCAGATCAACGATCTTACTTACCATGTAGATCTCCTATTTAGGCCATGCAACTGTGACCAAGATCCTACACTCTTGAAGAACCCAGCTGGCTCTCCAATCCAGCACCAACACACCTGGTACTGAGGCACTAGGAGGAACGCACCATTGCTCTACCTCACACATAGAAGGAGCTTATAATTATGCTCTCTTACTCCCTAGCACACTTTTCCAATACAACCATGAGTCTATTATATAGATCTCATCCAAACAATAATTAGACATCTAATTACAATAATTAGATCTGCAGTTCTCAGTCTAAAAATAGATCTCTTCATGCAAACACTTGGTTCGTTAGCTAACTGCCCGTAAATAGCTCGCAGTCGAACCACACAGGCGACCGACGTCGGTCCCTGTCTGCCTGGAGGTGACCGACGTCGGCCGATATATGACCGACGTCGGTTGCTTCCCTTTGTTATCCTGCCGATGTCGACTGATCAGACCGACCCCAACTTCTCTGCAACTCAGCAACCTTCAGCAACCTCCTCTCCTGTTTGCATCAGTGAAGCTTTTAGCTCCACAATCCTAACAATCTCCCACTTGGAGATAAACAGCTGCACTGTACCTGTACCTGTACCCCATCTAATCTGTTTCCTAGTTTGTATCCCTCTTCAAGCTCCCACCTGAAGACAACCCACCACACAACCTGTGATGTACCTCCTGTCATCTGAGTACCTGCCACATTCGAACCTACAACACCATGTAGTGAAGTCCTGACCCTGCATAGCAACACCTGCTGCCAGTCCCTCTCAGAAACCTGAGAACCCACTTCCCCGAATTGGCTCCTAACTCTGACAGCTCCCACTGCATGGGAATACTCAGGTCTATACCAGACCTCATGTGATTTCGGACACTGTACCTGTCCAGCCCTTAGTGTGCTCCGGTTCTGCATCCCGAACCTCGCCAACACCTGATTCACATCAGCTCCCACTCGAGACAAAATCAACCTGTGATCTCCATGCCTCCCATGTCAAAGAATTCCGCTGCTCCAAACTCCTCATGACATGCCACTGAACTAATCTTACCCTTAGCTCAGCAAAACCCTGTATGTACACCCCTGCTAGCTAGCATACTATCCACATACAGCAACAGAATGATGTTGCAATCATCATCCCCCTGGTAAGTCAAACCACAGTAGTTACCTGACACT
Organism: Torreya grandis; assembly: GCA_037957365.1. Classification (NCBI taxonomy): domain Eukaryota; kingdom Viridiplantae; phylum Streptophyta; class Pinopsida; order Cupressales; family Taxaceae; genus Torreya; species Torreya grandis. The sequence continues at coordinate 3,380,540 of JARHVA010001307.1, forward strand.
GACTGAAGCCATGCTTCGTCCTCCACCTGTCAAAACTTGTACCACTGTCCTGCAGCTCCACAAGACCATATGCCCTGGTCTTCCATCTCACGTATCCGTTCTCTCTATTCTTCTACTAAGGCATCCATTCGTCTCTGTGCTTTCATCCAGCTGGTAAACCTACCAAAACACCCGTCTGGTTCTGCTCTAAGGAATCACATCCTCATCCATGCCAAGCTCACACCTGTTTCCTGGATCCTTCCTGCTATACAATCAGCAACAAGTATGAAGAAGAGGAACACGAATTTGAGGGCCTACTTACGCCTTCAGTCCTCCGTATGGGTGTTTGAGACTCCTTGACAACATGCTGTCCACCCAAAATTCGTTATAGTGACCGACCTCGATCACCCCATAGTCTGCATCCAACTGACGTCGGTTCCATGCGTCTGTACCTGACTACCAACCTGCCAGTGCTGGTGTCCCTTCTATCGACGTTGGTCCTCCTGACCAACATCGGTCTTACATACCGCCGACGTCGGTCCCTTGACCGACGTCGGTCTTACTCTGCCCGACACTGCCGGCTTCGGTCTGCATATGACCGACATCGGCACCTGTCTGTTCGACGCCGGTTCCTCCTGACCGACGCTGGTACCTGTGTTCGCCTGTGAGTGATGACTTTTTACCCGCGAGCTCCTTTGGATCAATCTCCATGTCCAAACTGCCCTGCTCAGATGTATCCAGCCTCATCCACTGAACTCTGTCTGCCATCTCCTCCAAGAACACCAAGGCTTTCCAGTTCTTAAGCCTGTCAAATATATCTGTCTTCCACTTAAGAACATGCATCTCCTTCCTTCTCATGTGACCAAGCCTACGAAGCCACGTCTCCGCAATAGAAGAAGAATCAGTAATATAAACAAGTAGATAAAGTATACCTATTTTCTTACCACCAGCTAATTCAAGTGCTACCGCTGTGAGAGTTCTTGTGCATCTCTCATCACCTAATCTTTTTGAAGAGATTAGCCATACCTCCAAACCTGGGACCTGCATGACCTTCATCAACACCTGTGTGTTGGCCGCCTGCAATTTCAACGTCACTTCCCCTTTGCCAATTCTTTGGCAAGGCTTACCAGCTCCTCTACCTGGGGCTGCATGGAAAGAGGCAACTGAATCTTTTATCCAAGATTCAACTTTATCCAAGAAACCTGCAAACACATCCTGTGCAACAACTCCTGCTACATCTGTATCTTCAGTTTCTTCATGCTGATCTGTTACCAACCAACAATGTTCTTTTACCTGCTCTTTCTTTCCATCGGACCGTGAGTAACCGTCTGTGCTTTTCAACTCCTCCATTCTTAGCTTACTTTGATCTGCTGTTGCTCTACTCCCACTCAATCAGAAACCCCTGAGAGTGCCTTGTAACCAAACACAACCTGCTTCCTGCAACCTTAGCTCTGATACCACTTGTCAGGAATCTAGAACAAAAAACATGCTCTGATCCCACTTGTCAGGATGCGAAACCAGAAGCATACAATTGATTACCAAAATACCAAGCAACTATAATATGCGGAAATAACCAGATTCACCAAGTAACTAGAATTTAGAATAACACAGCATATGAGAGACAATACACAACTTGTATTAGCACTTTATATAGAAAAGAATACAATAAAGAAGATGCCACTTCTTCTCCACCACCTTACAGAGGTTTCCCACACCTCAAGTGAACAGTACTTCTTCTCCCCAAAGCTCTCCCTCTCACAGGTCCCAACACCCAACTCAAATACAGAGTTGGTGTTCACCTCCCGTGCTCCACGCACACCACAAGTGCTCCACGCACTCCACGTGCTCCACAAGTACTCAAGGTACTTCAAGTAGATCTCCCATGAATCTACAACAACCTGCAATTCAACAGACCATACTTATGGAAGGAACTCCCTTGCCTTCCTCTCTTGCTCTATCTGAGTACACACCTATACTCCAAGTAGATCCTGCCTGATACTGCTCCCTGTTGTGTTGCTGTCTATATGACCTTGCACACCTGCAAATCAAACAACGGTTCTACTCACCTGTGAACCTCGACCTTGCACACACATACACCTGCAGATCAACGATCTTACTTACCATGTAGATCTCCTATATAGGCCATGCAACTGTGACCAAGATCCTACACTCTTGAAGAACCCAGCTGGCTCTCCAATCCAGCACCAACACACCTGGTACTGAGGCACTAGGAGGAACGCACCATTGCTCTACCTCACACACAGAAGGAGCTTATAATTATGCTCTCTTACTCCCTAGCACACTTTTCCAATACAACCATGAGTCTATTATATAGATCTCATCCAAACAATAATTAGACATCTAATTACAATAATTAGATCCGCAGCTCTCAGTCTAAAAATAGATCTCTTCATGCAAACACTTGGTTCGTTAGCTAACTGCCCGTAAATAGCTCGCAGTCGAACCACACAGGCGACCGATGTCAGTCCCTGTCTGCCTGGAGGTGACCGACGTCAGCTGATATATGACCGACGTCGGTTGCTTCCCTTTGCTATCCTGCCGACGTCGGCTGATCAGACCGACCCCAACTTCTCTGCAACTCAACAACCTTCAGCAACCTCCTCTCCTGTTTACATCAGTGAAGCTTTTAGCTCCACAATCCTAACAGGAGTTTCATAGACTTTCAACAATTGATATTTCACATGTAGGCTCAGATAGGGATAATGAACAAAACCCATAAAACTTAGGTATGTATGAGTAGTTTGGACAATAACAGCAGAAGATGACAATAGCACCAGACTCTAAGGTGTCTTATTTTGATGCTCATGTCCTTTCACAAAAGAAAAGCTAGATCTTAATTTGTAACACTATCCTAGTCCTGTATATCCAATATCAGACCCTGTAACAACCATTTCAATTCATTTTAAGCTAAGTCTTATTTTCTCCATATTTATTATTATTTATAGAAAGGTTAAAAATATAAATAAATTATATAAATCAATAGTTAAATTATTGTAATATTATTTACTAATTTAGTCAACCCAGACCCTTAATTAAATTAGGAATAACACTCCAATATTTCCAAAAAAGTTAAATCAATAACCTTAAGTGTTTAGCCAGTCATATCTTTGGCTACTTAGTCTCCTTCAAAAAAAGTCAAACTCATTTGTGTGTATCAATTTTATCACTCATGTTATTTATTCCAGATACGTATGGAGGAGGAATCACAAAAGCCAAAAAAAATTTAAAATCCAAATCATTTAAACAAGAGGCAATGATTTAAAAGGCAACATACAAATTCAAAAGTCTAATCACACTAAAAGACATGATTCATAACGCATCTCTTATTTTTAATCAAAAATCAAACTCCATAATTCACCTCATAATAGAGCCGAGGTCCATGGGGTGTGGTAGGCCAGTAGATTAGGGTAGGAGAGCAAAAAAATCTATAAGTGTTACCTACTTTCTCACATAAGTACCCAATCTTCAAAGTAGACCAATGGCTCTGTAAGAGGTCCTGAAGAACAGAGTAAATGTTGTGAGAATTTAGGTCCATTTTTACTTTTCTTATTCATATAACCTTCATGAGTTGATATTAGTATCTCACCTATTTGTCTATATAACTTTACGCTTATTGTGAGCAGGTATCCTTTATATTTTAATGCTCACTAGACTCTTAATGTCTTTCTTTTGTACGCAGTATGCCTCATGTTTCCTAAGATTTTCTCATAAATGCCTATGTCATGTTTTTAACATTCCTTCTTTCATTACAATAATTATAATATTTCCCCTTGATCATGTATATATATATATATATATATAACCATCTATTTATCATAAACAACGATACAACTAGTGATATGTGTCATAAACTTAAAACAAATCAAAACATTTCTCAATAGTGTTGGTATTTTCAACCATGACATCCCTGTCCACTCTCCCACTGAGAACCTCCTCTATTGGCTACCTCTACACAAGTACAAAACTAGGAGTCACCACCCAAGTCTATCATAATCCCCTTTTCAGTGGTCTCTCTATTAACTGACTAAATCCTACAGCCACAATAAGATCACCCTATGTGACTGTCAGTGCCTATGTCTCCTCTTTTTGGGGTACTGATGGATGTGGTATCCCCAATTTTTGGGGTACATGAGCCACTAGATGTGGATCCACCCATGAAGTATAGTGGTTCATGATCTACACGTGTGTCAAACTAGTAACAATAGTCACCCAAAGATGACTATATAGCAGTAATGTGAGTGTAAGGCTAACACACTATCTACCCTCATGTAATAGTCTACAAAGCTAGAATATGGGCACAACATGTGCTACATGGTCCTGCCTCGATCATATAACCTGAGGTAACCTATCAATGACTGTATGGGGCAATCTAGTTGACTAGTATATGGGAGATCTCTCATAGATCCACACACTTAGCATAATGACGGGGCCCATCATCTTCTACCCTAGGGTTAGCATCTCATACATATAGTGCATGAGTTGTACCTAAATGATAAAACTAAGATCATAAAAGCCACCTTGCTCCAAGATAGACTGACACAAGGCTATCGCATAAAGTGGTACCTTCCCATCTGACTAGTGACATAACACATGTGTTGTCACAAGCCTTATCAAGGCCTTCTAGACATATGGAATGGTTGAGATATAAACATCAAACATGCTAACACATAAACCAAGATATATACTATCTGATCATGTCACCTATTGGGCTAGGGCTCATCTCTTATCCTCCACCTTTGATGTATCACATGTCCCTAGCATCCTGATGATAGGAAGTCCAAGCAAAGCATGGACATTCTCCAAGGTGATATTCACCTCTATAGTGTCCCCCTTCACCTCTCATCAAAAAGTGTTGGTCAATCATTTCATGCTCCTAGGAACATGATAATGAGATCAACACTCAATAGGATTCACCTTATCTCCATGATGCTTATAAAACCCAAGGCAACTAGCCAAGTTTGATCCATGTCTGACAAATGCTCCAATAAATATGATAGCTATGATGCATCCACCCGATGCCAAAATCTCTATCACCTCTATAAAATATCAAACAATAAAGAATGTATTAAATATTGACATCATAATAATAAAATGCATTCTTAAATATTCTCCAAAGGCTACAAATTAACTACTTCATCGACCTTATTTTCTATTTGTCATCTTTTTTCAGATATAATCGACCTATTTGATACTAAATCACCCTTTCCTATTTTAGCATACTACATCAGCCCTCTATAGAGTATGTATTTCATGCATTTCTCATGTTTGCTAGTGTATTAACTAGCTATTTTGTTTTCTAGTGAATTTGTCTTGTGTGAGGATTTATCCCACATTGACCAGTTATGCTAGTTTTATGTTTCATCTTACCTATTTATGCAAGAGCTCTCTTATTATACTATCATGCTTCATTCTGAATAATATATGATTTTCCTTGTTTTTGCATATCATATATGTAGTTTCCTTGTGTGATATTTTGTTGTTAATACTTAGGATTCTTAGGTTCGATGCCTTTACCATTCCTAACATGGTATTAGAGCTATGAGGTGTAGCTCCCATTCACATTGCCACTGCTTCAAAAAATTTATTTTCATTGCTTCTTCCCTTGTTGCAAATCCTAAAGCCATTTTTTCTTTCCCTCTTATGGATTTGGCACTTTCATTAAATATTTTGAAGAAAGTGCATGGTTTTTATTCTCATATGGAAGGCAAAGAGGAAGTGTGGAAGAAAGGGAGAGAAGTGTTGATTTCCCTTGAGGAAAGAGGCACCCTTTTTTCAAACTTTTCAAAGATTTTATTGCTTTTGAAGTTTTTCAACTTTTGCTTGAAGATATCTAAAGAGGTAAGCGTAGGAAGAAATATGCACCTCTATTGAGATCTGAGGCAAGAGATCAACATAGGAGTCTGCAATATCTAAGCAAGGAGGAGACATTGGAATGCTTTTAAGGCATTGGTTTTGTTGTTGCATTATTTTCTAGTTTGGCATCATTATATTGAATGTGGCATTAAAACTCTCTTCAGCTAGGCGACTTTGTTTCTTAAGAAAGGCATATTTTTCAATCATCAGCTTCCTTTATTTTTTGAGATTTATTTTAAGATTGACATTTTCCTCTATACTGCATTATTTTTCCATTGCGTCAACTTGTTGATCATCTTGGCGTCACATCCAAGCATTTATCTACAAAGTTTGATCTGCTTAAGACAGGAGAGGGGCATTTAATTTTTTATGGTTACAAGTCAAATAGAGATCTAAGGAGTCTAGTTTTGTTGTTGTAAGTCTGATAAATATCTAAGACATCTTAATCTACTGATTGGGAATTGTAAAAAGACTTGAGGCACCTCAATACTTCAACATTGGTGTTGAAATTTGAATCCTGGCACTAGAGAAAAAGGAAGGTGGTGTTGGAATTTTTTATTTTTTTTCTATCTCATATTTATGTTTTTAAGTTTTGCTAAGAATTATAAGGCATTATGTAGAAAGACATTGGAAGAGAACCTACGTTGGCCCGACCTGTGTTGGTAAGGAGAGAAGATCATTGCGTTGGAAGGAGAATCTCATATGCTAGCTGTAACGCATTGAGTTTACCCAAGACAGCATGGAAAGTTGTGTGGATTCTTTTCCAAGTTAAACTTCTTTATTTACCTCCTTCACCAGTTGTAATTCACTTCTTATTCTCTTAATACAAAAAAAATAGCTATCCATTCATTTTTGCTTTTACAAAACTGAATTTTTATCTCAAGTGGAAACATAGTTAGCTTACGCAAGCATAGCGATAATGAAGAGGATCTTTTTCATGTCGATCAAAATTTATGAGTTTATGGTTTAATTCTAGTTCTTACAAGTGGTTGGACAACAATGTTATTTTCTGATTTGGTCACAAAAACTACTTTGTAGTACTTTTTTAATGTTTTGACCCATTTTATGGATAATCATAACACCAATAACTTTTGAACCATAACTTGGATTTGAGTTATATTTTTTTCAAAAGTGCATGGTTTTAGATTATCTATACATTAGTGTCATTATTTTGTAAAAATGCACTACTTTTATAAAGTACCAAATTGGGGGAGTCCTGTAATAAAATCTTTTTTGAGGTTGTCTTGGTACCAATTTTATGCACCCTTTTGCATTCTTTTTGTTCTTTAGTGATTAGTTAGGATGGATTCTACTTCTGGATTTGACCATTGTGAGCCTTTGCCTACACATAATTACCACATATAGAGACCTCAAATGGAAACAATCATAAAATGTAGAGGATTATGGTCACTAATGAACGAAACACAACCACATTTTACAAGTGAATTTGAAAATTTTTAGCATCAATGTAAGTTTGAAGAGTGCATGGGCTTGATTGGGGGCTATGTAAGTGATAGTTTTTTATTTCATTTTGATGGGTGTGATTCTCCATTCAAAATGTGGACTAAGTTAAAGAGTTTTTTTGGGAAGGTAGATCACTTGAGAGCCATGTAGCTTGAATTGGAGCTTACTTCACAAAATCTGGATAACTTTGCTTCCATTGTAGACTACCTCACTAATTTTAAGTATTTGTTGACACAGTTGAAGGGGCATGTATAAGATAAAAAGGATGAAGAGTGTGTGTATTTGATCATGTCTAAGTTGAGTGGCCCATTAAAAATCTTTACTTCTACCTTTTTCTCTAGTATGGATGCTTTAAGTGCCACATTCAAAATGTCAGATCTAAATTTTTTTTGTGAAAGACTTACTAGGGAAGAATACAAATTATCTCACCTCAAGCCTTTCGCCTCTTAAAAATAATTAGTTGCATCACGTCCTAAGACTAAGGGAAAAACTAAGGGTAAGAAGAAGAACACTCCTCCTCCTCCTCTAAATTCACCTAAGCCAAATACTAATACATTTAAACCCAAACCATCTTCCAAATCCAAGAATACATCTAACCTATCTTGATTTTATTATGGGGGGAGTGATCATGAAGAGTTTAGGTGTTTCAAAAGAATGCAAGCCCTAGAGGATGTTGTTAAGAAACACAAGATCTCTATCTCCACTCCTTCTCCATCTCATGAGCATGGGAAAGCACTCAATATTGTTGGGAGATCACAGTTACCTATTTCAGATAGTTGGGTTCTAAATTTTGGTGCTTCACACCATATGACTTCATCCAAGGAGACCTTTGTATATTTTAGTCTAAGTTCTAATCCAACATTGAAGTTGGATATTCTTTCTACATTTTTATTAAGGGGAAGAGTGGCATATAACTAGATGGTGGTCATATCAATGATGCATTATATGTTCCAAACATCACCACCAATCAATATTCAATTTATCAAATTTGTCATTCTGATCAGCGTAAGATACTGACCTTCATACCACATGGTAATGAAGTTTAATATTTTTTAGATCCACACACACTTATTGCATGGGGTGTTGTTGATCACAATTCTCTATTTTACTATTTTGATGGTTTTGATGATACTCCTCCTTTAGGGATGTGTTTAGTTTATCATGCAGATTTTGGGAGTTGGCTTTGGCATGAGAGATTTGAACATCTAAACAACAAATATTTGAAGGAGTTGAGCACTCACAATATGGTAGAGGGTCTTCCTATAGTTTCATGTCTTGATGGAGCTTGTCTTGGTTGTGCATTAGGGAAACAACACCAAGATCCATTTACTAAGTGCATATCTACAAGAGCTTCTTCACCACTTGAGCTTGTGCATAGTGATTTGATGGTTTTTCGTACTCCTTATTTCAATGGAGCTAAGTATTCACTTACTTTCATCGATATTTTCTTGAGTTATACTTGGGTTTATTTCCTCAAGTACAAGAGTGATGTCTTTGCTCACTTCAAAGTCTTTAAGGCTTTGGTCAAGAAACAATCATCGAGTTGCATCGAGAAGATTCATACACATAATGGGGGGAGTACTTCAGTTGAGAGTTCTCTAATTTTTCTGACAATCCATGGTATTGTTCACCAGCATTCTATTGTACATACTCCACAACATAATGGCTTAACAGAATGGAATAACTGAACTTTGAAGGAGATTTCTAACTGCATGATGCATTCATGGGATTTACCTCTTATCTATTGAGTAGATGTAGTTAATTATGAAAACTACTTTCAAAATCACACACCACATTAAGAACTTGAGCATATGACTCCAAAGGAGGCTTGGTCTAGAACCAAGCCCGATGTCTCATTTTTTCAAGTATTTAAGAGCCTTGCTTGGGCATTTGTACCAAAGAAGAAAAATAAAGCATTGGATAAGAAGAGTAAACCTTTGATTTTTGTAAGGTATTATGAGGACATGAGTGCTTATCATCTTTTAGATCTTGATACTCATGATGTTCATTTTCAAACACATGTATAGTTTGATGAGCATTTCACATGTCATGACTCTTCATCTTCTTCCATGCCTTCTTCTTCTTTCCATGATTCACCTCCTCTCGATGATTCATTATTTGAGGAACCAGTTTAGGAGATTCTTGAGGATGTTATAGAGGATGAGGAATTTGTTCACATGGATTTTTCCACTATGCCTAGGTGGTCTCATACTATAGTTTCTTATACTTTAAGTTATATTTTATTTATATACTTTCAGGGTGTTTGAGAGGGGTTTCGGACCGCTAGGAGCTATAATGCAAATTCTAGGTTTTGGTGGATCTTATCATATTTCAGAGTTAGTCAAATTCCAGGGTTTCAGGGTTTCAAACTTAGCCATATTTTAGGGTTTCAAGATTTCAAGGAGACATCATAGGAGGTATGAAGGCTGCATGAAGGGATGTATGCGTGATAGAATAGTATGAAAATATCTCTCACAAAGTGCCACAAGCCGATCCCACCCCATTCCCAGTGCCCAAAAAATTAAAATTTTACTATGATTATTATTTTTTGTTCGCCAATGTATAATTTTTTTGTGGTTTTAAAATAACACAATTCACCCAGATTTTACACATTGTTTGAGAGACTATGAATGATTCGCCAATGGAGATTATTATTTTTTCTTTGTAAACTATTTTTTTTGCCACAAAAAATAATTTTTTTTGTCAGGTGTTTTACACATTTCGCCAATTTTTTACACCTTTTCTAAAGGAGGGGTTTCTTAAAGTATACCCTACTCGACATCATCATGCATATTCTATGGATACTGGACTTTTGCATTAGGCATTATATGAAGATCCATAATCTTTTTCACAGGCTCATGGGATATAGGAGTGGGATGATGTGATGATAGATGAGTGTTCTTCATTGATGAAGAATCACACTTGCGATTTGGTCACTCTTCATAAGGGAAGAAAGTTGGTTAGGTGAAAATGAATTTACCACACCAAGTATGTAGTTGATGGATTTATTGATAAGTATAAGGCATGTCTTGTTGCAAAGAGATTATTTCAAGTCAAAGGCATTGACTATTCTAAGACTTTTACATCCATTACCAAGATGGATTATGTTCACCTTGTACTTTCTCTTTTTGCATCATAGGGTTGGCCAGTATATCAGATGAATGTTATGAGTGCTTTCTTGCATAAAGACTTACAAGAGGAAATATATATGGAACAACTTACTAGGTTTGTTCATAATTCTTCTCTTATTTGTTAACTTAGGAGGTCTCTTTACGATCTAAAATAGACCCTTCATGCTTGGTATGAAAAGATGGATTAATTTCTTCTCTCAACTGGCTTTGTTTGCTACCACTCTTATTCCATAGTGTATATTTAGTGCATTGGGGAGGACATTATTATTTTGGTCTTGTATGTTGATGATATATTTCTCATAGGTAGCTCCTCATCTTGTATTCAGACTATTTAATAGGCACTTTCAACATAGTTCAACATGACAAATCTTGGCCTTCTGCATTTCTTCCTTGGTTTAAAGATTTCATAACCAGATATAGGGCTCTATTTAAGTTAGTAGAAGTATACACTTAATCTTCTTCAAATATTGGCCTTCTACATTTCTTTCTCCTTTTTATTCTAGAGTGAATCTCACTGCCTCTTGTACTACTCCACTTTCTGATCCTACATTATATAGGTAGATGGTTGCGAGTCTTATGTATTTGACTTATACTTGCCCCAACATTTAATTTGTAGTTGGGTTTGTATTTAGGTTTACACATGACCCTCATGATAATAATTAGTAAGATGCTAAGAGGATTTTACAATATCTATGAGGCACTACTCATTTTATATTACATTACACCAGGGGTTCTACTTGGTTAGATACAGTGCTTTAGATTGGGTAGGTTCTCTTGATGACAAGCGTTCCATTTCTAGCTACATCTTATGTCTTGGATCTTCACTTATTGCTTGGTTATACAATAAGTAGTAGGTTATTGCACTTTCATCTATAGAGGTTGAGTATAGGGAATCAATTATAGTGAGTCAATAGGTTATTTGGATTCGTTAGTTGTTGATAAAGTTTGGATTCACGTAAGATTCACCCATTATACTTTGGTGTGACAACTAAAGCAAAATTTACATATCTTGCAACCCAGTTGAGCATTAGTGGACCAAGCACATTGAGGTACGTATGCACTTCATTAATCAATACATTCAGGATAACATTCTTAGCTTGGAGTACATTCTAACTCAACAACATGTTGTTGACATCTTCATGAAGCCTTTTGCATCACCTCTTTTCCTTGAGTTGCATGACATGCTATGGGTTTTAGAAGTTGTCCTTGGGGGTTGTTTGTGACGACATCTTCCTTCTTCATTTCATGGATACATATTGTACATGAGTCCCTTGTCAGGCCTAGTTGTCGGGACTCATACTATGGATATGCCACTATTTCTTTTTTGACTATTGTTATCCCTTAGCTTCACTTGTGGGGGGGGAGGGGGAAGGGGGCAAGGCGGTGGTTAGAGTATGTATTTCATGAATTTCTCATGTTTGTTAGTGTATTAGCTAGTTATTTTGTCTTTTAGTGAGTTTTTCATATGTGAGGATTTATCCCACATTGGCCAGTTAGGCTAGTTATGTATTTCACCTTGCTTATTTATGCAAGATCTTTCTTATTATACTAGCATGCTTCATTCTAAATAATATATAATTTGCCTTGTTTTTTCATATTGTTGGGTGAATATTTTATCGACCAGCTAACTGGTGAGCAAAATAGGTTTCTTCACCACAGCATAGGGAGATTGGTCAGCCAGGTGTGCAGGTTTACTACATCAACAGGGGACGAATTTCTCCTCTCATCAAGGGGAGGTTCCCTATAAATATAAAAGGGGATATATACTATATATATAAGTAGAAAATAACACTCAGGGGTAAAACAAACCATCCATTTCCCTTTTTTCAAAGATGATGATTGCAGATCAAAGGAGAAATCCAGGGTGATTGGTGAAGATGCTTCTCTTCTTTCAGAAGTAACATTTGACCAAGAGCCAGATCCCTTCCTAGGTAGTAGAAACCCTGGTTAAGCGATAGAAGGCACTTCTCTTCTATCAGAAGTGTTTATTCTTGCAGACAACAGGAATCTTTTTGGTAACAAGTGACTGGTAACAGAGTACAGGGTAACCAACAACCTAAGATGTAGCACAAAGTCTCCACCTTGACTGCCCAAGAGTGAGACATGAATAACAATAAGGGCACAAAGTCGTCCCAAGGTCCTTTACACAAAAATAAAAAATAAACACACACTGAAGACAACTATGACAGCACAAAGTCTAAAAGTAACTGGCTTCAGGACACCTTCCTTATCACTTCCACTAGCTCTACTTGTTAAATTGCATAAACAAGAATACATTCAAAAAATAGACATAAGAACAATCTCCTAAAATGATACAAGCTATAACATCACAAAGTCTGAAAGTAACTTGCTTTTTGATTCAAGCAAAGAAATATGATAAATAATCTGAGCTCAAAATCTCAGCGATGCCTTTCAATTAGGGTAGAGTTTTGCTTCTAGTAAAGGGAAGATCCCCTTTACATCAAATGAGAGATCACAATATATAGAGGCCAAGAGAGGCTTGGCACTTTGTCCCATGGAGTGACCCATGTTGCACAATTAATGCCTTGGATGCATTCTTGGTTTTGTCAGGAAGGGTAATGCTAGAGCAGAGTGGTTGCCTTAATAGTGGCATGTTGATTCATCTCTAGTGTCTACTCCTGAGCCTAAATTACTCATTTCATCACCTGTTATCCGCACAACTGTCTACTCCACCTTTACTCTAAAGGGGACAAAGAGGTTGCATTTTCAATGCTGGGAGGCCCCAAATACCTACATGGCGAGCTACTCCATCTAATGGGAATAACTCCTGCTGGGTTTCCCTCTTTGTCTCTTCTTCTATTTGGTCCTAGCCTTAGGGTCTTTGAATGTATCAAGTCCACATTTTAAGCTTGCAAAGATCAACAGACACCTTATTGCAGCAATTTTGACATTCACAGGTCTTTCCTCTTTTGAAGGTTAACGGTTAGCCAGTTGTCCTAAATTTAACATTTGTGGGCTTGTCATTCTCCTTAGCAACTCCTTTGTGTCTTTCTCACTTGTCATGGCTACCTTTCACTATGATGTGGGTGAGGACACATGATGGCATCTGCAGCTTTGAAATAAGCTTATTGGAATAAGCTTTGAAACTTGTTAGAGGCTAGAAGCGTGAATGCAGACACTTGGTGGGTTCTACTGCATTTTGAGGCTTAACCCTTCTCGAAGGGAACTTGCCCTTCTAGATCTTGAATAGGGTCCATTTTTGAGTGTCGAGTGTCCCCCTGCAAGGGTACCTACCCTTCAGGATCCTCCAGGTGGCCTTCGAGCTCTAATTCCTTCGATTAGGCTTGACCCTTTATTTCCTTCAGATAAAATGTCTGAAGGAATTACTTCGGACAATTTGTCTAAAGGAAATCTTTCCTTGGCTCTGCATTTCTGCATTGGGAGTGTTATGTTCTTGACACATGGTGCCTTCCACTTCTTTTAACAAGTGACACATGGCATCTTCCATCCTAACAGTCGAGGATACGTAGAAGCATCCACCTAATTCAGAGGAGATTTTAGAAACCTTTGAGAGTCTCATGAGAGAAGACACATGGCAGCTTCTGCCAAACTCTAGAAACACTTACAAAAATAGTCAAGACTCACTTTAGCAATCACACGGATGATGACACTTATCGGCTTCTGTTGATTCTCACCAAGGACACATGGCATCTTCTGCTGCATCGTATTGAAACCCTCTGCCATTGACACTTGGCACTTTCTGCTCTCAAGCTTTTACAACACCATAGAAATGTTTGGGGCTCATTCGAGTTCTCATAGATGATGACACTTGTCAGCCTCCACCTATTTTAGTCATTCACCCAGGACCCACCACAGTCCCTGCTCAATATAGTGAAGCTAAAGGAAGGGATTGTAGATATTGACACTTGGAGGCTTTTGACAAGCTTCAAAAGGGACACATGGCAGTATCTGTCACTTTTTAGAAATAAAGTATAATGTGTCTCAGCAGATGACACTTGGCAACTTTTGCTCATCCTTTTCTTTTACGTGTGCTTCGGTTGAACCATTCATTGAACCGATGAACCAAAATGGTTCAAGGTTCAATGGTTTAATGGTTCAAGCCTTTGAAACTCGTTAAGTGCTTGGAGCCATGGAACCTTTGAAACGGTTGAACTTTAAACCTCTAACAAATGCGCTTAGCTCTTGCTGATGACATTGAACCTTTGAACCCATTGAACCCGTTGAACCAAAATGGTTCAAGGTTCAACAGTTTAATGTAATGGTTTAATCCTTGCTTAGATGCTTGCCGATGGACCTGTTTGATTGAACCAAGGTGCTGACCCAATCTTGAAAATGACCAAGTGTTGGAAATTGGTTCTTTTATTTGAACTCGCCTACAAAAGCCTTTAAACCTGTTGAACCTGCTAATCCTTTTACTGAAAAAGCTTGAAAAATGAGGAATTTGAAAGCTCAGAACAAATTTCAAAAAGGGAAGAGATTATTTTTGGTTGTGCAAGACCAAAATAGTCATATGTTGTCCCAAAAATGAGAAGTCATTTTTTGGGGACAACAGCTGGCTCCAGTTGGGGAACTACCTTCAATTAGAAACTTGAAACATAGCTGAGGGGAGTAGAAACCAGAATCTCCAATGCCTTGAAGTGTTCCATTGAGCTATGGAGTCGTGATACCCAAAAATAAAGGCTACAAAAAATGAAAATGAAAGAACAAAATAGAAACAAAAGACTATACAAATATACATATGTATAGGGGAATTCATCCGATACTTCAAGAGTTGAAGTACTTCAGATGTTGCTCATTATGATGCAGAGAAAAGAGAGTGACATATTGATACTTCAACAGGAAACTATTTTCACTATTGAGATGATGAATAATAAAAGGGCCCCTTCATAGGGAATCAAACTTTCCATGCATCCCCTTTGGTTCTCTTCTCTTGTCCCATAGCAGGACTTGATCTCCAATCTAGAAATCATGATTCTTTGCTTTCTGGTCGAAAAGCTTCTTCACCAGACCTTGATGGGTGGTAATTCGATCCACCACTGTAGTTCTCTACTCTTCCATCTCAGTCAGGTACATGATCCTCTTATCAAGGGCACTTTCATACATTTGATCTTCAATTGCCTTTGCCAATTTCAACGCAGGCAATTCCAAGGTGATTGGTATCTCAGCATTGACTCCATAAAGAATTTGGAAAGGAGACATACCAATTGCCCTCTTTAGCATGATTTTGTCTACCTATAGAGCATCAACCAATGCTTTATGCCACGTCCTTTGGTTGTCATCCACCAGCTTCTTGATGATAGTCACCAGGTTCTTATTGCTTGATTCAATCTGTCCATTCCCTTGTGGAAAGTAATCAGAAGAGTGGGAGAGTGTAATTCCATAGTGGAAACAGAGTTGAGTAATCTCTTGGGAAGTAAAACAAGCTACATTATCAGTGACAATTTTGGTTGGGACCCCAAACCTGGATATGATGTTCTCTTTGAGGAAATTGCAGACTACTTCTGAAGTAGCATGTTTGGTTGGAACAGCTTCCACCCATTTAGTGAAGTAATCTATTGCTATGAGGACATAATCATGTTCAGCACTTGAAGATGGGTTTACATCACCAATAAAGTCAATTCCCCATTGCTAGAATGGCTCCTCTATGACCACTAGTTTGAGAGGCAGGGCAGCTAACTTGGGTCTTCTTACAAACTGTTGGCATAGTTCACATTCCCTGACCCACTTGTACACATCTTGAAAGAGAGTTGGCCAATAGTACCTGGGTCACAAAATCTTATGGGCAGTCACAGGGGCAGAGAAATGTCCTCCACACACTGAATTATGGAAGGACTCAGAAGTTTGCTTCGCTGCTCCTTGTCTACACAGTGAAGAAACATTCCATCAAGGCTCCTCTTGTATAGGCCGTTGTCCCAGAGGACAAAATTAGCAGCTTTCAACTCGATGGTTCTCCTTTTTTTATAAGATAGGTGAGTAGGACATTCATCATAAGGAAATGAGTAATACCTGAATACCACTCATTCATGGTGGAGACAAAGAGGACTATGGGTGTGTCTCCCACCTCTGATTCTTTATGCTTTATTCTTTTTAGCTCATTGTCAGCAATTAGTTGGCATAGCCCCTTTCCATGCACTAGCTTTGTGGGTTTGATGTATAGATCAAACTCTTAGATCTTAGCAACCTAGTTGGCTCTCTTTATCCCAAACTCCTACTGAGTCAGTATGGATTTGATCATGGTATCAGGAACCAGGGCAGTGACTCATGAATTGAGGATGTAGAAATGGAAATGCTTTACTACCTTCACCACTGCATAAGCATGCTTCTTCATGTTCAAGTACTTCAGCTCGTGAGCTTTGAGAAGATAGCTTATGAAGAAAATGGAATATTCCACACCTTCTTTATTTTGTTGAACCAAAATTACTGAAAGCGTGTGTTTTGAAGCATAACTGTAAATGGTGAACTCTTTGTCAAAGTCTAGACAAACCAGGATTAGAGCATGGGCAATGGTAGTCTTGATATCCTCAAATGCCGACTTGCCTTCTTTAGTCTAGTTGAAGGTGGCCTTTCCCTTTGCCATGTTTATAATATGCCTAGTCTTCTCAGCAAACTCGAGAATGAAACTCCATAAGAAATTCACCTTTCCAAAGAAAGAGTGAATAGCAATCTTATTTGTGGGTAAGGTAAGTTCTTTGATAGACTTGACTCTATCTGAGTCAATCTTAATGCCCCCTTTAGACACAACGTGTCTGAGAAGTTTCCCCTTTGTTACTTTGAAAACTGACTTCTTGGGGTTTAAAAAAATGCCATTCTGGCGGTAACGTTCAAGCACTTATTGCAAATGGAGCACATGATCTAGGCAATGCTTAGAAAAGATAGTCAAGTCATCAAGATAAACTATAATGAACTTACCCGTCTCATCTTTGAAGGCAAGGTCCATTGCTCTTTGAAAGGTGGTGCCAACATTTATCAAGCTGAAGGGCATCCTTCTATATGCAAACGTGCCCCAAGGTGTGGTGAAAGTTGTCTTATGCTAGTCTACCTCACCAACTTTAACTTGATTATATCATGAGAAACCATCTAGCATTGATAACATCTTCAAACCTGTCACTATCTGAAGCACTTGATCCTTGATTGGCAATGGATAGTTATCCTTCAAGGATGATTGATTCAAATTTTTAAAATCCACACAGAGGTGAATTTCACCATTCTTCTTCCTTACAGGTTGTCTTATGCTAGTCTACCTCACCAACTTTAACTTGATTATATCATGAGAAACCATCTAGCATTGATAACATCTTCAAACCTGTCACTATCTGAAGCACTTGATCCTTGATTGGCAATGGATAGTTATCCTTCAAGGATGATTGATTCAAATTTTTAAAATCCACACAGAGGTGAATTTCACCATTCTTCTTCCTTACAGGCACTATATTGGCAATCCATGTGGAATGATGTATTGGAAAGATTATATTGGCATTTAGCATTTTTTGTATCTCAGATAGAATAGTACTTGATATTTTTGGGTTATAATGCCTTGACTTTTGCTTGTACGGTGTTGAATCAGCCTTGAGAGAAATGTCATGTCGAATCTCATCAGGCCGGAGGGACTTCAGGTCATCATAAGAGTATGTTAGGACGTCCATGTACTAGTTGAGCAAAGTGGTGAACTTGAATCTCTCCTCAAGAGTACAACATTTCCCAATGTTCACCATCTTGGGGTCTTCCTTGGTTCCCAAATTTACTTGATCAAACTCCTGAGAGGAGCTTGAATCCATTAGTTGTTGTTTAATAAATCTATCATGCTTATTAAACAACTTCTCAAAGAAAACCAAGCCTTTGGGAATCTTATTCCCTTTAAGTTGCAAGAACTTCTCACCTATGTCTGCATTTGATTCAAGAGCTGGTTCACACTTCTAAGGTTTATTGCCTTCAAAATGCAGTTGTTGAAAGTTGTCTTTTTGCTCCAAAAAGACAATGATTTGGTTGTCATTATTGAACACTTGCCAATGATTGGCATTATAAAGTACACTTGGTCTAAAGACTAGCTCAATAGTGTACTTGTCTCCTTTGAAGTCTAGGTGGGGCACCAAGAAGGTAGTTGAAACAGCCAGTGCATCAGCCCGATCATTAAATTCTCTAGGACCTGCAGAGATGCTGAAAGCATCAAAGTTTTTAAGTTGATCCTAGACTAAATTACGGTAGTGGCACAATCTTTCATTCTTGGTTTGGTACAGATTTCTCACCTAACAAACTACCAATTCAACATCTCCCTTAGCATGAAGGAGTTTGATGCCTTTATCCCTAGCAGCTTTTAATCCAAACAACAAAGATTCATACTCTGTTGTGTTATTAGTGTTGCTAAATTGCAATTTATAAGATGAAGGAAAAATATCTCCTTGAAGAGATATTAACACAACCCCTGCCCCTAAATTGATAGAAGAGCAACTGCCATCAAATTCAAGAACAATAACTCATTTGATGTTGATTTTCCTTTGGATTCTTCTCCATTAAGAGGAGGAGGTTCTTTCACACTTGCATTGCACTTTGCCCCTTCTTCTGCTATTTCAATTGAAGGCATTTCTAAGTTGTCACCTACAAGAGCTTTATCAGATGCCTCATAAACTTCATCTATAGAAAGAAAGTAGTTACCCATGCTTGAAGACTCAAACAAAATTTGAGCTTCAGGTGCTGAGGTCTGGATAACCACGTATTTCGCTTCCTTCTCAGGGAACAGCCTCTTCATGACACCTTTGAATGGAATTCTTGCCTCTGATAGATCCATGCTCAAATCACCACCAACATCTCTGTAAAAATTCTACCCAAGAAGGATGTCATATGATGCTGAGACGTTTACTGCCAAGACAGTCATCTTGATTCTTTTGTCTGGGAATGCTGCAAATGCAAATTAAGCGTCTTTAATTTATCCCAGCAGAGGTACTTGTTTGTTCTCCATGGAGAAGCATCTATCAAACGTCTTGGTCATTGTGAGGCCAAAGGATTCAGCCTCTTTAGTAGGCATGACATTATCTGAAGCTCCAGAGTCAATGATGTAGTTATTCAACTGATGACCATTTATTAGCAATGAGACATAAAAAGGTTCAGTTCTACTAGGAGCAGCAGGAAGGGTAATGACAAGATTATTCCCGATGGGTGCATCTTGGGTGGATCATGTATCACTTTGAGAATTGCTTGTTCAATAGGGATGTTTTGGTTTTTAACACACTGAACTAATTTATCTAATTGCTCAGGATGGGACTACAGAAATTCAAATTCAGACATTTGAATTTTGGTTTCTTTATATGGTTAATGATATCAAATGTCTGAAACGAGCTAGGAGCAGCAGATGGGAGTTCATCTTTTTTATTTTTGGAAGGAGGAGGACTAGACTACAAATTTGAAGTAGAAGGCACATAAACATTAAGAGTACTTACCTTTCTAGCAGTCACCGAGTCCTTTGGCTGGAAGGGTAGAGTGGTCCCACGTTTAGCAATTGAAACTACTGGTTGAGGTTGTCCCTCTGTCTTCTCCTTATCAGCTTGTTAGGCTGATTAATTTTTAGACTGGGTGAATATAGCATATGATCTCTCAGTTGCATTACCTTCACTTCTGGGCTCATCTTGATAATTCAAGAAATCAATATTGGAGTCACCAGCTAATTCTTCTTCTTTTCAGTGAAGACATTAGCATCACCTTCGAGACTCAACTCAGACTAGAATGAGAAATCTGATTCAGCTTCAAGATATCCAATCGTTGAGTTAGTTGGAGGTGCTTCAATGGTAAGATTATTCCTCTGAGGGGGAGGAAGATGATTGGTTTGCCCTTGGTTTCTACCAACATGGCTCTAATAAGACTGATTCTGAAATGTCCTCCTTAGCATATCTCTGTATGTGGGAGCAGATGACATCCCTTGTGCCATTTATTTTTTGAGGGCCAGCAATTCATTTGCTAGTTTCTGCACCATAGGATTAGTGGTGGCTGAAGGGGAGTATTCAGAGAAAGAAAAAGACTTATCTCTATGTGGATCTCTCCTTATCTTTCCTACCAAGAGAAGGTCATCTTCAACTTCAGTAGCCAAATTGTGAGCATCCTCGAGTTCTATGTGCCCAGCTCTTCTTAGCATAAAACTCACTTCATGCAGTTGTGAGTTGATGAAGAAGCATTTGAAGTTTTCAGGGGTCAACTAAGCAATAGCAGGAATTCAATTCCTTAACTTATCAAACTTTGCAATGAAATCCCTCATAGGTTCATGAGGTTCCTTTTTAATTTGTGTGAGTTGGGCCAACAAGGCATGTGCATTTTTACAGGCTTGAATTTGGCTTTGAATTTAGCTTTGAGTGTGTCTCAATCAGTTACTGGTCTAGCTTGCAAAAGGTAAAACTAGTCTACAACAGCACCTTGTAGTGTTTCCATGAAAAGCCTAACTGCCACGTCCTCAAATTCCATGCCTATCACGCCACAGGCTATACTGAAGGCTGCAACGTGTTCATCAGGATGAACTTTTCCATCCCCAAAAAATTTGAGTAAATTCTTTCTTGAGCTGCATAAAAGTTCATATAGGGGTGGAGTCAGATTCAATGGGCCAAAAGAGTTACTCCAGGGGCCTTGAACTGCCATGATTGGATTATTGAAAGCAGGAATAACAAATCTAGATGGAACTTGGATAAACAAGGCTCTGTTAACAGAAAAAAGTAGCTTTGCCTATTGTTGGTGTCCTGGTATGGGTAGGAGGGGCACTCCTAGATCATTGAACTTGAGGTTGGGGAGAAAGTAAGTCAAAATTTCCTTGCTGTGCCAACTCAAAGACAGGGTCAACAACACCTTGAGCTCTTTGGCTTCTGGTATAGCGTGGAGTTGCCAGATTGTGAATCAAAAATGAAAAAAGATTGGTCTAACTTTAATTTTAAGCTTGAGGCTTCAAACTACTTGTCCTTCTCCAATGAAGTCAGTCACCAAAAACTGTTGGGTGAATATTTTGTCGACCAACTAACTAGTGAGAAAAATAGGTCTCTTCACCACAGCATAAGAAGATTGGTCTGCCAGGTGTGCAGGTTTACTACATCAACAGGGGATGAATCTCTCCTCTCATCAAGGGGAGGATCCCTATAAATATAAAGGGGGCTATATACTATATATATAAGCAAAAAATAACAGTCAGGGGTAGAACAAACCATTCATCTCTCTTTTTTCAGAGATGATGCTCGTAGATCAAAGGAGAAATCCTAGGTGATTAGTGAATATGCTTCTCTTCTTTTAGAAGTAACATTTGACCAAGAGCTAGATCCCTTCTTGGGTAGTAGAAATCTTGGTGAAGCGATAGAAGGCACTTCTCTTCTTTTAGAAGTGCTTATTCTTGCAGACAATAGGAATCTTTCAGGTAACGAGTGACTGGTAACAGAGTACAGGGTAACCAGCAACCTAAGATGTAGCACAAAGTCTCCACCTTGACTGCCCAAGAGTGAGACATGAAGAACAATGGGGGTACAAATTCATCCCAAGGTCCTTTACATAGAAACAAAAAATAAATACACATTGAAGACAACTATGACAACACAAAGTCTGAAAGTAGCTGGCTTTAGGACACCTTCCTTATCACTTCCACTAGCTCTACTTGTTAAATTGCATAAACAAGAATACATTCAGGAAATAGACATAAGAACAATCTCTCAGAATGATACAAGCTATAACAGCACAAAGTCTGAAAGTAACTTGCTTTCTGATTCAAACAAAGAAATATGATAAACAATCTGAGCTCAAAGTCTCAGCGATGCCTTTCAATTTGGGCAAAGTTTTGCTTTTGGTAAAGGGAAGATCCCCTTTGCATCAAATGAGAGATTAAAATATATAGAGGCCAAGAGAGACTTGGCAAATTATCCCATGGAGTGACCCATGCTATGCAATTAATGCCTTGGATGCATTCTTGGTTCTGTCAGGAAGGGCCATGATGGAGCAGGGTGGCTGCCTTAACTGCAGCTTGTTGATTCATCTCCAGTGTTTACTCCCGAGCCTGAATCACTCATTTCATCTCTTGTTATTCACACAACTATCTACTCCACCTTTACTCCAAAGGGGACAAAGAGGATGTGCTTTCAATGCTGGCAGGCCCCAAATACCTACTTGGTGAGCTGCTCCATCTATTGGGAATAACTCTTGCTGGGTTTCCCTCTTTGTCTCTTCTTTTATTTGGTCCTGGCCTTAGGGTCTTTAAATGTATTGGGTCTACGTTTTAAGCCTGCAAAGATCAACAGACACTTTATTTCAGCAATTTTGGCATTCTTAAGTCTTTCCTCTTTTGAAGGTTAACAGCTAGCCAATTGTCCTGAATTTGACATTTACAGGCTTGTCATTCTCTTTAACAACTCCTTTGTGTCTTTCTCGCTTTTCATGGCTACCTTTCACTATGACATGGGTGAGGACACGTGGCAGCATCTGCCACTTTGAAATAAGCTTATTGGAATAAGCTTTGAAACTTGTTAGAGGATGGAAGCACGGATGCAGACACTTGGTGGATTTTGATGCATTTTGAGGCTTAACCCTTCTTGAAGGGAACTTTCCCTTCGAGATCTTGATCAAGGTCCATTTTTGAGTGTCAAGTGTCCCCCCGCAAGGGTACCTACCCTTTGGGATCCTCTAGGTGGCCTTCGGGCTCTAATTCCTTCGGTTAGGCTCAACCCTTTATTTCCTTCAGACAAAATGTCCGAAGGAATTCCTTCAAATAATTTCTCTGATGGAAATCTTTCCTTGGCTCTGCATCTCTACTTTGGGAGTGTTCTATTCTTGACACGTGGCTCCTTCTGCTTCTTTTAACAAGTGACACATGGCATCTTCCACTGAAACAGTTGAGGATACGTGGAAGCATTCACCTAACTCAAAGGAGATTTTAGAAACCTTTCAGAGTCTCACAGAAGACACGTGGCGACTTTCACCGAACTTTAGAAACACTTACAAAAATAGTCAAGACTCACTTTAGCAATCACACGGAGGATGACACTTGTCAACTTCTGCCGATTCTCACCAAGGACATGTGGCGTCTTCCGCTGCATCGTATTAAAACCCTCCACTGTTGACACTTGGCGCTTTCCACTCTCAAGCTTTTACAACACCATAGAAATATTTGGGACTCATTCAAGTTCTCACAGATGATGATACTTATTAGCCTCCACCTATTTTAGTCATTTGCCTGAGACCCACCACAGTCCTTGCTCAATATAGTGAAGCTAAAGGAAGGGACTGCAGATATTGACACTTAGAGGCTTATGACAAGCTTCAAAAGGGACACATGGCAGTATCTGCTGCTTTATAGAAACAAAGTATAATGTGTCTCAGCGAATGACACTTGGCAGCTTTCGCTCGTCCTTTTCTTTTGTGCGCGCTTCGATTGAACCATTCATTTAACTGATGAACCAAAATGGTTCAAGGTTCAACGGTTCAACAGTTCAAGCCTTTGAAACTCGTTAAGTGCTCGAAGCCGTGGAACCTTTGAAATGGTTGAACTTTGAACCTCTAACAAATGCACTTAGCTCTTGCTGATGATGCTGAACCTTTGAACCCATTAAACTCGTTGAACCAAAATGGTATAAGGTTCAACGGTTCAATGCAATGGTTCAATCCTTGCTTAGATGCTTGCCGATGGACATTTTTTATTGAACCAAGGTGCTGACCTAATCCTAAAAATGACCAAGTGTTGGAAACTAGTTCTTTTGTTTGAACTCGCCTGTAGAAGCCTTTGAACCTATTGAACATGCTAATCCTTTTACTGAAAAAGCTTGAAAAATGAGGAATTTGAAAGCTCAGAACAAATTTCAAGAAGGGAAGAGATTATTTTTGGCTATGTAGGACCAAAATAGTCATATGTTGTCCCAAAAATGAGAAGTCATTTTTCGGGGACAACACATATCATATATGAAACTTCTTTGTGTGATGTTTTGTTACTAACACTTCATATTCTTGGGTTGGAATGCCTTTACTATTCCTAACATCTATCATGTAGTCAACCTCATTTAACAAACTGTACCAGCTACATATTATGTATTGCATTAGCTAGAAGGTACTATGTCAGCCATTTCCCCATTTCTAATTGAGTTGACTCTCTATTACATAGTTGACCACCTCCAATGATACTACAACATCCCACTGCTATGCAGTCACCCCCCTAAATTTCTCTTGCCTTATACATTGAATCAACAAGGCCAACTCTATTCTTAGTCTATAGTGAATTTTTGACCATTTACCATAAATGCCTTAGGCATTTATTGGTCTGATCTTTTCCTACCCAATACCGTATTCTACCTTTAGTTTAATTAAAATTTTCCTAGGGTTATTTTTAGTGTCTACAATTTACTTAACATCTAATTTTCTATGTTTAACTTAATTTCAATTACAATTACTCAAAATTTTGAAATTAATGCTTCACTTCCCTGAGTTGCACCAACCACAACTGCGAGGCATCCTCCATGTCGTAGTTGTCATCTTCTCGCCATGGTCACTCTCTAGGCTCAATTGGGTCTCTCAGAGTAATATTTTCTCAGAATAATAAAAAAATAGATGAACTGATTTTCATCCTATTTATATTTACTATTCAAAATTATTTGAATATCACTTATATACAATTAGATTCCATTTTTCAACCATAACTTTTTTTCTACTTGCTCTTTTCTCAAACCATAAGATGTTATGGAATTATGACATCGTATTGAATATTTTCACATATTACATGTATATTTTGTAAAAAATACAATTTTTCACTTATTTTTATAGGTTTGTATAATGTTTTTTATATTGGATATCTCCACATTTCTCTCACTTCCTTCCTCTTGTAGAACACTAAGGTAAGTAAAGGTATGTATTTTTCAATTATGCCCTTTAATTTATCTTATTTGCTTCTTAATGAAATTTATTTAGCTTCAACATTGTGTGTTGTTATATTGGTTTTTTTGAAGCAATTTATTTAGCTTCAACATTGACTTGACTAGAGATATTCTATGCAAGTTTAATTTTATGTTTATTACCCCCATTTTGTGTCACATGCTTTGGCAAGCACTAGGTTGGATTTTAATTTACTTTGTCATTTACTTTATGAATAAAAAACATATGACTTAGTTAGGTTTATTGCATGGTGTTGCTTGACTAGAGGCTTTGGAACCCTCTATAGTGATATTATTGTGGTAAGGGACCCCTTGGTTAGGTCTAGTGGATCCATCTTGGTCATGACCCCGATTGTCTAAATGTCCCAACAAGCAAAAAGGTAAGTGTGATTTATCTTCTTAGAACTAGGATTGATTTGTAGATCAACTTCACTTTCCTTTGTATACACAACACATTTACAAGTCTGAAGTACTAAAAGGTCAGCCCAAGAGCTCGATTTTCCAAGTTACAAGGTAGGTCACCATTGTACTTGTTTTCACATTTTGTACGATTCACATACAAGCCAACACATAAGGGAAAACTACATGAGTTTAAGGCCCTCTTTTAGAGTATTCACTGTATAGGCAATGGGGTCTTTATGGTTAGATCGATACCATGTGCCCACTAACTCATTTTCCCCCAGGTCACTATGAAGATGGATAACTAAGGTTTTGAAATTTTACAAAGAGTGACAGTCCATGATCTATGTGCAACACTTACGTAGCTGAGCTCACTCCTCATTTTATCTATTGCATAGTGTGTGCACCTTTCACCCAATCTTATGCACTCTTTTGCAAGAACTTTGCTCAGAACCTTCCACACAAGTTCTATGCCAACTCATAGACTCTTTCATGTTGATTACCCAAAATTACAACTTGCATTCTCTATAGCTCGTTACCTAATGCTAAGTCTTTCATCAACTTTTGTGCACTCCATGCCTTCCAATTCTACACTAAGTCTCATGCCTGCTCACCAACTATCATACACCAAACTGCCTATACACCCCACACTCCACACCAATTCCTATGCCTGCTCACCAAAATTTATGCCCATCACAACTCATAACCTTATGCACGTTGCACTTATGGACTCACTGACTCCTGCACTCTCTGTGCACATTATAGTCCCACACACTTAGTTGGCATCCACTAATGGACTACCAACTTCTTGGGTCCCATAACACAACCACATGTCGACCTGGCTCAGACACATGGCCCAAGCAATCCATCTACCATTGTCACCAAAAAGAGATCCTAGATTCAAATTCAAATGATTGACAATATGGAAATTAATTGTTCTAACTATTGCCAACTATCATGCCTAACAGGATCAGAAGGCCAGGTATATATTCCTTGGTAATTGAACAATAGTTATGATTGCTCTTATATTATACACTATAAATATGTAACATACACATCTGGTTCAAATAAATATTTGAATCCAGACCGACGCCATTTCACACAGTTGTAACACCATTAGCTTGCCCTATGTATCTACTTGATATACATGCACTATTGGCATTGTACTCTATATTATTTTCCCTATTCACTATTAATGAATAAAAGTTGCATTTACTACAAGTTAAGACTTCTACTCCATTGAATATGTTTTATTGTTCTATCTAAATATTGCATTGTGCATTCACTCTACATAGCCATAACTCGGCTACCCCCTATATACCTCGACCCTGGATCCCATGGTGCAAATCAACTAGTATCAGAGTTCTAATCTATTCCATTTTCTATTCCTATTATTTGATTATGTTTTAGAGACTCCATCAGAATGCTGTAACAAAATCAAGATGGTTGACACCCAAAATCAACCTGAGGCAAACCCAAAAATCTGAAGGCTCATTGTTAATGCTCTAGAAGCATAATGCACTAATTTTTTTGGTCAGTTCAACAAGTTAATGATACAACACAACCTGACATACTCCTTTTCATCTAAATAGCATGTTCCACAATAGATTCAACAATAAAACCCCTTTAAAGTACAAGTTAATCTCGTCATTCCTCTTTTCAAAGGTAAAATTTATGCCAAAACATTAGATGTCGAGATTTAACAACTTGAGGTGTACTTTGTCAACTCCTTCATAGAAGATGAGAAGATAACACTCACAGTACTGAAGATGTCATTTAAATTGTCAACTGGAGGGAAAGCTTTAGTGCACAACACGTACAAGAGTATGTTCCAATAGAATCATGGATTTTTTTTGTTGATATGCTAAAGGAGTACTACCCTCTCCAACACTTTGAAGATGAATACATCAAGTTCTAATAATTGTGATATAGTAAGGATCGATCCAAGGAAGACTACACTGACATTTTCCATGACTTCTCTACATGCCTACAAGAAAACTTGAACAAACCCCATAGAGTGTTGAAGTACATCAAGGGACTCTCACCTTGTCTTTACATGAAGATGGAGTTATTGACTTCCAACACATTAGGACAAGCATATTATAACACCTTGAAGCTTGAAGCCAAGGTAAAAATGAAGCAGTGTGTCACCTCTTCATCCAACACAATACACAAGACCATGTTGTCACACAACTCCACATTACAGCCTCCTACACTGCGTCAAAACAATAACACTTTTCATGTAAGAGTGTGCAACCTCAAAAGACCGTGCAACACTCAAAAGCTCTAGTGACTTCTACTTTAGATAAAGGCAAGAAGAAGTCCAGTGATAAGTGGTGCCATTACCATTGCTCATTCACCCACGATGACTCTGAATGTTGCACAAAGTAGTCCCTATACATGTAATCTATGTCAAGACCCACACCAATGGACAACACTGATGTATATGCCTCTTGTGTAAGCATTAGATCCACTATGATCGACATCTATAAGAATGTGAAAGTCTCTTCCACAATTAGTTTTGGGTGAAGGGTCAACCTCTCCATGTCATCATCAACAGTGCCATCTAGAAGAACATCATTACATAATCCATAGCCTAGTGCCTTGGTCTAGCTACTATTGTGCATTCCAAACCTTACTTTCAAGGGTGGTTGTAGTAGGGGAAAGATATATAGGTCCAATGAATAATGCACTTTTTAGTATAAAGTCAAGCCAATGGAGGACAACATCATTTATGACATCACACCTCTTGATGTCTATGATATTTTGTTGAGAATATCATATATATTTAATCACAAAACTACATATTAGGCCAAGCCATAGTAGTGGGTTATTTGTGCCCAAGATCATTTCTACAGACTCTTTAAATTGATGCCCTCGACTAAAGTCACCTTGGTCTCTGCCAAATAATACCATGAGCTTGTATCATACGTGCATAAGTTTGTGTTACTCGTGGTCAACCCTGATACACCTATGCATTTGAAATCAAAATGCACCTTAGCAGTGTATAGTGATCGCACATTGTCACAACAGTAATAGGTCGATAATTTATTAGAGCATCAAAGTGAAGTCTTCACAAAACCTATAGCCTTACAACACATTATATAATAAAACATTACATTGATTTGGTCCCTGGATCCCATCTTCTAAATATCCCCCTATATCATATATTAGTTTGGGAGAACGATGAAATCCAATGCCAAATACAATAGCTCCTCGATAAAGGCAAGAGTAGGCCTAACTCTTCAAACTTGCAAAAGCCTGATAGTCATAGCGCTTAAGAAGGATGGGTCCTGGTGAAACTGCATAGACTATCACATGTTCAAATAATCATGGTGAAGAACTGATACCCATTATTTTGCATTGATGACCTTATAAACCAACTCTGAGGCACTCAATACTTCACCAAGATTGACTTGAATTTTGTTTATCATCAGGTCCTAATTCATCATAAAGATATTTGGAAGATAACTTTTAAGTCATGGGAAGGATTGTATGAATGGTTAGTTATGCCTTTCAGCCTCACCAATGCACCAACCACATTCATGTACTTGATGGATGATCTGCTTAGGCCCTTTCTAAACTCCTCCATCATCATCTGATTGGATGACATCCTCATCTTTAGCAAAACTTGGGAGGAGTATATGGAGCACATCTCATGCAACCTAGGCACTTTGTGCCAACATAACTTATAATGTAAATCTAATACTTGGGCTACATCATTGACTGCATCAGTATCAGAGTAGATATAGAGAAGATTAAAATGATCCAAGATTGGCCTACTTTATGTAATATCATAGAATTGAGGAGATTTATTGGACTTGCTAACTTATATCACAAGTTTATCCTTAGTTTCTCATACATCTCGTAGGTTCTCATCCAACTCACACATGTCAAAGCCAAGTTTGCCGAGACATATACACAATAACACACTTTTGAGGCACTCGAGCAATGCAATTATGCAACACCTATTCTCACAATGCTTGACATTACACAGACCTTCAAAATTCACACTAATGCATCTAACTTCACATTTAGCATAGTGTTCATGCAACATGTACATCTGGTCGCATACCACTTAGAGATGTTCAATGACACCATGTAAAGGTACTGCACTTATGAGAAGGAATTCTATGTTATTATGTAATCAATCAAGTAATGGTAACACTACATTATTGGGAAGGAGATAATTGTTTATTCAGACCATAAACCATTTCAAATCTTATAGTTATAAAATAAGCTATAAAATGTGTGCCACATGAAATGGATGACTTTCCTACAATAGTTCTATTTTGTGATCAAGCATAAGAAAGGGAAGGATAACAATGTTGTAAATTGCCTTAGTCGACCTTCAGTTCATGCACTCTTAGACACTTGCAGCCACAACTTTGCAGACTAGGTACCCCTGTACTCAGTTGATCAAGACATTGTATCAACTTACACCAACTATGCATAAGGTAAATAAGTGTCAGAATTCAGCTTATTTGACCAACTTCTCTACAAGTTCAAACATCTATATGTTCCCTCTTGTGCACCTCGCCAACCACTCATTTAGGAGGTGCACTATGCCAAGACCTCAACACACTTTAACATTACAAAGACTCTAGCCATATTGCAGTCACATTTTTATTGGCTTCACATGTGCACAAACATGGAGTGCCACATCAAGTCTTACATTCCTTGTTGTATCGCCAAGCCCATGAACAATGTTGGGTTTATTTTCTATCTAGACCTTTTTTTAGGGGTGTTGAAGTAACTAGTTCCCAACAAGCTAATGTGTTGGCATTTCATGCAAGATTGAACTGTTGCATACTCACCTGAAGCACAAAATAAGAAACTAGTTCCCGTGGGTTGCGTCACATGGTAATATACTCATCATAT
Source organism: Torreya grandis (assembly GCA_037957365.1). Lineage (NCBI taxonomy): Eukaryota > Viridiplantae > Streptophyta > Pinopsida > Cupressales > Taxaceae > Torreya > Torreya grandis. The sequence continues at coordinate 3,411,111 of JARHVA010001307.1, forward strand.
ATTGGTGCTTGATCATAAACCTTAATCAATGACTAAATAGAAAAATAAATGCACAGTTGTGGACCTGTTTTCAGTTACGTAAACAAACACAATTATGATGACAATTGCCATGAGATTCAGAGTATGCATTACACATGCTCAGATAACATAAATTATATTCATTATATATAAATAAGAACCACAAGTTACATAATATATGTATTGGCAACTTAGTACTACAACTTAACTATCAATTATAGTGCAATATCGAGATTACAATGATTTTCGTGATTTTGCTATTTACCACAATCAATCATCATATAATACCAATGTTGAGTCGTATTATAAACCTCTACATAGGGGTATTTATACTTGTTTCTCTTTAACCAAGTTGTAACATTAATTATTATACTTCTAGTGACTAGCCAATGATCTTTAGTGATATGAGAGTTGTGGTAGTCGTCTACTTTATTTTCCTATGGACTCGGGCCCTTGCGCCCCTTTATTCCCATTCAGTGTTGGATCCTCATTGTCAAATGTCTACCTTCATGCAATTCAGTGCCTAACTCATGTGTGATTGATGTCTATTATATCCTTGAGAATCGCTCCTTAAAAATTTCCAGCTTCCTTCACACTCCCCAAGTCTTTCATTGATATACCAATTCCTCCATTCTTGGTTTCTCCAGTTGTTATGCGTCCCCTCTGATTGGGTCTTCCCATGATGTGATATCTTATGCCATGGTCTTCCACACCATGATTGTTTTGTGCCATTACCAAAATATTTATCCAAAATTTAGGGTCTAACATCACCCCACACTACACTCTTAGTCCATCCCAGATTAAGCACCGATCTCAACCTCAACCAAAAATTTAGGACCAATCTATTTGATCTGCTTTTTGACACCTTCCCAATGTGATAAGGTGTTGATCAGCTTTTTTTTTATTTCCTCAATTAACATTTTCAACTTTTTGGTCTCCTTAGGTTGATCAGAACACTCACTTGCTTTATTAACCAATTATTCAAGGGATGTGGAAGCATCCTTTCGAACCTCTTCAAGTGCAATGTCCTCATTCACAACCTATCCTTAGAGTGCCACAAATTTGGAATTTATTTGCTATCAATGCACATTTATTATTTATTCCATATTTTTGACATCTTCAACTTCCTTAACATGTTTGGTGCGATCTTTTATAAATAGGGTGACATTTGCCAATTCTTAACACTGAAGCTCTTCGCCTAGAGTCAAGATTCCAAAATTTTACTGGGCTGCACTAGCTTCTTAAAAATTCCATCTTAAAAATGTTTGATTGCCCAAATTATTTCATCTCTTGGTACAGGTTGGTTCTTACATCTATTTAATAAAAGATCCACAAGGGTCTCCAGCTTGTCAAGAGACTCACCCTCTAAAGGGACCCCATCTGCTAGCACCAAGTCCTAGATCAAAATAGCCTTACATAGATTTAATTTTTTGACCTTTGCTATTGTTGTGACTTCAAACTAGTACTTTAGCTCGATCACTTCCTCTTTGAGTTTACCTTAGGTGATGATGTCTTTATCAAACATTTACACCACCCTACCATGTTTTTGTTCAACTTGGTGCACATTTTATCATGTTATTTTAGAAGCCATTTTTAAGAGTGTTATGCTAGCTTGTAGAGGATAAAGTTGTCAGTGATCAACTTAAAGAGGTGTGGGCAGCATCATTGCTTCTAAATCCAATACTTGGGAGACATCTCAAAATGGCATTCCTCATTGTACATTTCCAAGAAGAATGACATCTCATGCCAGGTGTGTATAGAGGCATCTTCTGGATCAAAATGGGAATACAAATAAAGCTTGTTGTTGGGGATGCTTGTCTGGTATTGATCATGTAAGTTGTTGGCTGCATTGGTATTAGGTGGTTGGACCATGGTATCAGTAGGCTGTTTCCCTTTGATGGGATCTCAACATCAATGTCTTGTTCTAAGGAAGTGGTGCCAATGTCCATGCCATTCAATTCTTCCACCTTAGAGCCATCCCTCTCTTTATCAAGTGGATCTTCAATGTCCAATTGTGGGAAAGTGTTTTCTCTAAGTCAGTCTCTTATTGTTCTTTGGATATCCCCATGGTCCCTCCTGATAGTTCTTCTAACTCTTCCCTGTCACCATCCTCAGGCTATTCTACTTGTTCTAACAAAATAGTTTACGTTGTTGGCAATCAGCCTTCCAATTGACTTACTAGTGGATCTCTCTTTAATGAAGCCTTTAGGTGTGACACCTTTGGTGGTGAAGCCCTTTATGGTGGTGCCTGGGTATTCCTTTACCTTTTTAGTGGTTCTAGATGCGAACTTGTGATGGCATTGTGATCAGTACGCTTCTTCTTGTCGAGAGGTGGCACAGGGGAAAGCTTCTCTTTCTCATGATCTGCACTCCTCAAAGCTTTCTCTTTAGGCTTCAACATATAAAAGAGATTATGAATTGAATTCCCAACCAAAGTTGGATGAACCTTGAAGTTGGTTTTGTTTGCCTCATACTTTTCTCTATATGGTTTCTTTCTAGGATATTCATACATTTTGTAAAGAGTGTGAATCTTTAAGTCAATTCGTCCACTTCAAGTGTTATCGATTGCACATCGTATATGTGGTTGACAAAGTTTACAAAGTAACATACTGTAAAAGCATAGGGTAACTTCAACCAAGCAGAAATATCTCTAGATGGGGCCATCCTAATGTGCACAAGAGAAAAGTGTTGATTGATAACAAGTTTGGCTTGTTCACGAACCTAGGTAGGTAAGTCGTTTGTAACCCACCATTTGTTCTCAAAGGTTTCCTTCATGCCATCATACCACGACTTCATCTTAAGCTTAAAAGTCAGAGTAATATAACTAGGGAATGTGAACACCTTATAGCACTCTGCAAGGGACCTATTCTCAGGTGGGTATAACCACTTAATTTCTCCATATGTGTAATTAGGTACACCAATTTCATCGAACACCATTAGCAAAAGGAACACACCCCACAGGAACCTATGGTTAGGTGTCTGATGAGCCTTCTCCATGTCTATTATAATCTTATTAGCAAAATGCATTACCCAATTATACTTTAAACCCTCAGTTACATGGTGAGAAACATATATATGGGCCATGTCCACCTCTTTCCATCTATCATTGTTGCCAACTTTTGTCATGATGATGCACGCAGCTACTGGGAGGGTGATATATTGTAAGTTTTTTGTGTGCATGGTGTGGCCCTATTTTTGATATTCTAGCACCTCATTGCCTTTTCTATTTTTGACAAGTCCTCTAGATCAAATTCAAGGTCTACACCAGAGCACTACAACCTTGATACCTTGTTGATTCTTTCAACGATGATTTTCATCTAGCACCCAACAAAGTAGATATAATCCTCATGTACGCATAAAGGTATAATCTTGACTGCCTCTACAGGTTTTCCAAAATTGGGGAGGTTGAAAAGCTAGATGATCCCCATAGAGTCCAATTCATTGAATATTTTCAAAATGTAGACCAATTCACTCTTGGTGTTTTGGCACTCAAATTTTTAATTGTTTTGAAGCTCAACCTCATTTCTAGATTGGTGGTGGTTATAGTCAAAGATAGTGCAAGTGGGCACATTTGATACCCAGTTCTTTGCATGCAATACCATTTCAAGGTATTGCATCTCATCGATTAACAAGGGTAGAAGTAGGGGTACGTGGGATTTATTCTTAGTTTAATGTTCCATCCCTGTTCCTTCACCTTCCACATGCTCACCTTATTCTTCAAGCTTTTCCTCCCTAGTTAACACTATTTCCCCACCAACACTTAGTTCTTCTTTTGGAATGATTGGTAGTGGCTCGCTTCATTGGGCCTTTTTCTTAGGATGCATCACCCTTTATGGAGCTTAAACGTTGAGGCATGGTCATCCAATATTCCTAAACAAATACATTTTTGTTGTTGTAGGTGCCTTGACTCTCATGTTTCAATGCTCGTTAATGGCATATGGTGATCTTTATAACCTATAATTCAAGAATTCCTTCGTGTTATTTTAGTCTAGCTAAATTTGGCTACTATTGTAGGTGAAAAACACACTCTCGATGATCAATGAACCATTAGAAAGTGATACTCTACACTTGACTTAAAATTGTCTAAATTTGGATATTCATTTTTCAGCTCTGTATAATCACAATCGTAGCAATGTTAAAATGTAAAATTAACCACCCAATGTCTTTTTATAGGTTTGACAGGGTAACTTACATTTACCACCCTCTCTCTTCAACCATCACTTCATGTAATAAATGTGATTAAAGATATTACCACAATGTGATTTTAGCACACTTGCCATTAACACTACCTCTTTGTATTAATGGCATGTCTTGTCTCACACTTTTCTCAAAGTGCATGATAGCTATAGGAACATTCGAATATTCATACCAAGAGAATATTCACACCATAGGTGGGAATCATTACTTACCTAAGCAAGATTATGGTTACACGCCATATCCTACGTAGTCTTTATCCTTCTAAACCATTGTTTGCATGCCTTTGCATCTATGCGTATCCTTATGGACCATTCCCAACATTTCCATGTAACACCCCTTGCCCCACACTAATCATGCTTTGTGGTCCTGCACGAGAACACAAGTATCAAGTTTTAAAATGAATACAAATTAACAAAAATGGGGAACGCAACTAAGTCAACACTTTATTGTAAAAAAATTAATTCTAAACTAATGGCATACACCTTATTGGTACAATTAAGAAAAACTTAATTTGAAAAATACAACCACAGTTGGATACCACTATAATGACAAAAATGAAATTGGTCATCCAATCATTTCAAACAACACATGTTGGTAGGATGAATATTGTGAACAATAAAGGGTCCATCCCAGTGAATGCAAAGCTTCCCAGAATGGTGCACGAACTTGGAGTCATAGATTCAGACTTGCATTCTAGGCGTAAATGTCTTATGTTTGAGGTGGCAATCATGCCATGCCTTCTGTTTGCATTTATCCATGTTTTGACTCTAATAAGTAATAAAATGAGCTTCATCCAATTATGACAAGGCATATAATCATGATTTCAATGATGGTTCATCATATAGTCATCCAATACACATAATGTGAAGAGAGGGAACCAATAACTCGATCAAAATAATTGCTTCTATGTCGAACACAAGATTTAATGGTGTACTTTTGTTGAGGCACTTGAAAGTTGTCTAGTAGGCCCAAAGAATTGTAGACACCCAATCATCCTAGTTGGTGCATCTAATATTACAAATTTTTGTGAGGGTTGTACCTAAGATTTTGTTAAATGCCTCAATAGTGTCATTTGCTCAGGGATGATATGGCATGGTCTTGGGATGGGCAATCATAAATTTAGCTAACAATACTCAGATAGTCTCATTGAGGAAGTGCGTACCTCAGTCACTAAGTTTTTAGTCAAACTTAGTGGACAACTAAACCTTGTAATGATATGTTCCTAGTTGAAGCATGATGCAATTTCCATAGTACAATCTCGTGTTGGTGCAACTTCATCTTAGTGTGTGAGATAATTGGTTATTGTGATGACATAACGTGAACTAGTACGCTGTCTGACTGGGTTGATGGGGCCAATATAATCAATGGCCCATTTATTAAATGGTTCCTACAATAAAATAGGATGTAATGGCATTTCATTCCAATGATTTGATTTCCCCATGTGCTAGAAAACATCACATTGACATGCATGCAACTTTGCATCTTGGAAAAGTGAAGGCCACCATAAACTAGCTTATAAAACTTTGCACACAATAGCCTCACCTGCATAATGTCCTCTAGCAATACCTTTATGTACTTTGTAGAGCATATCAGGGCACTCATGTTTCATGACATGGTGTCAAAGGACTTCATCTAAGTCAAGCTTATAGAGGTCACCTCCAATGAGCTAGAATGGTGTAGCATGAACAACAAGTTGCTTCTTAGCCTACATACTTGAATTATTTGGAGTTGGGTCAGTAGTTAACAAGGTTTTTATGCATTCTAATTCCTTAGGAACATGTGAGATGTGAAATAACTACACATCAGGTAGGTCATCTTTGATGGTGAGCACCAGTTCATAAAAATCAATTCTTGAGAGATGGTCAGGAATGCAATTGGCCTTACTAGGCTTGACCATAATGGAGAACTAGAATTCTTGGAATCACATGATCCAGAAACAAATGCAACCATGTAAAATGGGTTTATTAACCAAATACTTCAATGCTTCATGGTCTATGCAGAACATAAAAGGAATCACCAATAGATATTGTCAAAAAATTTGTAGAACATAAACCATAGAGAGTGTTTCGCGCTTTATGGTGGTATAGTTCCTCTTGACAAGAGTAAGCTTTTTACTTGTAAATTAAATAGAGTGATCTAGATTAGCTTCTTCGGGCTATGCAAGTATTGCATTGATGACCATACTAAAAGCATCGACATGGACATGAAATGGTTTAGTCCAATTAGGGAACCAGAGAATTGGTGCAGTGACAAACTTTTATTTCAAGGTTACAAAAGCTTCTATGAATGAGAGGGTCCAAATGAAGTGTTCATTATGTTTCAAGAGCTCGTCTAATGGTGTTGTAATCCTAGCATAACCCTGGATAAATTTCCTATAGTACCCAATATGACCTAGAAAGGCACAAACTTCTCATTGGGTAGTTGGCACTGGCAGACAGAGGATGACAACAACCTTAGTGGGGTCTACTAGAGGTTCATCATGGCATATAATGTGACCAAGGAGAATGCTGAATGGAGTAGTAAAAAGACACTTCTTCAAGTTGAGAGAGATTTGAAGCATTTTTCAATGCTCAAGCATAAGCCATAGATTAGAATAATGATCTTTCACCAAGTTGTATATTATCCAATCATCCAAATAAACCTGAAAGAACTTATGGATGAAGTATTTAAAGGCCTCAAAGACTATTATGGAGAATACAACGGGTGCATTCTTTAACCCAAAAGGCATGATGGTATATGCAAACTACTGCCACTTAGTGGCAAATGTAGTTTTATGTCTATCTTCCTTAAAGATTTGGACCTGATGGTATCTAAAAAACCATTTGTGAAGGTATAAGTTTCACACCCAACAACACCTTCGAGGATTTCTTTGATAAAAGGCATTGGGAAAGGATCAGTAATGCAAGATGCGTTAAGTATCCAATAGTCTACACAAATTCTGATGTACCCATCTTTTTTTATGCTTATCGCTATGGGGCTAACCCACTCAAACTCATCGATAGGAGTAATAAATCTTATGCGCAACATACTATCAATTTATTTTTTAACCTGTGTATGCATTTTTTGATTCATTTGATAGGGTCATTTCCTTACTAGGCGAGCACCTTCAACCAGTTTGATATGAATTTTACATAAGGATGAGTCAATGCCCTTCATCTCACTATAATTCACAGGAAAGACATCTTGATATTCTTTCAACAGCTTGAACACTTTGGAGATCTCAAGATCAGACTAGTAATTACCCATAATAGCCATCTTTGGTGCATCCTCCATGCTAATGTTTCATTGTATGGTTTGAAGTGGTTCTAAGTATAAGTGGTGTGTATCAAGAACTATTTCATGAATAGTTTGAGCGTTATAGTCCATGAGGACATCCCAATGATTGGTCAATGGGTCAAGCTATTTGGACCTTTCACCTTCATCAACATTGAACACAATTTTTGCTTTCCTTTTCAAATTTCTTCACATTGTGCATGGTTGATGATAGGTTCTGGTGTAGAGGAAGATTGCTCAATTGGATCATTAAAAATGACCGATTCTTCTTTCAGCACACCATGTATGTTTCATAGTCAATCTTTGATGGGACTGGGGTCACTAATAACTACTTGATGCATTGCTTACAGTGTGAGGCAAAAATCCATCCTTAGGGATAATTAAGATAATGTTGAGACCATGTTGTTTTTTAATAAATGACATAAATGGTTACCCAGATGGTTTTCCTCATGAACACACCATGTTCTGGCCCAATTGCATAAGGTGTCATAAAATGTATGAACCCACAAATATTTTGATAAGAAAGATTCATCGGCCAACCACATTGCCTCAAAAGCTGCTAGGTGTGGTTTTGGTGCTCGAACCCCATAATAGTTGATTGTGACTCATACATGGTTGTCATGATGGAACTGATGATGTAAAGGAAAATGTACTTGGTCCTAATGAAGGAGATGCTCATGATGATTTTGTCACCACCTCGCCACCATGCCATTAAGAAGGTGAACCATGAGCACACATGATCAACATTAGAGTCGTAGAAGGCTTCCAATTACTAGACAAAGTCATGGACTTCCATTTATTCATGAAACTGTGGAGCTTCAGCAAGCCTCTCGAGCAGTGTAGCCACAATTGATCTTCACATGACTTATCCAGTGATAAGATGAACAAACCTATGGTGCTTGTAGTATTGGCATGAAATGTCTTCACAACTACCAATGACACCACACACTCTCCTAGTAAGGTCAGAGTCACCTTGGGCCCAACAATCATAGGCATTACTCATAGTATTAGAGAGGGACTATGTATCCATCCATCAGAGGATGCCATTAAGATTAGGATCATGACACTCAATTCCTCGATCTATGACATTATATAAGTGATTAATACCCTCATTTGTGCTAACAGGTTCTACATATAGGGGCCTATGTGCTTGGTCCAATGAGATTATGATGTACTGATTAATATTTTCAAAGCCAATATATCTCTTCTTAAAACTTAAATCAACATTATTAGCATAACACCAAGGATGACCCAATAGGTCTGGAAAGTCATCAGCCTCAACCAATTATATAACTTCAAAGTTACCCTTGAAAGTTACCCCAAAGATATCTATAGTTGCATTTTTAAGAAAGCCAATCGACAAAGCATGGGTTTTATTGGCCATAAACAATACAAGAGGTGATGGTTGTAAAGTCAGGCTAGCCATTTTTTTCCATGCATCCTTTGTGAGGACATTGAACCTAATACCAATGTTGACTAAAATGTCTTAGATCACTCATTCATCGATGGCAACATTCACCAATATTTCCTTGTCCTCTTATAGGTTAGGAGGAATAAGAGTATCTTATCATCAAGCATGGTTTAATCGACGATCTTCAGTTAGCCTTGACATCTGATGTTTAAGATAATTACTTAATTGTGGGATAATATCTTATTCCAATAAATGCTTGCAAAGTTCTTAGAAGTCATCCCATGTCACATCTTGATGTTTAGTGGCCTTCTACAAATCAACATGTTGGGCAACATCACAGTCCTTAAGAAATTGAATTTCCCCTTGTAATTCTCATACCAAAGTCATAATATCTTGGCACACTTTTTTATGTTGTTAAGCATTGGGATACCTAGTCACATGAGGCTCTTCATGTTGTACCTTCTCAATGGGTGGAATAGACATAGACTAGGACTGTCCACCACTGTGTGTTGTGATATTAACATGTTGGGTCATCAGAGTGGTAGAGCATAGTCATGAGTGTGGCTTCTCAATGCATATCATATTGGTATCTTTTTCAATTATTTCTTTGGTGAGAGTTGTGTATAAATCAGGGCATTCTTCCAATCGGTGTTCCTTTTTACAAAAAGCACATGTTGGATAGACCAAATAGTCTCACTAGCAGTGATCTAGAGACCCATATTTATAACACATCTATGGTGGAAAATTTCCACCTCCTTGTCCCCATCCTTAGCCTCATCCATGATATCCACCATTATCTTAATTATTTGAAATAGAAGTTTGTTGCATACAACGCGTGCATGCCTCATGTATATCATTGATAAGACAATAATCATTAGTGTCATGGATATATGCATCACATATCTTGTAGTAGTCAGACACTTTGGATTGTGTGTCCCTTTGTAATAGAGGACAAGGGAGAACATCGTGCTCTTCATGGAAATTTTCACAATACTACTTTTACAACATGGATGTTATTACGAGGATAATTGCTTCTATTACGAACCTCAGACTCACAATCGATACACCATAGACTGCTACAAGTGTCATGAGCATCGTTTGTAGTCAACTTTTATAACTATGATTCCATTGAAGCTATTTGAGCTTCCATAAAGGGACTGATTCTAGTATCGATGCTATCAATAGTTTTAGTGTAGAGGGTAGCTTCTAGGGCCTTATGCGGGTTGGTAAAGGTCCTCTGAGACAATGTCCATCTAAAAAGAAGTAACAAACCTCTCATGAACCGCTAGGCATGTTGAGTGGCATTAATCTTGAATGATAGCTTAGATAAGAGTGTCTTAAATCATGCATCGTACTTGCACACACTTTTAGTTAGTTCTTATTTTATATCCTTTAATGCACAATACTTTATTGCTCAAATTCTAGAATATCAAACTCTTGAAGAAATGTTATCTTGAGTTGGTCATAATTAACTATTGTTTGTTGAGGATCATACTTCCTATACCATTTGTGTGTTCTTTTTAGAAGTATAGTTGTAAATTACATTGCTTTCCGCTCAAAGGAGGTTATGCCACGTGCTCTCCAAATAAGTTCACACTTACGAACATGCTCTACGACATTCTCCATGCGTCGATATTCTGGTAAATAAGTGGTTGAGGTACTCATAATGGTGGTTGCTGAGAACTTCCAAGTCATGTTCTGGGGAGGGAAGTCCACCACTTCCTCTTACTCCACCTCCTATTCCACCAATCGTTCCACCACCTAGCTACCTCCTATGCCTTTGGCAACAACTAAGACACCTGAGATGTGAGACACGGTAGCAAGTTGGTTTATTATACTTGGGCCACTACTATGCCCACTATTTATGTCGGTCCACCAGGCATACCAAATTGGGCCATGAAACTATCTTGAATGGGAAAAGAAAGAGTTGATATGTTTTGGTTTACAACTTGCTCAACTAAAGGTTCTCTTACAAAGTCAATCTCTGAATCTACACTATCTATTTTCCAGTTATGTATGATTAATTCATCGAGACCAAAAACATGAGCTAGCATTATGGTTGGGGAATTGGGTTGGTTTTTTGGGGTTCTTCAATCTCCACTACCTAACTAGTTTCTCCCGTATATAGCAAAGCTAGTGTTGGTCACAGTTTGAGAGTCGATGAGTCCTTATGCTCTTCTGCTTCCTTACAAATCCTAACAACACTTATAGAGTCCTCTCATCCCCTTCCTACTTCACTTCCACCTATAATCCTTACCGAGCTTCATCATATTTATGCTTTCACAACTCCTACTGACTAGCTACCATTTCAAACCAACAATCCTTCACAAACACCCTTGCATTCCCCTCCCAACCATATTGCTCATGTAAGGATGAGTTCAAACCTTTGTAGGCAAAATTGCAAGTCCATAATCAATAAACAACTTCTTCACTTCTAATGGGAAATGCTTAATATACCGACCACATGGTTCTTGGAGAAACTAGAACATTACTTCTTCTCAACAAGAGTAAGTGACTATGGTGTACTCCAACATGTAGGTATTCAACACCCCTCTCCACCAGATATTAACAACTCATGTCCATGGTGCTCCCAAGTGTGTTAAAGCCCTTTAACGCTCTATCGTCCAAGATGTCCTTCGTCCAAAATTTCTTGACCAATCTTGAACATAGGCTGAGAGCCAAGCATGCAAATAAACAGGAACTTCTACAAAGAAAGTTTCATATAAGGAGCTATAGAGATGTTATTCAACCCATGCATGTGCAAAAACTCTTGGTTCAAGATATGAAATTGTAAAGTTATCTTCGACCCTAATAAGCCATCGTTCAATATTTTTGAGAGATAAATGCTCTAGCATTTTCCATCACTACGCAACAAACACTATGGGTCCCAATAATGGAACCAAAATGTTGGGTTTATTTTTTATTTGGACCTTTTTTTAGGGGTGCTAAAGTAACTAGTTCCCAACAAGCTAATGTGCTAGCATTTTACACAAGACTTAACTCTTGTGCGTTCACCCGAAGCACACAACAAGAAACTAGTTCTCATGTGTTGTGTCATGCGGTAATATAATTGTCATATATTGGTGCTTGATCATATACCTTAATCAATGACTAAACAAAAAAAGACACACAATTGTGGACCTAGTTTCAATTACGTAAATAAACATAATTATGATGACAATTACCATGAGATTTAGAGTATGCATTGCACATGTTCAAATAACATAGTTTCTATTCATTATATCCAAATAAGAACCATGATTTACATAATAAAAGTATTGGAAACTTAGTGATACAACTTAACTATCAACTGTAGTGCAATATCAGGATTACAATGATTTTTGTGATTTTGCTATTTACCACAATCAATCATTATACAATACCAAATGTTTAGTCGCATTATAAATCTCTACATAGGGGTATTTATACTTGGTTCTCCCCAACCAAGATGTTACATTAATTATCATACTTTTAGTGACTAGCCAACGATCTCTAGTGAACTAAGAGTTGTGGTCGTCATCTACTTTGTTTTTCCTATGGACCCAACCCTTGTGTCCCTATATTCCCATCGGTGTTGGATCCTCATTTCCAAGTGTCTACCTTTGTACGAGATGACCCAAACTCATGTGTAATTGAAGTTTGTTTTGTCCTTGAGAATTGCTCCTTAACCATTTCCCACTTCCTTTGTGCTCCTCGAGTCTTTTGTTGATATATCGAGTCCTTCATTCTCGGGTTCTCTATTTGTTATACCTCCCTTCTGACTATGTGTTCTCGCATCATGATCCCTTGCACCATGGTCTTATACACCATGGTATTTCATGCCATGGTTGTTTTGCACCATGCTTATTCTATGCCATGCTTATTATGCACCATGCTTATTCTGTGCCATTACCAAAATACTTAGCCAAAATTTGAGGTCCAACAAATAGGAAGCTAAGACTTTACACACCTCTATTGGTTCCATCCAGACCATGGGAATCTATCATCATGGATTTCATGACTGGGATACCTATGACAAGATAATAACATTACGTTGTGTTCATTGTAGTGGATTAGTTTTCCAAGATGGCTATCATGGTCACATGCACGAAAGACATTAACACGACTGACACTACACAAGTATTATTCAACCATGTTTGGGTTCATTTTGGGCTACCAACATCCATCATCTCCAACCATGATCTATGCTTTGTGAGTCACTTTTGGTAAGCATTGTGAGATTTGATGGGTATGCAATTGGATTGATCAAAATATGTTCATCCTTAGACAGATGTGCACATGCTCACATTTAGGATGACAATCTCTTGTACATCTAACATGCCTATAACAGGGTTATCCATAGTTAAACTAATCACAGTCCATTCCAAACATGTCTTGGGTTTCAACCTTCAACACCCCTAGACATCTCCTATCATGCATCATCAGGTACTGAGTTGCATGCATAAGAGTGCAAAGCAAACAAAGTTGAGAAGTTTTTGTGCCACATCCAGTCTGTTCACCAGCAGGTTCAACAAGTTCTACCTCACACTAAAGCTAAGTACAAGGAGTGTGATGATGCACATTGCACACCTCGTACATTCTGAGTTGGTGATAAAGTCTCATTGCAACTTCAGAAGGAGTGCTTCAATGGTCCACACCAAAAGATAAAGTCTTTGTGCTATGGTCCTTACACAATCCTGTGAATTGTTGGTGAGAACACTTTTGTTCTTGATCTACCTCAGTACTTGGGCATGCACCCAGTCTTTAATATGGAGCTTTTCAAGCCTTACACTCCATCGCTTCTTGAGCCAACAGTGACATAACATCCTTATGATTTGGATCCTAAACACTTGCACCCCACAAAAAAGGACCAAATCATCAAAGTGACAAACACATGCATCTACCTTGACACACATCAACTTTTTAGAGTGGTCAAGATTGGGTAATATGCTAATCAATCTAAGAGGTATAACTTATAACAACTTAGGTGTAATTCCCACAATTGCACACCGAGGCAATGGAGGCCATTGCTCTTCAATAAAATAATGAATGATCTGTTCATATCCCTTATGCAATTGAGTTCACTCTTCATTTGCTCTATTACATAATGAACACACCTCACCTAGTCTTACACACTCCTTTATAATAAGTTTGCTCATAAACTTCCATGCAAGTTTTATGATAAATCACAAACTCTTGTGCACTGATTGCCCCAAAACGTAGCTTATATGATTTAAAGCTCATTATCTAGTGCTAAGTCTTTCATTGACTTCTGTGCACTTTATGCCTCATAGTTCCACACCATGTCCTATGCTTGCTCATCAACTACCATACAACAGATTGCTTACGTGCCCATACTCCTGTGCCAAGTCCTACACTTGCTCATCAATTTTTGTGCCCATCATAGCTCGTAGCATCATGTGTTTCACACTTGTGGACTCGCTAACTCTTATGCTCTCTACGCACCTCACAATCTCATGCACCTAGCTAGCATCCACTCATGGTACATCAACTTCTTGGGCCCCACAACATAACCACATGTTGACCTGCCTTGGCCACATGCCCCAAGCAGTCCACCTACCTTTCTTGCCAAAAGGAGATCCCAGATTCAAATTTAAATGGTTGATAGTCTAGACGTTAATTATTTTTGCCATTGTCAATTACCATGCCTAACAAGATTAGAGTGTTATGGATATCTTCCTTGGTAACTGAATAATAATTATGACTGCTCCAATATTATACACTATAAATATGTAACATACACATTTTGTTCAAGGATATGCTTGAATCCAAACCTACGCCATTACACACAGTCATAACATCATTAATTTTTCTTGCGCATCTACTTGATATACATGCATTATTAACATTGTACTGTGTATTATTTTCCATATTCAATATTAATGAATATATGTTGTATTCCCTATAAGTTAATACTTATGCTCCATTGACTGTGTTTTGTTGTTTTGTATGAATATTGCAATATGCATTCATGCTACATAGCCATAACTCAGTTGTCCCCCCACACACCTCGATCCTAGGCCCTGTGGTGTGGATCAGTCCATGACCCAGATTTGAATGCACTAAAGCAAATGCAAAGCAAAATCCAGAAGCATCCAGGTGGTTGCATCCTTTTCTAGTAGGTATTTCATACAAGACACTTGCATCAAACCCAAATAATAACATCGACACAACCATCCCAGGCCGATGTTAATGTCCAAAGCTCCATAAGTGTTAGATCCAAATCTGACAACTATTCCAGAATTATCTTCCAACCTTATTCCTACCTATTTTAGATCCAACACTATGTCAACATCAAAATCAGTGAAGTATATTAATTCATTGTCATTTCCATACATAGCTTAGTTATACTTTGTATATTTAGATTAACTCAATTTGATAAATTTAGCATATGCCTATATTTGAGTTTAGCATCTAATTAGCCTGCTATAGATCTAATTATCATCCTCATGCCATTTCATATTTATATACCCCTTTATTCAAATCTAGGTATAAGAGTAAGATCACCTGGATCATTTGAGGGTTAAACCACCTCCATGGCTTCATAGATATCCAAATTGTTTTGAGTGAGATCCATTACTTCAAATAATCCTTGCCTAGATTCCACTTATATTTCCTCTAAATGACACAAAAGTTCCTGCTCACCATCATAGCTCTTCCTTTCAACTAAAAAATCAATGTGCTTCTTCTTTGACGACCTGAGATAGAGAGGATCCAATCTCTTTTGTCTACAAATTTGTCCAGTGAATTTCAATGAGCAAACATCAACAAAATGTCCATAGGCATGACATTGAGCACAATAAAAGGGCATTTTTGAATAATCAAGAATCTAAGCATACTTCCATATGCCAATATCAATCTCTATGACCTCAAGGAGACCTACACTAAGATCCATTTCAACCAAAATCCTACCCAAATATCAATAATTACTTTTTAAGCTATCCTCATCCCAAACCAAAAAAGTTTATGGCGAGTTCCCAATATCTTAAATAATTCTAGTAAACCACGGTTCCAAAGGTAAGCCTGGAAACTTAACCCATATAGGTTGCACTACTTTGGATTCCATTATTGGGTTGAAACATGGAGACCATTTCTTTAGTTCCAAGAAAGAAGAACCCGAAATCCATCTTCTCTATAAAATCCTCACAAAATTCTCTATTGACTTAAAAGAAAAATATAACCATCCCTTAGCCAAGGAAAAAAAACTTAGGCATATACCCTGAAAAGGGACTCCACACGTAATCAATCCAAGTCCTCAGAGACTTAGTTGAGCAACCCAAAGCCATCTTCTCTGTAAAATCCTCACAGAATCCTCTACTGACTTAAGAGAAATAACTAACCATCCCTTAGCCAAAAAAAAATCTCAGGCATATATCTTAAGAAGGGACTCCACACAAAATCAATCCAAGTCCTCAGAGACTTGGCTAAGCAAGGTCTACCAAAGAATATCTTGGTTATAGTCATGGCTTCCATCTCCATAACTTTATGGATAAGGATGACTTCCCCTAAGATAAAGTTTGTCCTTCCTTCTCTTAGCTTGACATATCTTTTCTTCTTCTTCTCAACTGGAACAAAACTCACTTGAGTAGGAAATTCATCTGTAGATTGACCAAAGCACTCTACTTACTAAAAACTACCTCGACCAAGTCCATCCACATGAATCTCCCCTTTATTCTCAATTGTTTTGAATTAAATGACAATTCTCAAGATCTAATTTCCAAAAAACCCAAAATCCCCATCATAAGAGCTACGACACTAAGAATGCTAAAAAATTTGCTCTAAGTCCATATGGGTAACCTCCAACCAGTAGCTAACAAAGCAATGGCCTACCATATCGCTGACCATTTGTGCCATATCTCGCTCCATCTTCCACTTATGAATTAGGTTTGCATTGATGGGACAAATCCCTTCCTCACCAAAAGGATCTTGAGAATAATCAATAGGATCATCGTCGTTTACCTCTTCACATACACCTACCATCGGATAAAAATTAAACACATACAAAATGAAGATAAAAAATAAAAGAGAACTTCCCCTACCGCCACCAAAATCCAAACTAGTTAGAAACAATAGAACATAACTAACACCACACCAATCTAGAGCCGAAATCTTCAAATTGTCAATGTAATCGCCACAATCCAGGAACTTTTAATACAATCCTTGTATGTCACGACCTAATCAGACATTATTACCATTCCATAATATGCCAAATGAAGAGTCAAAACCCTATGCTAGACCAAATAGACACCAACATCTACTCATGTGGGTTAACAATTTATAGAGGTCTTATTTTCACATTTCATCAAACAATTCTCGTGTATAGTGTCTTCTATGTAGATACTCAACTAGCAAGCAGATGTCAAAATGTAGGTCCTATTGTTGTCCTGCACCTAAAGAGATAATAAATAGTCTTCAACCTCACTGATCACTTAATCCATCAGAAACAATTAAAACATAACTGCCAGTCATGCTACAAATTTTGTGCATTTCGTTAGACAGATTGCAACCAACCTCTTATAATGGAATCGGTCAATAAAAAATTATTAAATCATTTTCATGTGTGTATAAGTGCTCAAAACACAAATGGATCCTATGAGTGAATGGTAGTCCACTAGTGCTACTCACCCTATACATCTCTTTACAACATCCCACTAAAAGATCATTCCAATATCTCTATCGTGTTCCACATTTCCTTCCAACCCGACTTGAAAGCAACACCAAAATTTACTTACCATCTAAAGCACCAAAATAAAACAAGTGGCAATAATGGGAGCACTAATTAAGTTATCCCTTCAAAGATTAAAAAAATTATTTGCAGGTTCAGTCATATTATCTTTCAAGCTCCCTAGATACTTATCTTCCATTCTAGTTAGTTAGTCAAATAAATTCTCTCTCTCTTTCTGTGTGTGTGTGTGTGTGTGTCCTCAAAGGTGCAAGTTATGTTGGAAGGGCCGTAATTTTATGTTTGGGTAGAGTGAAGTTTTGTAAAGTGAAAGTGTAAATCGGTAGTGGTACTTCACTCAAAACCCATGACTATTGACCCCGTCTCACCTTTTGTGCATGAAGTATAAAAACATTATAATTTGATATTCAATTTAATAATCTTTCCAAAACATATTTTCACTGCTTAATGATCCCTTGGATTTTATGTTTTTTGCTAGCAGGGATAAATAAGATGTTTAAGAACACGAGCTCTAATTATGACATATTTTCTTGGAGTTTGGTGTTTCCATATGTTCTTATCCTTAATGTAATTGCTCTAGGTGTCAACATATTGACAAGATGGACAAATGAAAACTACAAGATAGACTATGGGACCTCAATGTCTTGTCCCCACATCAATGATATTATAACACTAATCCGAGTCGCACATAACATGTGAAACCCTACCTCAATCAAATCAACTCCCATGACATCCTCGTCCACCCTTAATAATATAAAACAACCAATCAAAGATGCCAACATCTTGTACGCTGTAAACCCCTTAGCAATGAGCGCAGGTCATGTAAATCTAATAACTACCTAAATATGGATCTGGTATAAGATTTGGGCCCTCTAGTTTACAATATTCCCTGAAATACCATATCATTGCCCATCACCATCACTACCCAACTCATTTTTGAAGTCTTTCACCACTTACATGTTTTGCACAAACTTGTCTTTCCCACTGCTCTTTATAGCTTAAATTCACTATAATTTCTCTCATATAAAGAAACACACAATCTCATTTTCCACCTTCACCTCTACCCAAAAATATAAAATTATTGTTAAATAACACTTGGTATACTTGCACTTTGGGGAAACTGGGGGTCGGTGTTCGCCCGTGTGAATACGAAAGAAGACGGATTTGCTCGCCTTTCTTTTGCGAAATTGCAACCAACCCTGCGAAACTTTAAACCAAAAAAGCCGCAGCGACAGGGCAAGAAAACCATCAATGGCAGCATACCCTCCACCGCCTGCTCCATACTACCACCATACTTTTGCTCCTCCGCATCTACAGGAACAGCAATTTCATCCCTCTCCTTATTACGCAGCAGTAGCTCCACAGCCTCAGCCGCAGTACACACAGTATGTGCAGCCGCAGTATACATACAACGACGAGGTTCGAACCCTCTTCATTGCTGGCCTTCCTCTGGACGTTAAGTACCGAGAGGTTTATAATCTCTTTCATGAATTCCCGGGCTATCGATCGTGCCAGCTCAAGCATACATCCAAAGGATCGTCGCAGGTATTTATACCATTTCATCATTTTTTTTTTTTGGGGTTATTCGGCGGTATTTTTCCCCGAGGCGTAAAACCCTAGTGGATAGGTTGTGGCACGATTATGTCGCTTTGATTGCTATTTTATAAATTTTTTAAATCCATCTTTCGCGATTTTTCTTTCTTCTATAGCTCAAAACTCTAGTTGATAGGTTATGGCATTATTTTGTCGCTTTTATTATTCTTATACATGTTTCATTAATCCATTTCTGGCGACCCTATTTGATAGGTTATGGCATGATTTTGTTGCTTTTATTGTTCCATATGTTTCATTAATCCATCTTGGTTGATTTTTTTCTTTCTATGGCATAAAGCCCTATTGGATAGGTTGTACATGATTTTGTTGCTTTAATTATTGTTCTACAAGTTTTTTAAATTCATTTTTGGTTTTTTCCTTTCTATGGCTTAAAACCCTAGTGGATAGATTATGGCATGATTTTATAGCTTTTATCATTTTTCTATACAGTTTTCAAATCCATTTTTGCCAATTTTTATTTAAATGGCTTGAAATCCTAATGGATAGGCTAATGCATGATTTTGTTGCTTTTAGTATTGTTATTATTTTTAATTTGGGATTTTTTTTGCTTTTAACATTTGGATTAGGTGCTACCACTGAGGGGTATCTCTTTTGATAACTCCACCCTGGACTTGCACCTGGCCTCTTTCGTTAGGGTACGTCACACACAGCCAGTTAGATGCAGTTGTTTACTCAATTTCATTCTTTTATCACGTTGGCTGAGATTTGAACTTGGGATCCCCTTATGAAAACCTTGATTTTCCCAAAGCTCATTCCATTTGGCTGTATTATTATTAGCAATTTAGCATTATATTGTTGTTATGGATAATTGTCCTGGGTTACTATTCAGTTTACAATGAAGACGGGGCAGATGCCTGTCTGCAAGTAATTGGTAGGTCATGAGGTGTCCAAATGTTTCTGACAGACATGAACCTGGCACTTGACAAAGTCAGCAAACCCGTCAACTGCAATATTTAAATTACTCCCATTTTCCTGTTTAAAACATTTCATGTGGCCACTTGAACAGGAAAGTAAGAGCGGTAATTCCCTTCATTGGACCGAGGCCTTAGCAGGGAAACCGCGTTAAAATGAATTTTTTAAGTAAAAGCATCAATAAAAAAAATAAAAATAAAAAATCGGGGATGTATCCTCCAAGTCCCCAAGTCCTTGATATGTCTGGGACGTCACCAAAATCTAGGAGATGTGTCCCTTTGTAACACTGTTCTCAACAGAATAACGGAATAGTTGTAGGACAATTCCAAAGGCTAAATGGTATGCCATAATTTCCCAACTTAGTCCATATAGATCCATATCATTTTCAACAGGTAAGTGTAGTGGGACTTGAATGCTGAATGTTCACAAGAAATTTTCACTGCTTCAGTCAAAATATCAGGCAGTTCTGTACACTCTATCAAGGCCCAAGTAAAGATTCCATGCCTCCGAGGAATTGAATACTGCATTGTTTCTCTGCATCCGCATTAGCAGTTTGCCAAACTGAATTTGCATAAAAGCTTGTGACAGTTGCTTAGGTGGAGCACAAAGATTCAAACTTGTACATTCTGTTCTAGTGTTTTAGTTCTAGTCATTTTTTAGGCTTCTAGGGTTGTTTTTACCTTAGTTCCGTTTGCCTTACGGGGCCACTTGTGGAAATTAGTATACTTTCTTTCTTTCATTCTTTGAGAAAGTTTTCAGCCTCTTTCTCAAAGACATCAAGACATATTCCCCTGCCCATCCAAGCTTAGGAAACCATGCAACAACCGTAGCTTCTGCTGTATGTTCCACATCATCATCTGCTTCAAATGCAGCTACAGGCCCATACTCTTTTACCAAGTGTGTTTTTGACATTTTGTATTCTTGCATGTTCCACAAACTTCCGAGTTACCAAACTTGATCTGCTTCAAGCAAAATGCAATTTTAGCTGATACCTCAACCGCAAATGCAACTGTACTGTCAAGATGTTTCATCTACATATTATATTGAGTTCCTTAATGACACATCTTCTTGCAAACTCAATACCAACATGGATTTTCTCAGATTTAACAAGAGAATATTAGCAGTATAAATTACTACTACAGGTACATTCGTTTCTATTAGGTCACTGTTAAATTGATGGAGATTGCAAAAGTATAGCTGTCTTATGGATAAATGGACATTTTTTTCTACTGCTGGAAACTTTTTTTTTGCTGGATTGTGGAACAGTTGATTTAAGCTAGCCTGACACAGGAAAGGTTTTTTGGTTAAAAAATCCAATGGTATTTAGGAAAATGATTGTTGTAACCAGTTGACATGTTTATTAAAAGCACACATTGCTGATGAGTCTAACAACTCTTTGAAAGCACATGCAACTTTCATGCATGATGTCCCAAAAATGTAATCTAGGTGGATTGCCTGTTGGATATTTGAGTGATGAACTAATATCTGATTTGAAAATGCTTTATATGTATTCAAGGGGACTGCTTAAAGCATGTCAAACAGTAAACATATAGACAATGAAATTGTGTTTGTAGCTTTTAACAGACAGGCACATCAAGGGAACAGTGACATATCAGATGCAGCACCTTAACCAAAATTAATAGATCAAGATAGAAAGATATAAGAGATTAGCACCTCTAATGCCTTCCTTTTTTTTTCCTTATTCAAATGTAGTGCCTTGATGCCAATATGTTGACAGGTTTCTCTTTTTTGACATCTTCTGCATTCATTTTTCCTAATTCTGGCCCTTGCCCTAGAATTCAAATTTAAACAACCTTTTCTTTCAATAAACGGTAAATAAATTCTAGTTTACCGAGATATTTTTCTCCTCTCAGAATGTCTTTTTCCATCCTTATCTTGACATATGATGTAAATTAACTTCTAAATGTAGAATGACATATAGCTTACTAGGATAAATTTTCCAGGGTTTATATAAACTGTTATTTTACGGTCTTCCATATTTCCATCTCTCAAGTTGTTTCACTGATACCCCATTTAGAAAAGTATCACCAGGTTCTTTATCAGTTTAGGTGTTCTGCACTTCAGCCCATGCCAAGGAGTCAACCAATGAGACTGTTCTATAGCTGTTAACTTTAGATGTTAACATACTCTTTGAATGTTGAGTCACGCACTGGAAATTATTTTTCTTTATCAAGTCTTTTGGTGAGCTAATGAACATGAATTCTATAGATTAGAATTGCAGTCTTTGAATAGTTAGACAATGGTTATTGTTCAAATGTATGCATCTATGCTCTAAGAGAAAAAGCTGACTCCACCTTATGCAGTATATCTACATGAAATTTGTGTTCTATAGCTGGTAACTTTAGATGTTAACGTACTCTTTGAATGTTGAGTCACGCACTGGAAATAATTTTCTTTATCAAGTCTTTTGGTGAGCTAATGAACATGAATTCTATAGGTTAGAATTGCAGTCTTCGAATAATTAGAAAATGGTTATTGTTCAAATGTATGCATCTATGCTCTAAGAGAAAAAGCTGACTCTACCTTATGCAGTATATCTACATGAAATTTGTAAATTATGAACCTGTTCCTTAAATTCTATGTATTCAATTAAGTTTAATGAATAATTTTATATTTCATTTTGCTACACTTGAAGGTATTATTGAATTCCTTTCAGCTGTTATCTTTTACCGTTGGTGTGATTTTAACTCAAATTTCATTTATTTGACTTGAACAGGTATATGCATTTTCAGTCTTTTCATCCCAGCAATCTGCGTTAGCCGCAATGCATGCTTTAAATGTAAGTACCACACTATATAAGTAGGCATTAAAACTTTTAGAGGGCAGGCATATCCATGTTATTCTAATTTGGTATTTTACTGTCTATTGATATGATTATAATATTTAGATGAAGTTGCACTAAAGATGCACTATTTATGTAATAAGCCTCCAGCTCGATTTATGCATGACATAAATAAATCCTTCAGAATATGTTTTTGCATAACGGCGATCATTATAAGTTATAACAACAGAAAAACAATGATAAAATTGACCAATTTGAGCTGGCCATCTCCCAACTCATTCAAGAAGGCCAACTCTTTTAAAGTAACAAATGTGAAGATAATCCCCTAGCAATCATAGATAGGGTCCTTATTCACAGGCCTGACTTAATTACACCTAACAGCTTGATAATAACTAGATGGGCCTCACGAGCGATGCCAAGTTTGCAGAACTATAATTTCCAAAATATTGCAGGCAGGACCCTGGTGTTTTCAATACTTAAATCAATTTCTTAAAGCACCAGAAGGTCTCGAAAGTGTTGGACCAGAAACGTCCCTCATAAGTGCAACATCTTACCAATGTGGCTCTATACATTGTTTTTGATAAGGGGGTGTTCTGCAATAATTACAAACAGATAGCACCCATCTGACACAGAGATGATGCGAAAAGTGAACTGTGTTCATTGACAATAAAATTCTTCGTCCAAGTTAACAAATCTATCAAGTTTGTCAACAAAGATGTTTCCCATTAAATTGTGCAAGTTGAAAATCTGGAATGAACGCATTCAATGTCCAGCCATAGATGAACTTTAAGTCTTTTAATAATTGACATGCATAAGAGGAGTGAGAATGCGAAGGAAAGAGCAGCACTTTCTTCATTATAACACGTACTTATAAATCTACACGACGCATTTTATAACTGTTAACACAGATGCACAACTTAATACATGATTAGAAGAAACCAATATTTTACTAAGTGCAGTTCTTTCTCTTTGTGAAACTCCCCACAATGGCACCCCTGTGCCATCAAGTGACAAATGTTCTTTCAATTGTGAATCTAGTCACATATTTTATAGAACAAAGTTATCTTATAATATGTGAATCTTGTTATGGAACCAAAGTTTGGCTCATGGAATCAATCTTTCTTCCTATTATCAGTTCAATGCCTTCCAATTATGATCCAATTGATCAATCAACATGCCATTTTGCTTTTGTGTTCACCAGAGTGAGGAATATGTCATCCTATTAGCATATCTAGTTACCCCTACTTATGTACCTCTAACATCCTGCCCTTTTTCTGCATCCACCAACCCCTCCAATGCACCTTAGGATTCCTAAGCATTCATGAATTCATCTTGTGCTATTAAGACTTCTTTGCCTCACAAAGAATCCATAATGATTTGTAATCAAATTTCTTTCGTTTTTTCCAGTCCTGGTCCGTGCATTCTGAAATCATTTCTTCTCATGCATTTCCATCACTTGGCAGATTGCATCTCTAGTTTTGGTAGTGATCTGGCCTCATTATAAATTGCTATCCCATGCTTCTTGTAGTGTTTGGGATTTGTAATGATTTTACTTATTGATGGGATGTTATCAATCGTCATCATTGTATGATTGTATTTTTGAGATATGAATTAAAACTACTATATATAGCAAATTTAACCCAAAACACAATGACATCAAAGGGAGAGATTATGGAAGCAAATAAAAAATAATAAGGAAATTCTTACCATTGCCTTGCTCCTCTTATCCTCTCTCCAAGATCTTCAAGTGTTTTTTTTAATGATTATTGATTTTTGTTTGTGGATTGCTATGGCTAGACTCGGAATTTTGGCATGATTTTGGCTTCAAGACTTGATCAATGATCGATTGATTATATTGGCATGGAGGTCTTATGGCTTCCTCTATTGGTTTTGCCATGGAGGAGTGGCTTGTTTAAATAGAGGAGAGGGAGGATTAAAAAAGAATAAAAAATTCTTTGGAAGCCTCTAGAATAGAGGCTTTTAGAGAGGAAGGGCTAAATTAGAGAGGATTCTAGAATTGGAGAATTCTATAATCCATTTAGGGGTTAAGCAAGATTAGTAGGGGATTATGATAGGTGATCAAGGACTAGGGATGTAGGAGAGCCTAGGAGTAGGCTAGAGTAGGTGGGTCATGGGAATTTTGAATTCCCAAATAATGGATAAGTGAAATTAGTTAGTAAATAATGAGGGTTAGATGAATTTATTGATTTGTGGGGTAGAAATAAGGCTAGTGGATGAAGGAGAATGAAGGGGGCTGTTAGATAAATGACTAGAAGGGGTGATATGATTTAATGGATTAATTAGGATAAATAGCGGGATTAGTAAAATGGTCAGGGCGAGCAGATTTAGATGCTTACATTTTGCTCCTCTTTGAAAGGACATTGCGAGTGGACGGAATGGAGGGAATAATGGTCTTTCAAATAAAAACCATTTCATGGATGAATGTTAGTAGATATGATGCCTCCTCGAGGGGACATGCTGGGAAGAATGAGACGGATGGCCACTCGAAAGAGAAAACGAGGGGTGGGATGTGACGAATAGACAAAGGGATGGGATGTGAGATAAACGATGAAGAAAATGAACTCAACCTAAGCAATGAGCTACAAAGTGCTGATGCCTCTGACAAAGACATATGTACAGGGAGTGGAAACGATTGTGTGATGGTTGTTGACACATCCCAAGGGGGAATCAATCGTAACAGGATGAGGATAAGATAAAAGGCCGCAAGCTTTAGACATATCCTAGGCAAGGACACATGCCAGGGAGAGCTACGAACCAAGATAATGATTTAATAAGATTGAATTATGAGTGTAGCTCGAACGTTGAAGTCGAGCAATACGATGAAGGATAGGAGCGAGAAGAAGGGATATGATCGAGTGACCAAATGGACTGCATGGCGTCGAATCAATGAGCCACAATGTGACTAATAGCAACAATATCCCTAGCAAGGACACGTGCAAGGGAAAAATAGTAAAGTTATTGTCTTGGTCATGCCCCAATCGAAGGAGAAAATTGTAAACTTTAAATGATGAATTGACCAATCAATGATAATGGATGATTGATGGAAAAAAAGATGGATGTTGTGATTTGTCAGGCCCAATCGACAGGTGCGGGCGATTGATGAAAAGATTAAGGAGATGATTGTGGGGATGACGATTGATCAATAGATTGATTGATTAAGGATTGAGATTATAGCTTGAAGTATTGACTGATGCAAGATGCAAGATGCAAGGATGATGGACATGATAAATATAACGGTGAATTGGAAAAAGAATCGAGTGGTCGAGTTGACCTTAGACACGTTATGTGGCTAAGTGCTGCCTACACAGTATAAAAAGACCTTAGGCCAATGTAGTTCAGACTAAATGATAGATGACATTTGAGAATGATGATTATGGATGTTAGACATGTTAATTGTTATATAGAGGATGCAACTCAGATGTTAGATTAGGATAAATGATGAGAGATGAAAGATGATTAGTATATAGACGTGATGACAAATGGCTTGGATGATTGGATATTAGACAATTGGACTGAATTGATTAACTTGATGATGTGATGATGATTGATTAGATGATTAGGTAGGTGATGAGGATAGGAGAAATGATGAGTGTGTCTATTATCAAGCCATCATTGTTGTAATAAGGCTCATCATAGTCTAAGCCATCCAATAGATATGGCACTTGGTAGGATGCCTCATGATATAAGCATTACCAAGAGGATGTTATGCCAAAGTGCATAGCGGGGCAAATAATGAACTCTGCATCATCGAGGGCAGCTAAAAGCATCATTGTAACTTTTTAGTGTCATCATAGCATCCTCGTTTATTGCCCAATAGACAAAAAGAGACATGATACAAGACTAAAAAGAAACATAGACAAACAAACAAAACATAAGACAAACAAGCCAAAGATCAACACACACAAGTATCTACATGCGGTGTCATAATGTCTTGTCTAATGGTCTTGATGAATGTTGACAGGATGATTTGATCAAGTGATTAGTTGGACTAGGTTGGCCATGATGATCATGATGTGAAGTAAAAATGGATTAAGGATATGGGTTTAGACAAGGGTATAGATTTAGTGTAGATTAGGGATAGATCATAGAGACTAGTCGACTTGAGTATTGACCATGTCATGATCTTACATGAGAGACTTATGACATATCAAGCTAAAGTTAGACTAGGTTAATGCTAGCTCAAGATAGAAGATTATATTTGCCTCGGTTTGGAATATGGGATGAAAGACAAGAATGAGATGGATGGCTATGATTGGGGTTATGAAGGATGAAGGACATGGAGATGGATGCGAATAGGAGAATAGGCATAAGATAAGACATCTTGGGATATTTGTCTTTTTCCAAATTTTATGATAGGGTTTTTGGCATCTTTCAATTTTTAGGTCTTTTTGGAATATGTATTTACACTATACAAAGGGGGTTACAAGCAAATGGAATACTAGGCCTAGCAACCAAGATAAAGACTGACGAAAGAATGGATGGGATGATAGTGATGCGGAAAAGGGGATGAGGACCAAAGAAGGATAGACTAGGGATTGCCAATGACCACACCATGAAAGAATCAAACATTTAATTGCTTAAGTGTCCATTGGAGGATATGCCAAGATTATTCCAAAACTTTTCTCAAGACACCTTCCATGTCCTTACAAAGGTCAAGACTGGGGGAAATTATGGACAATAGGATGCAATACATGATGGAAGATGATAGGTATGATTGATGGACAAAGGATGATATGGATGGGATTGATGGAATGGATTTTTGGAATGACTCAAAATTCACTGAAAATGATTTAAAAAATGCACTCAAGAAAGGACAATTTGAATGCAAAAATGAAGATAAAAACGCAACTACAAAAGGTAAAACCGCAGATACACAATCAATTCAGTGCAAAATCGCTACTAGAAAGCACAAACCGTAGGGTTGAGACAATACCATGACTCACAAAAATGCGGTTTTGCTGACTGTTGATTAACCGTGACTAGAACCGTATGGTTATTCAAACCGCAAATTGCTAAGCAATACCAAGAATCAATAGGCAAAATCGTGAGTTGAGATTGAGATTTTGCAATTCTATAGAAAACGAGTAAGTCTAACAGCAGACTAAGATTATTCAATTTTTTTTTACAAAATGATATAGGTATTTACAAGATTATTTTAACTAGATGAATGTTCTGATTAGATTATCAAAATCGACACTTGAACCTGCAAAACCACCACTGTTAATCAATAACGCTTCTGCACATCTGCGATATTGAAACAAGTAGCTGGAGAGGCATTTGGATGTTTTAGATTGACTTGAACAACACCTTGCCTTCCTCTTGTGATTAAATGACAAATAAACAGAGACAGATTATTAAAAGACAACAATTTGATTTGACGGGTTTTAAAAATAAAGATCAAAGTCACCTTTTGCGAAGGCAATATTGCAACTTCAGAGACAATATTGCAACTGCAAAAATGCATTTTTTGCAATAACGCAACTAGTTAAACGCGATTTTGCAATACCGCAACTAGCAAAATGTGGTTTTGCACAAACTACTCAGCGAGTCAAAATGGTTAATAGTGAAGTATTGCAGTCAAGGCAAAATCGCAACTATCGGGGTCAAAATCACAACTTTATAACAAAATTGTCTTTTAGGAATTTGCAGTATTGCAAAAGTTAGAACCCTGTCAAAAACAAGCCGTTAGCAGTCAAAAGGACGGTTAGTGCAAAATCGCTAATCTTATGGCAAAAATGCAGATGCAATATCGTGATTTACAGAGCAAAATTGCTTTTCGCCTATACGTGAAAATTTGATCAAATTCGGAGCTTGTTCTTCGTTCAATCAGTGCTACAAGCTGTCAAAAACACTATTAACATGCAAGATGGTAAAATTGAAGGGGTTCTCCCACTGTGGTCGCCAATGTATGATTACATTTTTGAGCTATGAATTAAAACTACTATATATAGCAAAATTAACCCAAAACACAATAACATCAAAGGGAGAGATTATGGAAACAAATCAGAAATAATAAAGAAATTTTTACCATTGCCTTGCTCCTCTTATCCTCTCTCTAAGATCTTCAAGCAGATTTTTAATGATTCTTGAATTTTGTTTGTGGATTGCTATGGCTAGACTCAGAAGTTTGGCATGATTTTGGCTTTAAGATTTGATCAATGATCGATCAATTGATTATATTGGCATGGAGGTCTTATGGCTTTCTCTATTGGTTTTGCCATAGAGGAGTGGCTTGTTTAAATGGAGGAGAGAGGGAGGATTAGAAAGGAATTAAAAATTCCTTGGAAGCTTCTAGAATAGAGGATTTTAGAGAGGAAGGGCTAAGTTAGAGAGGATTCTAGAATTGGAGAATTCTAGAATCCATTTAGGGCTTAAGCAAGATTAGTAAGGGATTATGATAGGTGATTAGGGACTAGGGATGTAGGAGAGTCTAGGAGTAGGCTAGTGTAGGTGAGTAGCAGGTTTATGAGAATTTAAAATTCCCCAAAAATGGATAAGTGAGACTAGTTAGTAAATAATGAGGGTTAGGAAATAATGGTTAAGTGAGATTAGTTAGTAAATAATGAGGGTTAGATGAATTAATTCATTTGTGGGGTAGGAATAAGGTTAGTGGATGAAGGAGGATGAAAGGGGCTGTTAGATAAATGACTTGAAGGGGTGATATGATTTAATGGATTAATTAGGATAAATAGGGGGATTAGTAAAATGGTTAGGGCGAGTAGATTTAGGTGCATACAATCATTATTCATAAATAGTCCATCTTCATTTATTGATCTTCTTTCTCAATTGTTTAGCTATTTGTTTTTTAGTTGATTTGCTTGTCTTTTTTAAATCTAATGTTGCATTATTTTTTAAGAAGGTTACATTCTGTCTAATGTTTAAAGTTGCAAAGTTCGAAAACTTCATATCATTAATTACACACTCATGCTGCTTACAAGGATGCAGAATTAAATACAACCTCTGTGTAAGGTTTACATAATGTGTAATGTCCCCAAATGGGACAAATTAGGGCCAAAGGGGTTTTCTCCAAAATCTTTAAATCTGAAATGAAAATCAGCAAGCCCTAAATTGAGAATTTAATTTTCTAAACCTTTATTTAATTCCAGAAACCCTAAGCGCCAAAAAGAGAGGGTTTTATGATGAATTTCTGCAAATAAAATTCCTTGAAATAATTTGAAAATATTAGTAAAATTTCAGATTTAAATCCACATAAATAAATACATTTTTTTCTCCTTTTTTTTGTACTTTCCATGTCAAAAATAGATGAATGAAAAATCAAATTTAATATCTAATTTTTTGCTGCTGTTCGGAAATAAAAAGATCTTCAAACCCTTGCTGAAAATTGATGTCAATCTCCGAAAATTATAGGAAAAATGCCAGCGCCTTATTTTGGCATGAAAATTATCAATTTGACCCTCCTACGTCAATCGCCCTGTTTTCAAGAAGCCTGGAAAAATAACAGAAAAATAGAGGGACTATTTTTGCCTTCCACAAGCAAGAAAATATTTGAAAACTTGTTAGAAAAATTAATAATAATTCTGCAAATTATTTATTATTTTTTGTTTTTAAAATCCTTCATAAATTGTCAAAAATTCCACAACAATAATAAAAAAAATATTAAATAATTTCAGGTAATTATTTTGTGAATATTTTGACCAAATAGAGCCTTCAAACCTTAGCGCCAACCTTCCCAAGTGGTTCGCTCCATTAGCAAAATTAGTATAATAATTTAGCAAAGCCAAAATGCAAGTAGAATATCACCAAACCCTCAAGAACAAACATCCAAACCCTCCAAAGTAGTTCTCCCCACTCCTTAGGGCATAAACAAGCTTTTTTTTCGCAAGGCAGTGTCAAAAGACGCCTTTTAAGATTGATCAATCACCAAAGTAGAGAACCTTTATTGAGCATGCATCCCAATAGTTTTTTTCAAGCATGAAGAACAATTTATCAAAATTCAGCATGTCCTCCATTGTAGCCTTTGCCATGTATTTATAACTTTCCAAAGGGTGTGAACCGCTTTGGAAAGATAAAACACCTTTCCTTATCTTCACTTTAGCTCCCATGCCAAAATCTTTCTTTTGAATAATATATTAATTATTGGCTTTAATCAAAATAGTAATTAAAATTACTTTAAGGCAAATAAATCAATATTTAATTCACTTAAGCATTTTAGTGGTAAAAATCACTTTTAAGATATTTTATTAATTAATTAATACTTGTCTTATGATAAAAATCATTATTTCGACAAGTAATAAATAACCAATAAAATAACATTCCTTAAAAAGGGCTCCCTTAGTCTATGGAGAGATAGACTAAAGGTCGAGGGAAAAATGGGGACATTGCAGTCCTCCCTTTTCAAAATTGCTTGCTCTTAAACAATTGCAAAATCCAAGTGGGTGTTCCAACACTCTTTATCAAACAATGTTCACATTTACTTATTTTCCAATGAAGGAAATCCTCACTTGCCTTTTTCATACTGCTGTTCCTGTACTTTGGGGGCTGCCCCCAAGTGCTATATGTGTCCTCATGGCCTTCCAAAGGCTCCACATGTTTCCAGCCACAAACCTCTTTCAATACCAAGTGGTGGATGAGGAAGCTCTTTTCCCTTATACCCTCCAAGGAAGTGATATGTGGCCAAAAGATATAAGAAAAAACATAATAGAATTTGATTACCTTGCTGCCCCAATGGTAATGACTCCTCAGATGCCGTGTTATCATTCTCCAATCATGCAAAAAGAAATCAGCTAGGTACCATCTTATAAACTTACCATGATGTGAGGTTTCAAGGTAGTACAATTTAACATATATGGGCTTTCTTGTGCACACCATGTGCCCTACCCAAAGGCTGCCCGTTATCAATATTCCCATGTTGGTATGTAACACTCCATAAGCTCATCAAGAGTCTCCAAATGCTTATCAATGAGAGCTGTACCCTCGTCGTGCATGTGCTACTTCTATTACTTGCAAATGGAACCCAAACATGCATGTTTCCAAAACCTTGCAAAAGATGGAATGTACCCCCAAAAATCAGTTTTTCCTTCTTCATGATACTGCTGTCAGTACATGCTTAATTTTGATTTTTCATGATGACAAAATTCAGAATTAATACTCGTGCTTTCTCCTCTTCCCAAGATTTGGGGGATGCCATCATAAATTCTTACCTTGCCATACCTGTACCTAGTATGTTGCTCAAGAGAATTCAATGTGTTATGCAACTCAAAATAGTAGCTCTCATACCTCTTATCATGCTTTGAACCTATCCACAAGGTTCACTTATGAGTTGAAACCTCTCCCCATAGATTGTGCATGCAAATATGTGAGCTATCATAGTGAAACACAACCATGTCTTTACTCAGAAATTTTAATTCATTCATTACCAAGATGATCCTTAATGGGCTCTCTAACTCCATGCCTCCCCAACAAACCATCATGGACTTATATGACAAATATTAGGAATGCAAAACTGAATCAATTTAATATGCTTAGCAAGGCTGCCCATAATTAAATTCATCTCATGGAAAACCATTAGAGGAGGTGTGCTCCCATAGTGTGCATTCCAAAGTGTGCTACGACCTTCGTTATACGATATCAATTTTTCTTCATCTTGAAAATGTAATCCTTCCATTTGTAGAAAGAACACAAGCTTAATCAAATTGGAAAACATACATTGTAAGTGCATAACATAATCATTTAAACCTATTGGTAAGGATTCCCTTATGTAAAAAAGATGTCCTCTTGGCTGTCCTTTGTTAGATTTCTCACACATGTATGCATCATCAAACAAACCCCACCAATTTTGAATTTTATCCCTTATTATATATTGTTGTTCTGTGTCCTTATACTTCCTCTTTTTTCTATGCAAATCGTGACCCCGGTCATTGATATTTTCAGAATTTATGGACAGCTAAAAGTACATAACAAAATCAGACGTGAAAGGGTTGTAATAGAGATGTAGAAACTAAGTTTTCTGATTGTACCAAATCAAAATTATACCTAGCAACATTTTCCCTTGTCACAAGTGTTAGAATGCTCCCAAAATCAGATTTATTATGCATGATAGGTCGCTGCCATAGATTGCTCAACCCATAATTTTTGGGAGTAAAGTTTCCATACCTTTCAACAACTTTTAACCTCTTAGTTGGCTACCTTGTATTAGTTATGCTTCTCTCTATGGGGGTCCACGGCCCAAAATGTTGCCAATATTTTTTTGATTCTTTTTTCATTCCCACGGAATTAGTCATAAAGAATTTAAAATCATGATTGAGAACCTTTGTAAAATTAAAAAAATTTCCAAGATCCCATACCTCTTGGTGCCAATAATTGTGAACTTGAATAAAAGAATCCTCATGCCTCAATTTGCAAACGATATCCTTTTATTGATTGTAAGTCCATCATAGTGTTTTTTTCCTTCAAGCATTCTCTCATCTCATTGTGCATTGATCTATCAAGAGGATCCTTTGTGCCATCCAACCTTGTCAAGGCTTGCACTCCCTTCTTATTTGTGATTGGGAATTTTTCTTTCCAAACTCTTTCATCAAATCTAGAGTAATGCAACAAATTTGAACAATTATTATATACCAAACAAAAATCATCATTCAACTCATATTTTTCTATGAATATCTTGGTTTCTTTGGCTTCTTCAAAATCATTTTTTGGAATACCAAAGTTTGGGGTACTTGGCTGCCCCAAAGCACCTAGCATCTCCTCATTTTCATTTATCATTTGCAGCCCTCTTTGCTGCTCCAAAAACTTAGATTTTTGGTTTTCACAATTTCCCACTCTAGGCTGCCTTAGTGTCATTTTTTTGTAGCTCATCTTCCTCCTTCAAATCTGCTTTTTTTATTTCATTGGCATTTTCATGAAGGGCTGTCCCTTAATTCTTTTCCTCAAACTCTCCATGTAGTTCGATCTTTTATTCCTTGATGACTCCTTGCCTTTCCCCTTGATGCAATTGTCTACGAGGCTGCTTGTTTGGTACTCCATCCTTCATCTCACAATAATCTCGAAAAGACAATAATGCTTGTGTGGCAAGGCTTAGGGCTGCATACTTTTTTTGATGAATTTCCAAAGTATCATCCCTTGGTGTCTTTTCTCTATCACTGGTTCCTTTTGGCAAAAGGTGGCCTTGAAGAATTATTGAGGGGGGTTAATAGAAATGCTCTCATAATTTTTCGAATGTCCTCCATTGGAGAAGTGATATTTCCTTGGAATAACATCTTTCAACATAGCTGCGATTTGCACACTCAAATTTTGTTGAAGTTCTTTTTGGCTTTCTTTGATTAAGCCATGCATAAGCTTAAATTGTTCTGGAGAGAACCCTTGCTCTTGGTCTCCCATATTCTTTTTATTTTTCTTTTTAAGATAAACTATGTACTCCTTACCTGTTTGCATCCAACAGCCAACACACAGGTACATGAGACTGGTGCTTTGATACCACTATAATGTCCCCAAATGGGACGAATTAGGGCCAAAGGGGTTTTCTCCAAAATCCCTAAATCTGAAATGAAAATCAACAAGTCTTAAATTTTGAATTTAATTCTCTAAACTCTTATTTAATTCCATAAACCCTAGGTGTAAAAAAGAGAGGGTTTTATGATGAATTTTTGCCAATAAAATGCATTGAAATAATCTGAAAATATGTAGTAAAATTCGAGATTTAAATCCACATAAATAAATACCTCTTTTCTCCTTTCTTTTGTACCTTCCACGTCAAAAATAGATGAATGAAAAATCAGATTTAATATCTAATTTTTTGCTGCTGTTCGGAAATAAAAAGATCTTCAAACCCTTACTGAAAATCGCTGCCAACCTCCGAAAATTATAGGAAAAATACCAACGCCTTATTTTGGTATGAAAATTGTCAATTTGACCCTTCTAGGTCAATCGCCTCATTTTCAAGAAGCCTGGAAAAATAACAAAAAAATAGAGGGACTATTCTTGCCTTCCACAAGCAAGAAAATATTCTAAAACCTGTTAGAAAAATTAATAATAATTTTGCAAATTATTTATTAATTTTTCGTCTTCAAAATCTTTTATAAACCATCCAAAATTCTACAACAATAATCCGAAAAATATTAAATAATTTCATATAATTATATTGTGAATATTTTGACCAAATAGAGCCTTCAAACCCTAGCACCAACCTTTACAAGTAGTTCGCTCCACTAGCAAAATTGGTATAATAATTTAGCAAAACCAAAGTGCAAGTAGAATATCACCAAACCTTCAAGAACAAGCATCAAAACCCTCCAAAGTAGTTCGCCCCACACTTCAGGTCATAAACAAGCTTTCCTTTTGCAATGCGGTATCAAAAGACACCTTTTAAGATTGATCAATCACCAAAGTAGAGGACCTCTATTGGGCATGCATTCCAATAGTTTTCTTCAAACCTGAAAAACAATTTATCAAAATTCAGCATGTCCTCTATTGTAGTCTTCGCCATGTAGTTATAACTTTTCAAAGGGCGTGAACCGCTTTGGAAAGATAAAACACCTTTCCTTATCTTCACTTTAGCTCCCATGCCAATTTTTTTTTTTGAATAATATAGTAATTATTGGCCTTAATTAAAATAATAATTAAAATTACTTTAGGGCAAATAAATCAATATTTAATTCACTTAAGCACTTTAATGGTAAAACTATTTTAAAAATATATAATTAATTAATAATTGCCTTATGATAAAAATCACTATTTCGACAATTAATAAATAACCAATAAAATAACTTTCCCCAAAAAGGGCTTCGTTAGTCTATTGGGAGATAGGCTACAGGTCTTCAATCCCTGTTTATTCACGAGAGAAAATTGGAGACATTACATAATGTTAAATTCAAAATGGTGCTACAGCTACTGTCTCCTCTTAATGACTCTTAATGAGGAGACCTGCAGATACTATTGCTGCAATGATTTTTTTCCACCTTTTAATGCATGTATTGTGTCTATATTTTACACTAAAAACATGGAAACTTGGCTTTATAATTATATATAAACTGTGTAAAATTTTCATAACATATATCCAAAATGTTGCAACAGCTATCAACCATCTCCTTCCAATGAGGAGACTTAACATTTTATTCCATCTGCAATGAAAAAATTACCCTCTTATGCATGTGTTGTGTCTACCTCGTAAATAGCTGGACCGATGCCAACATTGTTTGGTAGATGCCATGCCAGGGACTTGTCTATTTCAGGCTTAGTTAGAAATAGGGTTGGTGTTAAATTTTATCTTGTCAAGATCAATTATGTGCCAACGTTTTTTGGTTGATGCCATGTCAGGGACTTGTCTGTTTCAGGCTAGTTGGAAACAGAGTTGGTTTTAAATTTTATCTTTTCAAGATCAATTACGTACTTGCTACTGTTATTTAATCTGACTTGGAATTGTCACATTCTTTATTTTCTTTATTGTATGACGTTTTAGATTTAGAAATTTGGGAACTTGAGTGCTCTGTTATTATAATGGATAGAAGCCAGAACTCAGGTAACTTTGAAAAACTCACAAAGAAGCGAATGCCTTTGTAAACTTGATCCATTCTGGAATTTCTCCGGCTCCAAATTGCAAGTCAGGTATCGAGTTTTCTACCTGAATTGCAAGTCCAGTGACTACAACAATGTTGCTAAGATTAATCCATTTTGAAAATGAAGAATTCAATGAATATTGATGTTCTTGTAGTTGCATAGTGATCAAGTTACCTTATATGCTATTTGTAAGTGAAATCATTGTTTACTGGTAAGGGGAAGAGGGTGAGATCCAGGGAAGCAAAGACAAAAGAGGCTGATTCTTATGAGTCGCAAGAAATCTATTCCCTGAGAAAAGGTGAATCCAATAGAAATGGGTCTCCGTCTAGTAGTGACAACTCATTTTAGATCCATATTGCGAGAAAAGAGGAGGGAAACACGATGGCAAGGAGAACAATTTGAGAATTGTGGTTGCAAAGGTTTCTGCATAGGAAAAGTATGCACACACTCATGCACACACACACACACACACACACACATATATATGAAAATAAGAACATTACAATTTCTTTATAGTTTAATCAACAATGCACATTATTAATGGTTCAAACATTATAGAACATCAAATGTAGGGATCACGATTTGGGAAGCAGCCAAGACAAGGTCTGCAAGGAGAGGAAATAGTTGTCAAACTGGCTGCCTTTTTTCCTGCTGTCATGGCCAGTGTTTCATGGATTGAGAAACATGACAGAGCGCCAAGAAACGACCGCTTGGGACCGTAATGCTTTTCTTGGTGCAAAAAACTGCAATGGGTCTGAAGTGTTGCACTTTTTGCAACCAGGATTTAGAATATACTTAAAATAGGGACGACGTTTGTCAGGATGCCATCTTTTTCCTGTTTCCATGTTCTGGCAATTTCCCCGGATTCATTTGTGTGCTTTCCAGTTTCTGTAGCATGAAATGCAATTTAGCTTCTATGCTATTTGTAAGTGAAATCATTATTTCCTGGGGAGGGGAGAGGCAATGTGATGCAGAAAAACAAGCCAAGAAAAGGCTATTTGTCACAACTCATGAGAAATCTAATTCTTGAGGAAAATTGAAACGGATAGAAACGGGTCTAGTAGACTAGTAATGACAATCCATTTAGGTTTCCGTTGCCAGAAAATAGAAGAGGGAAACATAACAGCAAGGAGAAAAGTTTGAAAAATACTATGGGGAAGGTTTCAGCATACGAAACACACACATATATAAAAATGTGAATATCACAATTTCTTTAGAGATTAATCAACCATCACATTGTTAATGGTTAAAAATTATAAAACATCAAACGTAGCTATCATGATTCAGGAAGCGGCCAAGAAAAGGTGTACACAAGGACTGGAAATGGCGGTCAAAATGGACGTGTTGCACCGGTTTTTGTGGCCAGCATTTCATGGATCGAGAATCATGACAGATGGCCAAGAAGCTACAGCTTGGGACTGCAGTATTTTTCTTGGTGCAAGAAACTGCAATGGGTCTTAAACCGTTGTGTTGTTTTGCAAATAGGTTTTAGGCTATACTTGAAATGGGGATGATGTCTGCCAGGACACCATCTTTTTCCTTTCCCCCCACTTTTGGCCATTTCCCCTATAAACATTAGTGTGCTGTCCAATTTTCTGTAGCATGAAACATGAAGAACCATGGCTGTCAAGGATATTTGAGGTTTCACCAAAGAACATAGCAGGTATACCTAATTGCCTGTTGGTAGCCAGTCTCATAATTGAGTTAGATTACCTGACTGATGTTAAATGGCTTTGTTCAAAACTCTGAAGAGGTTTTCCTTAGTTACCCAAAGGCCCTGTGGGATAGAAATACATGATACCCATATTGTGTCCTTGTTAAGACGTATTTCAAATTAGCATAGCTCTTTAATAGTTTGGAAGTTGTTGAATTCAGAATTTGTGTCCACTACTGTGAGTACAAGGATGTTCTTTTCTGTGTTTCGTGTTTTATTCTAGTTCATGTTCTCTTGCATGAACCGAGAAAGATAAATTTAACATAATGGCTACCTTCCTTATTTACATAGTGCAGCTGAGAGGAAAAATACATTGACCCAATAACTGGAACAAACTTCATATGGCAATCAAAAGCAGAACTCAGAAAGATGGAGGGTTTCAACATGCTAATGCAGCTTCCTGCCACTCTCCTACTTGACAGTGCTCCATAGTAGAGACTGATTATAGACAAAAACTATTATCAGCTTGCTATATAATGGGAAATAAACTGATTCCTTATTTGTCGTCTCTCTTTGCAAATTTGTATTTAAATGTTCACAAAAGTAATCTGTGTGTGTACAGGGTATGGACTTTGATCCAGAGACGGGGTGTATTTTGCACATTGAGCTTGCGAAAGCCAATTCACGGACAAAACGGTCACGGACAGGTATATATGGTTTGTGTGTGAATTCTATAACAGTGACATTGTTTTATAAATTTATAATGAAATGAATGTTTTCAGATGTACCTAAAGTTTAGCAGCTGTGTTACTTAAATTAATCAGAAAGTAATTGCAAGAGACTTTGTGAGAAGAACAAAGTATAATAGCTAATCATTTTTCTTTATTTTCCTCTACAGACGATGGAGGGTCTAGCTCTTTTGACAAAAGAATTAGAGGACCAAATGGTGTACCTGGAATCTCTCATGATACTGGTATGCTGATACACATTATGTGATAAATAGAAATAAGACCATCTCTACATGGGTGATATGCTTATTACACATTGATGCAGTAGATATGTAATTCTGTATTGTAAGTTAACTGATATAGATGCAAATAATGCGTGGATATGGATGTATAATAATACGAGATCACTAAGAGTTAGTCAGAGTTTCTGTTCATTTCAGTTGATCACTAAATTAAACATTTATAGCTCTTCTGCATTTTAACAAAATGTCAATGAAGTTATCACATGTGGAGCACATGGCTTTAGACAGCTCACTTTGCACATGTTTGGCACACTTGCACAATCACAGGAGTTGGCGGTACTGTGCACTTGCCTGGAATGGCTAATTCCAGTTACAGCGACACGAGTGGGTTACCATCCACACAGAGGTCATCATGCACTTTCTTAAAAGCACAGCATTTTTTTAGCACATGGAAGGTGGAAGAATGTTAATAAGCATGAAAAACTCTGCAACATAATTTTTACCATAATTTGAGAAACTGGTTGATGCAGCCTGCAATTGTTGTACTTGATGATTCTCTGATCTCAGCAATTTATGGAAAAAATGGATTATCATGGTTATTCTTGTTTTTTAATCTCATTCTGACCTAATGCATGTCTTGCCAACATGGTTCAGTGGTGGGAGGATGGAGGCTCCTGGTAATGTTCAAGACGGCGTTCCTGCCTTGTCTACAGTAAGTATCATTTCCCGTTTTTTATGTGGGAGAAAGTTCAGGAGTAGAAGATACTATTGGTTCTCTAAGAATGAATTTCAACTGCAGTTGACATAATTCTGTGTTTGAAGTTTACTATTCAATGGTAACTACAGTGTATTCTTGCTTCTCAAGGGCTTGTGGCTTATTTCATCAAGATGTATCAGAAGCAACATTAAATGATCTGTATGCAATGGTTGTATTTTTTTGTTTCACTCATCCAGATTTAAGATGCAAAAATGTATGCCCTCATTATCTGGAGTCTGGTATTGGGATCAAGGCTGTTTCTGGTGGTTTATTTTTGAAGAAATCATTTTAATTGCATCTGAAAACTAGAAAAAAATACATCACCTTAATGGGTTAAAAGGAGAATGGTCCTGGCCTTCATAAAGTGCTAGGAGTGCTAACATCTGTGCCTATGCTCCAAGATACAAAAATTTAACATCCGTAGAGATTGGTCCTCATGGAAAGTTGCCGTTATTTTGACTTACACAGGAAACCAACAGTAGTCAACTGGATTGTATGCCATAACTGTTTGCAGCTATCTCTGACCAGCTATCAAGGAGAGGGCCTGCAAAGTAAGGGTTGCAATTCAAAGACAATTAAATTTAGTTTGTAACCAGGCCCAAATAATCTTAGCGGATGGACATCTCCAGAAGATATGTCCAACTGATCCCTCTTTTCCACAAAGGCTTCATAAGGAAATTTGTCGCCTAGATACACCAGCTTGGGGACTAGATACATGTTTTGAGCCGCTATCAGTCTGGAGCGCCCTTTTCCCCCTATTTGTCAGAGTGTCAAGGGGTGCGCTTTGCCATTGGGTTGTCTATATCAGCTCTGTCGAATTGGATCTTTTTGATGGTGGCTGCCTATTGGCTTTAATCCCTGCATAGCTTGGTG
The DNA here is from genome assembly GCA_037957365.1 of Torreya grandis. Classification (NCBI taxonomy): domain Eukaryota; kingdom Viridiplantae; phylum Streptophyta; class Pinopsida; order Cupressales; family Taxaceae; genus Torreya; species Torreya grandis. The sequence continues at coordinate 3,451,809 of JARHVA010001307.1, forward strand.
TGGTGGTTGTCTTCAAGTTGAGGAAGACGAGTTGCTGGTCGGAGAGTTTGGAGATACTTGATTCGAGGATATCACTGTTAAAACCTGGGGGCCTTGTTATATCTGCTACACTTCTGTTTTTGGAGTGAAATCCAGCTGCTTTTGCTCTGATTTTTACTGTTACTATTTTGTTTTTCTGTTTTATCAGTTTTGAAAAAGAAAAGTGAGAACACATTTTCTGGGGTAGTTTTTAGGTATCCCATCTAGTATAAACGCTAGGGAAAGGATCTAACTAATATTTCTGAGATCTCCTTTTCTCCCCCTTCCGTACTTTGTTTTTAGAGAGAGAAATATTTTCTTATATGCTATATCCAGTTCTGTTACTTTGCTCGCACTCTTGTGCCCACTTTTACCTATTTTATACACCCTCATAGCCTCTGTAGAAACCCCAGGTCCCTTGTGTTCTTTAGTCCTTTTCTTCTTACCCCCTTTGTTTCCTGCCCTTTAAGTCCCTTCCTCGTTTCATTCATTGTTTCATGTCTTATTTCTGTCCATTCTTGTTTGGCTTTGCTCTTATGATTTGAGTGCAACAGTCTACACGGAAGCCACCTGAAACTATCCCGCTTGACAGTTCTGTGAAGCTTGTCCCACACACCATCTACATGATGGCCTTATATGCTTTTCATGTGCGATTCTTTTGCAATTAATTCTGTTGTTGCTTGAGCAAATGACATGCAAGGAAGCCGAAGCACCACAATAGAATATGAAATGACAACTAAGAACTGTTACTGGATTTTGAAATGTCTTATACCTGAATTGTCCTGTATGCATATACCTATTGTACTTGGATTATGAAGTGAAAGGGGAGCTGTATCGCTATTCTTATTTGATCATTGTATTATATGTGCACTATCCTTATTCCAATTTAATAGAAGAGTTTATTATGATCTATCCTCATGTTGTGTGAATTGGTAGTGTTCAGCTACTGATTTGACACTATTGCATGTTCATATCTCTCATGACACATTAATATTACTGGCTAATTAGGCATGTTGTCCTCCATGCCACCACTTGGATCCTGCTGTGCAGATAACTAGTTTTAGGGCTTGTCTGGGTGTTGGATGTTTGCTAATACATGTTTGCAGTACTTAAAAGAATGTGTGGAATCAAGGGTGTTTTGGAGTAACAAAGGACCACCCTACTTAGTCTGTTTTGTGATCTGATGCGTCAATTGGGTTTGTCAATGCCGACCGATACTGAAAGTTCATTTCAAAATCAGAACTTGTTTAAAGAAATGCAGAGAAAATTGCCTTTGCAGTATGAATATGGCCAAACTGGTTGTCCACTGGTGGTAGTTTCTCAGTACGCCACTCATCGTCACGTGGGCAATGTTTGTCACTGCTATATATGGAGATTTAATCCTCTCAAGCACAATGACAATAAGTATAGGAATTTCCAGCAGCTGAGGCAAAAGAGAGATCAATCTGTACAAGATTGTATTGACGAGCTCCATGAATTGCTTGCATGCTTGAACATCAACGAGACACAATATGATGAGGTATTGACATACATCAGCGAACTTTATTATGCCATTTGTGCAAAGCCAAATATGTAATTCTTGACCATCGATACCTTTGGAGAAGCAGATTGCCACACCATCAAGATTGAAGAGAAGACTATGATGAAGTAGAAAAGCCATTCTTTATTTGGCTTTGTGAAAGAGCAAGTCTCCAAGCAGTGCACAGAATCAACCTGCGCATAGGTAAGATCAGCTGTGTAAAGGTCTGCCGCAACCTAATCAAGAAGCACCTATGCAATAGACAGGTTCTAGCTCCGGTTTTTGCTCAAGACAAAGGGCAATAAAAAGCAAGGGGAAATGTGGTTTAAGTACCATAAAACTCACATCCATGATAATGTTGATTTCTGTATGCAGAATTTTCTTTTTGTGGAGACTACTCAATCCCCACGAGTCCTGTGCAAGAGGAGGGCATAAACCCTGATGTCACTTGCTTGAGTGCTAGTGTCAATCAGGAATTTTCACATTTGACACCATTGAACTACAAGAGTTCATGTTCCATGCCAAGTGTGGGGTCAAAGGACAACCTCTCCAATGCATCGTTAACAATAGATGTGAGAAAAATATCATTGCAACCAAAGCACCAAGAACCCTACTCCCTTAGATGCATACTACAGGGAAAGGAGATTTAGGTGAAGCATCAATATATTTTCGCATTAAGCATGTGCACAACACAATCACCCACAATGTAGCACCTCTAGACATTTGTGATGTCTTGCTTGGTAAGTCATATGTCTATGGCCGTTATGTGACCTACAAAGCTAAGCCGCAATGTTGGCCTGTCAATGTCCATAATTGCATCTATCACTTACCAGAGTCCACAGAAAACAAAGGTGACATTGATTTTGAGAAAACAATGCAAGAAACTGGTATCTCATGCGCAAAAGTCCATGTTGCTAATGGTCTGCACAGAGGTACCCGTGCATGTTAATAAGCACACTTGTTGCACAGTCACTCATATGAAGATGCCTTTCAAGCACTTAAAGGCATTCTGTCTCACTCCAGCGTCCAACATCAAATTGAATTGTTCCTAAGATCTCCACTTTTAAATAGTCTTTTCTATTACAAATCCAGTTGGGAGGATGATGAGATTTATTACTAGATTTAGGAGCTCCTAGACCAAGGGAAGATTATGCCTAGTTTTTCGCCTTGTGGCAGACCCATTGTGCTTGCGGCAAAGAAAGATAGATTATGAAGATTGTGCATACTGCATACACTATTGTGCGTTGAACAAGATCACAGTAAAGAATTGGTACCCATTTCCATGTATAGATGAACTTCTGGTCCAGCTCCAAGGTATACATATGAAGATTGACCTGAAATCAGGTTACCATTGGGTTCTTGTCATCCCATATGACATTTGGAAAATGACCTTTAAAACCAAAGGACTTTATGAATGGTTGGTGATGCTTTTCGTCTTAACCAATTTGCTAACCACATTCATGCGCCTGATGAATGACATGCTTAAGCCCTCCACCAGCTTTGTCATTTCCTACTTGGACCACATTCTCATCTATGGGGGGGCATGTAAATAACACATTGAGCATGTCATGCACATCTTAACCACATTGCACCAATGCAAGTTATAGGTACACTTGGCCAAGTGTACTTTTGGTGTCCCACGAATCCTATATCTTGTCTACATCATTGATTGCACAAGTATCCACATATCTAGAGAAGGTTAGAGACATTAGAAAATGGCTGGTTCTGCCCACTCTCACAAAATTCAGAATTTTTCTTGGACTTACAAATTTCTATTGTAGATTCATCTTGGGATTCTTGCATATCTCTAGGCCATTGAATCCGATCATGCACTTGAACAATGACACACTTTCTTGTATATCCTCAAATGGATGGGTAAACTAAAGTGGTTACTAGAACACTTGTCTATTTGCTGCGCATGCACAACAACACGCTCCTGTGCATAAGGGATGCTGTATATTCAACATAGCTACAATGGAGCTTTGCATAGTTCCACGGCACAATCCATTTCAGATTTGCCTTTGCTTTTATCCAGTAGCACCTTTTGACCACACCCATTGCGCAACACTGACTTTGCAATCATCTGTATATGTAATAGAAATGGATAAGTCTGAGAGGTTTCTGCAACATATTCAACAAGTGCATCAGTAGGCTCAATAGATTTTGTGGCACCAGTGGTGGAAATACAAAATGCGCCATGATGCCTAATTGTGTACTCCATCATTTCCAAATTGGTGTCAAGGTCTGGCTCTATTTTCAGAAATAACACTTGAAGTGTCCTCATAAGATGATTAAACCACTGCATTATGGCCCCTACAGTGTGTGGTCAGAGAGAATGCTTTTGTACTTGATCTATTTCCTTACCTGGTAATGCATCCAGTATTCAAAGTTGAGCTACTTAAGCCTTAACTTCTGCTGCTCCTGGAACCCAAATTAATTTATCGTCCAATTGACTTGAATCCTAAGCACTTGGAACCTAGGCATACAGACCAACTCTTTGATACATGCTCAATGTGCACCTGGTAGTGTGGTTACATGTTTGTTTCTAGTTGTTAGGGTTTTACAATACAATGATCAAGACAAATGGTACACCCTTGAGCAGTTTCACACTCAATTTACACATTTGAAAGGAGTGATCGGGGCTATTGCTTTTCAGGAAAGGGTGATTGATTTGAGTGGAGCAGCATGTGCAAAAGCCATGCACAACTGTCCTGTGCAATGTCCTGTGCCTTAGTTCTGCATGCTATCTACCCATCCAACAGCGTCACACGCTCTTCATATGTGACCTTCAACCACTCCTTGTGCCGCTTGCACCAATGGTGTGCGAAGAAGGTAAAGCACCACAACAGAATATGAATCAGTAGCCAAGGACTGTTACTGCAAGTTGAACTGTCTTGTAACTTAATCATTCTGTATTCATATAACTGTTGTACTTGAAATATGAAGAAAAGGGGGACAGGTTCTCTATTCTTATTTGATTAGAAGAGCTTAAGTTACCATCTCCTCATGTTGTGTGAATGGGTAATGGTTATATACTAGATTGACAAACTGTTGCATTTTTATATCTCTCATAGCACACTAGGATTACTACCTAATTTGGTGTGTTGTCCTCCATGCCACCACTTGGGCCTTGCAGTGCGGATCACCTTTGGTCTTGTAGTCATCATACTCTAATCTAGTCTCATCTATGTGTGATTTAGTCGTAGAAGGTATGTGATAGGTCAATGCAGGTTTTGTTCAGGGTGTTTTTAACCCTTTGCATCTCTTTGTCATAGTGTGTAACTCGTGTTGCATAAAAAATAAATGGCAAATAATACTGAGAAGTTCATAGAAAATTTTGCAATGTAACTGCAGTTTAAAATTGTTTCATAGTATTTAGCATATGGCCTCTTTGCAGATTTTTCTTCCCTTTGGAGTTTGGTGAAATTTTCACGACTACTTTAATCCATAGTTACTAGGTTCAGCCGCATTTGGACGAAATCCGGAAATTTCCGCATTTTTTTGACCTTCCGGATTAATGCGTTCGGTTTGGTTTTAATGTATTTTTTGGCTATCATCATTTTTTTAATATCAGCGAAGGATTATGCCCTAGCTCTGTATTTTACTCTGTATTTTTTTGGCTATCGTCGTTTATACTGTGCTTTGCAAGTCGGTCAAGTCCATCTCTGGATGCGTCGAGCCCTAACCAAAGTCGCCATATATCTATCCATTCGCACTCGATAATAGGGATGTCGGCAGGGAGCTGTATGAGCGGTCACGTCCATGTTTGGCTCTGTGAGAAGGGGGAAATGGTCTTGTTGTACCCACTCTTGTCTCCGATGGGGTTTGCTCTCTCTTCCGACTGGACTGTGCGTAGCTGGCTGCGTGAGGTAAGCCTTTTGTTTTTTATTTTTGTTTATTTTATGGTTCCATTGATTTTTTTATTTTTTTTTCTAATCTTTTTTAACTTTCATTTATCTTTTTTATTTTTAGTTTTACTTTTATTATTATTATTATTATTTATTTGTTTTTTTTATATATATCTTTAAGTTTTATTTTATCTTTTTTATTTTTATTTTTTATTTTATTATTATTATTATTTATTTGTTATTTATATATATATATATATATTATTCTATATGTATATACTTTTTGTTGTTTTATTTTTAATTTTTTTAAAAAGTTTTTGTTATATATATATATATATATATTAATTTTATATAATTATTTGTTTTTTATTTTTGTTTAGCTTTATGGTTTGATTTATGTATTTTGTTTTATTTTTTCTTTTTCTTTTTTTATTTTAGGTAGTGTTGTAGGGAGACGCGTCTCCTTACTCCTCGAACGTGCCTCGGGTTCTAGACGCATTTTGGGTATGAGAGACGTCTGCAACCCCCCTCATGCCGGATGGCTTGTCGTACCACAAATAATATTGCCAAGGGGATTACAAGACGTTACACCATTACAGTTGTTGGAGGTCTGGATATTCACTTCACCTCCTAACACATTGCACATTTGTTCCCTCTTGTTCACTTTTAGACTTCAAAACACAACAATGTATTACTAGATATTTTACTTATTTTATTTTAATAGTAGATATTAAGATCAATATCCTTAATAGATTGAAATATTAATTATATATAGATAGATTGAAATGTTTTATATATATATATATATATATATTTTCCAAACCGGATTTTACCGATTTTTTTTTGAACTTTTTCAAGAATTCCACATTCCGCATTTTTTGGCCGCCCGAACTTATTCAGATTTCCGAAACTGGTAACTATGCTTTAATCACTGTATAGAAGAATGTTTTGGCTGGGAACAGGCATCACTGGAACATTAGATCATGACTTCGTAACAGACGCTAAAAATGTCAAACATTGTTAGGAATTATCACATATAGTTAGGCTAGTATATAGGTTTAATTTATTAAATCTGTTATAATTAGCGTTGGCAGTGGTTAGTCTATCCTAGGAGGTTGTTCACTTAGAATAGAATGTGTCTAAGGGATAGTTGAAATTTAAAGGGTTTGGTGGGATCGTGTATCCTAAAATATAGGATCATAAACTAACCTATGTAATGTATATAGTCTTATGAAGTTTCAATAGAAAGTATCCCAGTACGTGCTTAATCTGACAAAAAACATTACTCTGCAAGGGCTATGTTTATGTTCATTGGAATGGCGTCATTGATTGGAAAGATCATGTCTATCTTTAAAGTTCTACTGTGTACTTTTATACATATTTCCTTGTGCTTGATTTTAATGTTATTGATTGTTTTATGCATGCAATAACAGTGATTGCAGCAGATAAACAAAAATTATTATTAATAACTATGCTTTTTTGATATTAGTTTTCATGGTATTTGATGCACATTTTTATCTGTCTTTAGGCACAGTCAACATCACCGACTTCTGCAAAAGGTGCCAATCCACCCTGCCCAACTCTTTTCATAGCTAACCTTGGGCCAACATGCTCTAAAGATGAATTGACACAAGTGCTTTCAAGGTTTGACACAAAGAACTAGCCCTGTTGTAATCAATAACATACTTCAGCATGTATCATTTAGTATACCAATTTAGCACTTATTTGTTTGAAGTTTTCTAATAAAAATATGCAAAAACTGAGTTTCATTTCCTGCATTTGTAAACAGATGTTCAGGATTCCTAAAACTAAAGATGCAAATTAGAGGTGGACTTCCAGTTGCCTTTGTTGACTTTCAGGTATATAGGATCATTGGTGCTTGAAATTAGGCCTATTATGCATGTAATTATTAACTTGTGTGTTGCCTGTAATTAGTAACTTTGTTTATTGTTGTTCATTAGAGCTTTTATTTGACTGAAATTTGAAGAAGACGGATATCATAAAAATGTTTCAGCTGCCTCTTAACATGTCTACTTTATTTTTTTCTGCTTCTATAAGTTTTCGCCTGTTAGCATTCAAGAGTGGCATTGATTGCTCTTGTTAAATTTGGAAGGTTCAAGACCTGTTACAAAGAAGATATTGTTACTCTTTTTTCAAACAAGAGCCAAAGTCTTTTGAGATGCTAAATGTTGAATGGGAGATATCAGCTTGAAGATACGCACATGCATTATTAGACTTATTGATCAGATGGGAAGCCAAAATAACAAATAAGATTGCATTCCAGTTGAACAGTAGAAAATTTCCGTTATATTTCATCAATTTGTTGCAGTCTTGCAGACGGTTTAAGAAGGCAATACTTTCAAGTTCTTTTTAGATTGTTATTGTAACATCTTGGAGCATTATCATACCTCTTTGTGTAAGATATATCATACGGGTGCACACAATTCTTGTGTGCATGATTGTGAAATTGAAGCGAATACAGTGATTACATACATGAAGAATATGCAAGTTGTGCAAAGACATAACTTGGAGGTTGTCTGCAGATGAGGTCATCTTGTTCGCAATGAGAACATGCTTTTTATAGTGTGATCAGGACATCACATTTGAAGATCAAGTTGTTTGTTTGTGAAATTGTTTGGCAGGCTCTTAAGATTCTGCTCCTTATCTTTTTAATCTCAACAAGCTCTCTATTGTGTAGAGTATGAGGCTTTTTAGTCTCATTTCTATGCAACGATCAGTTGAGTCCAGGTGTCTAAGTGTCAATTCATGAATTTTCCATGGTAAGTTGATATGGATAGTACATTGGCGATGTCTTTGCCATTAGAAGATCATCATGCTGTAGATAGTTAGCAGGTTACATGATTTGGACTTCCCCAACTTGCATCTAGTTGGCTTTACATGATTGGAAGCATGTGTTTGAAATCTTTTAAGCTAACTTTTCCTTGATTATCCTTCTCTCAAGCTTGCAAAGCGGGGTTGAAAGTATTTTCAGAGTTATACCCGGATTACTGTTGTAGGGATTTTGGTTGAAGGGTACAAGGTCGTTGATGTTTCTTTGATTGATTTTGATCAGTCAGAGATTTACAGCTTTACATGGTACAAGATTTGGGATGAAAAGTTATTTTGGGTAGAAGTCATTGTGGTTGGAGCAGTGTTAGACGTGTTTCAATTGCATTCATGGGTCATAGGTTTTTTCAGACGACGACCAGTGGGATTGACACTTAGGCATCATTGGATCAAAGGATCATTTCAGGGCACATGGTTTTGAACTTGGCATGGTTTTATGTGTTAGGGGGGTGTCAGATTGTTGCGGGCACTAGACATTTGATATCAGGCTGATACAGGCAGTAGGTATCACTTTGGGGGATCAGAGACATGAGGTTCAGGCCATAAGTTATCCAACATTTACAAGTTTTAGGCAGCTTTTTAACATCATTATCAATGATCAGACCACGAGTTTATGATTTGAAGTAGGGAGGATTTTAGACTTGGGATTAAAAGGGGAATGCTGGCATATTATCATCTGCCCTAAGTGTAAGCCTAATTCCTACCATCTAGGGACCTAGGACATACTTCATTCATTTCAATCTATTTGCATCCTAGGTACTTTAAGATATCTTTGGGCTTATTTTAGATAGACTTTTTAAATATATCTATACTAGTATTTATTATTGGGACCTTCTCAGGATGATTTGGCACCCAATGGGTGTTCCTATATGGTGTACTATGTATATGTACATTGAGGTTAATAGACATGCTACTTTTACAAGGTAAAAAATGTATGTTAATCTTTATTGGATGCTTGGATAGTCTGGATGAGTATGAATAGACCAAAATGGATTTGGTGAACCCCCCTTATGATTCAACAACGCTGAAGAGCAGAATCTCCTAGTTTAAGATCTCTAGGACTGAAGAGACTCAAAACGTTTGAAAAAACCCAATGCCCAAATGGGACTCATATTCTCCTTTATATAGAAAAATGAGTCGGCAAAAATGGGAAACACGGGTAACCAAGTAATGACCTAGGTTACTGGTAAAATAAAAGATTCGAACGCTTTCGTGGTGGAAAAGGGACACGTTTGATAATAATTCTATCGAATAGATAAAAAACAGATTCCCTTGGTTGTGTCTACCTAAAGCAACTGCCCAGTGGGGAATCTAGAACAAACGCTATCGAGAAATGACAAAAGTGAGAGACAACTATTATACAAGGCAATTATACTACTTTCGTAGGTAACACGTCATGACACAGACCATCATGATAACCGCTATCAAAACAGTGATAGATGCTGGTAGTTAATTCACGATAAACTGCTATCGGCGTGTTGTCGCAGTGACACTGCGTCTCTGATTGTTTCGGCATGCGGATAAAAATGCCATGGCCCACTGTGCTTCCGCTAATAAGTAGAAGCTGCATTTGATGGATATCTTTCATATGGATCATATGGTTCATAATCAAAATAGTCAATTTCTTCATTTTTTGAATCATGGGAAAACCACCAATTATCTTCATCACTTTCTTCACTTTCTGGATTAGGAGGATCTGGTACCCAATCCAGTCTCCTTGTTTTTAGATACATAGAGAACAATTTCATAAATTCTTTGTCCCATGATTTATCAAAATATGCAAAAGAATCAGGGTGAATCACAAAACTGTAACCATGGACTGGTTTCCAATCTCCTCGCAGCGTTTCTTGGAATTCACAACTTTTATATATAGTCTTAAACTTAATATTTAGCATAGGATAAGCCATGCAGAGGGAGACAAGTTCATAAATTTTTTCATATGGTTTTTTAGACCATTTATAAGGACAAAATTTAAATAACAAGACTTTTAGATATCTTGTCTTTTTTTTCCACATGTTGCAATTTATTATCATGTGTTTTCCCTGCATATTGATATAACCTTGAAAATTGATGGGTAGGAATTTTGAAATCAATCCAACCATTAGCCCTCGCTGCAAGTTTCAAGATTTCTCATTCTCCATTTTCCAATCTGAGCTGGTAAACACAGAAGGTATTATCACAAACTGTGCATCCTCGATTTAAGAAGCGCTGATTGAATGTGTACCCATTTTTCTTCCACCAAAATTCAACAATTGTTTTAGTTATATCAGTTCCCAACTTATCTGCTAATTCTTTGAAATTTGTTTCCCACTTTAATGGGTCTTGAGTAACTTTTCGCAGCCATACTTGAGTAACTTTTTTCTTACCTGGAAGAGGGATAGCTCTCTCTATAGGATACAAAAATGGATTATACTGGGAAGTTTTGTCCTCTTGTCAATGAATCTGAAAGCTGGGTTTGGCAAAGTAGGACTTAATTCTTGAACCAATTGTTTTTCTCATTCTTCTGCAATTTGAGCTTTACTTTTGCCTTTGCTGTCCTGATTGAGCAAACAAATTTTATTAGTGTATAAGATCCTTCTCTAGAAAGGCTATCAGCTATTTAGTTTTTCTTTCCTTCTTTGTACTGGACATCAAAAGAAAAACTGCTGAGCCATATACTCCATCTACTGAGTAATTGATTTTCAATCTGTGACCAGTGTGGCTTTTTGATGATATTATCAAATTCCTTTAAATCTGTTCTGAGGATGAAAGTTCTAGATAATAAATATAATTTGAATTTTTCAATTGCCAACATTGTTGCTTTTATTTCTTTTTTGAAAGACGGGTAATTTATTTGTGCAGTGTTCCATATTCTAGAGTTATAACCACAAACTTCTTCCTTTTTACCTATTTTTTCAAAAAGAACACATCCCCAACGGTATTTACTGGAATCTGTTTCTAAAATGAAAGGTCATTGACCTAGAAGCTTTAATGGAGGGAGAGTCTGAACCTTTTGTTTAATCCTTTTAACTGCTTCAGTCATTTCTTCTGTCCAGGGAACATGATCTTTTTTTAATCTTTGGGTTAGGATCCTTTCATCCTTGACTTGATTTTCATAAAAGGGATTGCAATAATTTAATGAGCCAAGAAATGCTTGCAATCTTTGTTTATCCAAAATCTTAATCAGGGAAAATTTGTAATACCTTTAAGGCATGTTCTTGTAGTCTGATCATCCCTTTGAAATGGATTATACTAGTAAGTTTTGTTCTCTTGTTAATGAATTTGAAAGTTGGCTTTGGCAAAGCAGGACGTAATTCTCGAACCAATTGTTTTGCTCTTTCTTCTGCAATTTGAGCTTTACTTTTGCCTTTGCTGGCTTGAAATGAACAAACATATTTTATTAGTGGATAAGATCCTTCTCTAGAAAGGATATCAGCTATGCAATTTTTTTTCCTTCTTTGTACTGGACATCAAAAGAAAAATCGTTGAGCCATATACTCCATCTACTGAGTAGTTGATTTCCAATCTGTGACTAGTGTGGCTTTTTGATGATATTTATTATCCAATTCCTTTAAATCTTTTTTGAGGATGAAAGTTTTAGGTAATAAATATATTTTGAATTTTTCAATTGCCAACATTACTGCTTTTATTTCTATTTTGAAAGACGGGTAATTTATTTGTGCAACATTCCATATTTTAGAGTTATAATCACAAACTTCTTCCTTTTTACCTATTTTTTCAAGAACACATCCCCAACAGTATTTTCTGGAATCTGTTTCTAAAATGAAAGGTCTTTCACCAAGAAGCTTTAATGGAGGGAGAGTTTGAACCTTTTGTTTAATCCCTTTAACCGCTTTAGTCATTTCTTCTGTCCAGAGGATAGGATCATTTTTTTAATCTTTGGGTTAGGATCTTTTTATCCTTGGTTTGATTTTCATAAAATTGATTACAATAATTTAATGAGCCAAGAAATGCTTGGAATCTCTGTTTATTCAAAATCTTATCAGGAAAATTTTGTAATACCTTTAAGACATGTTCTTGTAGTCTGATCATCCCTTTGCTAATGCTTACTCCTCAGAATTCAATAGCTGGGGTTCCTATGACCATTTTCTTATTTGAAAGAACAAAACCATTTTCTTTGACGATCCTGAAGAAAACCTCAAGATGTTCAAGATGGGTGTTCAGGGTTTTGCTGCAGACAACTATGTCATCAATGAATACAACAATGAATGGATATTCACCAAAAATACTACCCATTCTTTTCTGAAATTCTGATAGAGCATTCTTTAATCCAAATGGCACGACTTGCCCTTCATAATGTTTCTGCAAGACTGGGATAAGAAAACTAGTTTTATACTTATCCTTTTCTAGAATACCAATTTGCCAGAAACCTGATTTTAGATCAAATTTTGAGAAAATACTGCTATCATAAAGCTTTTTTAATAACTCATTCTTGAAAGGAAGTGGATGAGTTATATCCTTGAGTTGTTCATTGAGATTTTTATAATTGATAACCAATCTAGCTTTTTCTCTAACTATTTAACTGTGTTTCTTGACATAGAAAGCTGGGCATGCCCATTCTGATTTACTTGGCCTAATGAGCCCAAGTCAAGCAACTGTTTGATCACTTTGTTGTTATGGGGAAAATGGCAAAGTGGATGCTTTAAATGTGGGTGGAATGTTTCATCCTTTAGTGTCAAACCTATTGAATACTTACAGATATTCCAGTTTTGTTTTGGATTCATCCCACAACACGCTTTCAATTTTATGGAAATATTTGAAAGTACCTTAGACTATCTGATCTGGAAATCATTTATCCTTCTTGGCATTTTACTGATTTGCTTTGGAGAATACCCATCTGCTTGTTTGACAATCCGTATGCTTGCTTTGAATATCTTCTCCATTTCTACTTCCTTGGATCTAAAGGTAAGGACAATTGATTCATCATGAAGTTTAATAGGATAATGATCTTTGAGGAAATCACTACCTATTACAACATCAATAACAATATTGTCAAATTGTCTGAAGGTAATTAACCCTGTGTCCCTTAAATATCAAGGGAACATCTCTTGCAATCAAGTTGATTTCGGAAAATCCACCATTGACAGTACTAAACCCATCTCGAGTTTTTTCCCATTTAAAATAGGGGATCACATCCTTTTTACAGATACTTAGATCTGCACTAGTGTCAATCAAAGCTTCTAATTCATAAGGCTTGTAGCCTTCAATTTTTACCATGATTCTGATTATTATATTCTGCTGGTTATGGAATCTATTCAACATCTTTCCTCCCAAAAAAACATCTCCAATAAAGATCTCTTGATTGTGCTGAGAACTTTGTGGCTGATTTTCTTCATCTTGTGGCTCCCCTTGTTCGTTTTTACTATGTTTTTCCTTATTGGCAATGGCTCTGAGTTTTCCTATTGCCCTTTGGGATCTTTTGAGATTGATTTCTAAGTCATCCAAGATATCATTTATTTCTTCATGATAATTTTTTGGAAATGCAGTAGGTGCTAATGCAGTTTTCTTAAGCTTTGTAAACAAATACGATTCTTTAGGAGTTTTAGTTTCATTTAGAGAGATGAATTGTTTTGTATATTTTTCAAGGTCAGCATGCTGGGCGTCACGCTTCCGGATAGTTGAGTCAAGACGCTGTTGGTAATGGGAGCGCATGGCAAAATTCCAGATAGGAGTGGAATTATATAATTGCTTGATTTTATCAATTTCCTCTTGGGTAACCAGAGTGAACATGTAACGGTAATGGTAAGAAACCCCGGAATCTGAATCAGTATTTTGATGAAGAGTACTTATTTGAAGTTCTTTAGGAGCATTAGATTCAACATCATATAGTACTGGAGTAATGGAATCTGGAAGAGAAATACCATTATCACTCTCATAATCAAAAGTAGGCCATGTATACCAGTGGCTTGAGAAATATGATGAACTTTGACTGCATTAAAAGGTTTTTTCTTTTTATTTGGGCAATTTGGATTGATGTGTCCCATCTGACCACAAGTAAAACATTTTAGTGGCCTTTTAGATTTGAAGGGAGGCTTTTTCTGCTTAAGGAATCGTTTCCTCTTGAAGATACTAGGCTTAGCAGGAAACTTGTTGGAAGAAACTTTCTTAGTCATTCACATATATTTGGTAAGATAGGTCAAATCATAGCATTTCATTCTATACAAATCATTTAAAGAATCTTTTTGAGTTTCATCCACATCTGCAACAAATTCTAGGATAATAGCATTTGTTAATCTCTGGAGTATTTGTCCATCTTCTACTAAATTTTGAGTTTGTTCTCTTGGTGATATATCAACCCACCAGTATTGAAGATCTTTGTCATGTCCCTCTTTTGATAGGGCCATGATGGAAGACCTTTAGTCTTAAAAACCCTTCCGGGGGGTTAAAGGACAATTTTAAAGGGAAGTAAGGATTGAAATGTTTTTAAGTGAATGTGTAAAAGTACTTTATGTTTTCAAATTCACTCAAAAGAGGGGCCTTTAAGGTTTTGGATGACTTAATTGATTTTATAAAAATAAAAAGAAAAAAGGGAAAAAAAAAAAAGATAATAAATGAAAGGAAAATAGGAAAAAAATAAAATATTATAAGGACCTATTAAAGATCTTTGAAGTTATCCTCCCTTTTCAATTTTGGGCGCTACATTTGGGAGGGTTATTTAAAGCAATGAAAGGGTCAATTAAATCATTCATGTTTTCATTTTGATAAACGATTTTATGGGGTCTAAGTACGAAAAGCAAGGAATTGCACTTGAAGGACGAAAACTCTTTCAAAGGCGCTGAATTAAGGACGAAAACCCAAAATTTAGACATAGGGCAGCTTCATCTAGAAGTTGCATTGAAAACATAATCGAGTTCTAAGAGTGTTTTTAACACCAAAGATTGTTAGGAAGGGGAGAGAACCAAGAAAGGCGCTGGATGTTTGCTTTCAAGGGCTGTCTTAGGGCAATGACCACCTTGGTTGGGAGTTGTGCAGGTTTGCAGGGGCAACGAACAGTTTTGGAGGTGGGCGACCCACTTTGGGGTCCTTCTAAGGCCCTTGGAGGTGTGGAACAACCACAATATTTTTTGCTATTTTATTTGTTTTTTCAGCTATTTGACTGTCCAAAAATCAGGGTTTTAGCTAATTATTTGGCCAATAATATTTATATAAATTTTGTGTTTTTTGGGAAACTTGAATAATAATTTTGGCGCTGATTTCAAATCATTTACAGCAGTATTTCATCAGTTTTTAGATTGCTAGGGTTTGTGAAAAATTTTGGAAATTAATATCTAAATATTGAAGTGATTGAATAATTTTTTTTTCTAATGTCCCTTGGAAGGGACATTACAGTGTTACAGAGTCGAATCTCGGCTAGTTGTGGGTTTTGTAGCTATACATGCAAGAAGGATATAACTTGAGAAGTAAGAAGAAAGTGGGAGAGCTTCCACACACGGAAGACATGTCTCACCAAGATCAATCAAGAGAAGAGACAGAGAATAGAGAAGAACAAAGGCTTGATAGGTACACACAAACCCAAGAACAAATGATGGCTATGATGGTAGAGTTTGTACGAACCATGGAGTTGAAGGGTGACAAGTTACCCAATGGGGATGGCAGTGCTTGAGGGAGTCACCATGTCTTGGATCAGCCGTCTAGGGGTTTGGGAGGAGCTTCACGTAGGCTTAACTAGCCTACTTTTTTGCAGGGTGAGGTGGCCATTCCTGAGGGGGATGCACAACCCTCATTAAGGGACACTTTGTTAAAAAATTATGATGAGTACACGACATATCCAACCCCTTCAGGGAGCAAATGGATTTTTCAGCTTTCACTTCTTGGAAGCAAGGTCAAATAGGAGGCACTAGGGTTGGCCACAAGTACAAGGGCAGCCAAGGAGGACTCCACCACGCTTTGGGTTAGCTTGCACTTTCAAATTTGGATGGTTTCCCAAAAAGTTCAGCTAGGGTTTGGATCCAAAAAGTAGATATTTTTTACTATGACCAATTTTGGAAAAAAAGGCCATTCAGTTTGCTACTTTGCACTTGGAAGGGGCTGCCCATGAATGGTGGTATCATGGGTTGGTTACTCAAAGTCACCAACTCATTTCATCTTATGAAGAATTCAGCAAAAGGATTATTGAGCGATTTGATAGCGCTGATCCAGAATTGCATTTTAGAGAATTGGCTCAATTAAAACAGAGAGACACAGTGGAGGGGTATGTAATTGAATTTCAAAGGCTTTCAGTTATGGTGACGGATGTTTCGGACAGAAGGTTAGTGGTTCTCTTCATGGAAGGTTTGACGGATTCAATTAGAGGATTGGTCAAAGCTTTTGATCCTTCTACTCTCCAAAGAGCCATTCAAAAAGCTCTTGATCTTGAGTCCTCAACTCTACAAAGTAAAATTCTGCGCTTTAATTTTTTAGAAAACTAATGTTTTAAAGTCCTATGGACAGCCAAAAAACAATAATTGGGGGCAGCCAAGGAGCAACAATTTTGGGCCACCTAGACTAGCTCCTTTGGGGCAATTGGACAAGCAAAACTAGCAGGGTTTGGGGCAGCAAAGAGAGCTATCAAGAGGAAATTTTGAAATAAGAAATGAATTAAGAAGAAAGAAATTATGTTTTGATTGCAAAGGCCCTTGGTCGCCAGGTCATCATTACGGTGGAAAGGGTCAAGTACACTACATTGAAGTGCATTTGGATGGAGAGGCCGAGGATGTTGAAGATGGGGCAGCCACATATGGAGAGGAACACAGAGCACTTGGAAGTTTTTGGAGGAGAAGATTTGGAAGGCACCTTTGCTTCCCTATCAGGGACACACCCAAATACTATCCCTTTCGTGTGAAGGGGAGTTTAAAAGGTGTGGAAGTCACTATTCTTATTGATAGTGGAGCCACACATAATTTCATTGATAAAAAGTTAGTAGCTTTATGTGGTTTGCAATCTATTGAATTCAGTGGTTTTCGTGTAACTATTGCGGATGGCTTCACCATCTCTTGCACCACAAATATTCCCAAGCTAAATCTAATAATGGGAACACACCTCATTGAAGATGATTTTTATGTGGTTGGTATTGGAGAAATTAACCTTGTACTTGGTATACAATGGTTGCACTCTCTTGGAGAGTACACCCCAAACTACCAAACCATGGAGGTCAAATTCGATGCCAATGGGAAGGAAGTGGTTTTGCATGACTTACAAGATAGGGCACCCAAGGGGGCCATGTCCAAAAGAATGGAAGGTATAATTAAGGAAGAAATTCAGTTTGGGGCAGCTAAGCAAACAAAATTTTCTGAGTTGGGGCAGCTAACTATCATGAAAGAAAAAATTTGATTGAAGACATATGGAGGGAAGGTATGATGAGGAAGAATTCCCAATATGGGAAATGCAATATGAAGAGTCTAAGGCAGCCTCTAAGGTATGAGAAAAATTTCCGAAACTCTATGAACATCAATTGGTTTTGTAAACACATTATAGTATGTATCCCAATGCATGGTAGTATGAGAGGTTTATTGAGGAAAACTAATGATGTTGGGGATTTAGGATTTGAGATGAGTCATTCAGCTACCCCTTTCCTTTCCCATGTTGGAAAATTGTGTTTAACTTGGATATTTGGGGAGTTTAAAAATCCATGTTTTAAGAAAGACAAGAAATCTGAAAATGATTTGGGGAAGATTTCCCAAACACACTCAGAAAATTCTGAGTGTGTAACAACCCTCCTAGTTGAACTTAAAAAAAGCAGTAATTTTTTTTTTAAAATTAAATAGTGAACATTGAATCAACCACAGTTGCTAAAACACTTTAGTCAATCATATAATTAACAACTTCAAGGAGTAACAGATTCAACATTCTAATATTGTTGGCAAAAGAATAAAAAGTATGATACAGAAAGTTTACTATCTGGCTAGGGACATTAGCACAATCCGAATTCCCATACTAAGTATTGGTGATAATTTAACTAGCCGCACAGATTGCTATGCAATCAAGATTACCCTAACCTAGCCTAAGGATCTAGACCTGATGCCCCCACCACAACTTGGGCAGCCTACATATCTGCTCCTCGAAATCAGGGTCCGATGTAGTTCTCCTTTCAAATGTGATGGTCTCTTCCACGAGACGTCACCACTGAAGGGATTGACACTCTAAGCCAAATAGGGAACAAACTAATGACACAAATGAGCTTTTAAAGCTCAGGTCTACAATCCCATAGCTAAGAGACACTCTTAGCATAACACTCTCACATAAAAACCTAGATATAAGTAATGATGAAGGAATCCACATTCCTAGATCCATAGAGAATTACATGCTAGGCACAAAAGTAAGCTAAGTACACAAACAAAGCAAGACATACAGTACATAATAGTCGAACGTATCTTTTAATTATACTTTCAAGATTGTATGCATGCATACAATTTGTCCAACTAACTGATATAAACATATTGCTCAAGCAATAATCATAAAATCGTTAGAACAATCAATTTAGGTAAGAGTCTATATATACAGCGACAATATGTACCACTCGGATATATACATCTAAGCTAAAGGATCTTATGATATCCCATACTATCATAGTTCATGATCACTCTACCCAACATTAACAACCTTAACATCTATATTTATTTAGAAATGGGTTAAGATATAATGAATACAATATGTATCAACCGGGTACTTTTCATACTGTAAAACTCTATGACATCCCATATGGTCATAGGTCTTTGTGTTTGAGCCCCTGACTCAATACCAACAATAATCTTACACCCAACCATAATAAATAAAGCAAGTTAGGATTATCCTAACCAAGTATACATTCAACAACAAACCAATGAGAACCTAATCTCAAGGCACACCTCATGAAGCACTATGCTATTACATAAATGTCTAGTCACTTGTGCAGTTACTTTCTTACGAAAAATACCGCATACAATGTTCATCTTACAAGATGCGACAAACTTGATCCTGTTGACCAGTTTGTATAACAATATTGTGCTACAAAAGACTATTTACTTTCACTAGCATTCTAAGCAAAGCTAAAGTAAAATCACACTAAGGAACACCTATAGAGTTAGCTTCTTATGCCTGCACTCACTTCCCGAGCTGTCATACATATCTACGATGTCACCTACATACACAAAATTAGGGCTAGATGTAGTTCTTCCAAAATTACTAAAGGCATAAATGTTTACTCAAAAGTTTTCTCATACGAGTGCATACAAGGATAAGGTATAGATACATTCCTTGATTACAGAGAGAAGACTCAATGGTCTTTAAACGCTATCACCCACATCAAATATGTCTAAGCTAGGACTAGTGATGTCTAACATCATTCTCGTGTCCTTATACACTACCACACTCATGGCTAATCGCATATAGATGGGTTTATCTATCCTTACTAGCGTTCGAAGCAAAGCTAAAGTAAAATCACACTAAAGAACATCTATAGAGTTAGCTTCCTATGCTTGCAAGGATTAGTTTCCTATGTCCGCGTTCACTTCCCTAGCTGCCATACACATCTGCGATGTCACCTACATACACAAAATCAGGGCTAGATGTAGTTCTTCCAAAACTACTAAAGGCATAAATGTTTACTCAAAAGTTTTCTCATACGAGTGCATACAAGGATAAGGTATAGATACATTCCTCGATTACAAAGAGAAGACTCAATGGTCTTTAAACCCTATCACCCACATCAAATATGTATAAGCTAGGACTAGTGATGTCTAACATCATTCTCGCGTCCTTATACACTACCACACTCATGGCTAATCGCATATAGATGGGTTTATCTATCCATAGATTAAATATGCTTTTGCTCTTGCAACTATACAACTCGTGAGTCCTTACATAATCACACCATCCAGATATATGAATCAAAGAACTTTAACATCATATATGCAATATCATATATCAAGAACTATTGCTTGACAATATTACACCAACCAAGTATGATAACAATCAGTCCATTTACTTTGCATCTAAATACCTTAATGAAATTTATTGCACAAGGATTTTTACTAGTTCTTTTATGTGTCTCTATTCTACACAATCTAGGTTTATGCATGTAACTTTACAGTTTAGCTCAAATGCATACAATCGTGCGTAATAGCTACTAACATGCACTTAGCCAACAAAGTGTACTGGAACTTCATTATTGCTTTATTTTCACCACCGATTCTCTAAGGTTACTAATAAAAATGAGCACTGACAATTAACAACATAAATAAAGCCGGATATAGTATGAATGTACGAACATAGGTCATATAGCTTACATTTTTCCACATATGAATCTTATATCTATATAGACAAATATTTATGCATTCTTCCATACATGTAAGATTCTATGTTCCCGTGTAGAAATATAAAAGCACTTTTTATTAAATAAATGTATTTCATACATTTATTAATCGAGATATAAAAACTCAGTTATCTAATGTTATATTTTCCTCTTTCCTACCAAACCAGGGATATAAGTATTTCGACTTTGATTTTCGGAGCTAGAAAATAATACTAATAAACGAGTTCAAGAGTTGAAGCATTGATTCTCTTACAACCCATTGTAGCATTTTAACTGAAACACGTTTCTTAAAATAAAATATTCTTTTAATAACCTAACGTTTTAAACAACTCTTCGGTATTAATAACTTTGCCATTTAAATAGATTAGTGATTCAAATAAATACAGTTAACGTCCCATTATAATTTTATTCACTTGCATTTTGTGCTATACTATTATAAGGATACCATGTTGATCATGCACATTATTGCTAAAGTAATTTGAACTGGGAGCATATTACAAAAATCCGAGGCAAACAAAGTTCCACCCAACTTTCAATCTTGCATTAAAAGAGTACTCCGCTGTAGTTATTAATAAAAATACGGTGACTATAATTTTTAAGCCTCAGATAATTATATATATGACAATGTTGAAATTCATGACTACAGCATTGTAAGATTCAGACTCAGTATTTTATTTTGACAGCTCAGCTATTTATATCATTGTCACCATATGACTTAGTAAATGCAATTATAAATATTGACCTGGTGGTTTACCTAATAGTCTCAATGCAACATTATAATATATAACTCAACATTTTAGTTAAATTCCTAAAGATAGTACTTATATAAAAAGTGTTATCAATTTGTATATTCGGCATTTCAATAATTTATTGCTTAGTGCTTCCATTTTAAATATTTTATTCCTATACACAATGATTCAGCTTTTCATATTTGGCTCAACGTTTTAACTATTATGAACCCCGTGCTTCATCAAAAATGACTCGGAGCTTCAAAACCTAACTCGGTGCTTCTAATTTTTTTTTTGACTCAGCAATTGATTTTAATCATTCAACTTGCTAATAATACAGTCAACATTCAATAATGGCTGGCCTAATGGATAAACGCAGGGTTACAAAGAGTGGAATACAGCTCTAAGTAGGACAACATTGGCTTATTGAAAACTCATCCTATAAAAATTTGATGCTGATCCAGTCAAAACAAATACACACAAGATTATAAATAAATTTTGCGGAACCGACCTTTACATATTGGCAAGTGAAGATGCCTTTCTTTCTTTCACGTATCTGCTCCTATCTCCTTATCTCCTCATTTTTGCTTTGAAGCCCTCCATTTGTCTTTCCCATGCATCGCCTAGCTCTGTATTCTCCCACATCGAACCCAGCGATGATTTCTTCACTCAGAAAGAAACACGAGCACAACATATATACAATATAGTCGTGTCTTAAGCATGGAGATAAACGCATATTTGTAGTCTATTGAAGGTGCAGGTCTTTCTAAGTCCGTCGAAATCCTTGACTGAAATGGAATGTTGTTCCGTTTAAGCTGAAACAACTGAGATGAAGAATGGTGGCGGTGCTGCTCTTGCGCTGAGTTAAAGAAAAGAAAAGAACAAAACTTGATATGGCAACCATGTTAATGCTCGGGGCAAGGACGCGGAGATAACTAGGATTGCGTGAATGCAATGAGGAAGGCGTTGACCTTACTTTAGGCGCCTGCAGTAGGCGTCGGTTTTCCTCCCAGCGTCCCTCTTCTTTTCCCCAGCGTCGATCCCTCTTTGTGTCGATCTGGGTTTTATAGTTTTCCATGCAAAAAATCTCTTTCCGTCAATCATGGCTTTAACTGATGGTTAAGTGGCAGCGTTTTCTTAATAAACTTAATCGCCAATCTCCTTTTAAACTTTTCCGTACAAAATTCCCTCCTTTAATCATGATTTTTAAACTACTGGTTAAGTGGCAGTCTATCTAAATTGTAGCATGAGTGGAAGTGGCAGTTAATCAAAGCATTTGCACGAGTTAAGGTGGGGTGACGGTTAGGGAGGTGGAGTGCAAACGGAGGGGTCGTGATAGAGTGTTTTTGGCCATTCCAGCGTATCATACAAATTGAAAACATTTTGCTTGAAGTGCCAATCCGGTGGAGAAAGCATGCTAAAAAATCTGAAATCAAAGGGGCACTTGGTACATACATAAAGGAGGGAACAAATCATCTACTTTAGCCGGGTTTGTATGATTGGAAACATGCTGAAAGAGGCAATAAACAGCCCACTACAAGGTCTGGTTTTGCAAAACAAGGTAAAGTTTTCTTTAAAAGCAAAGGACCAAATACTACTCCACTTTTTTTAAACAAGCAACACACACACTTGGGGAAACCAATTTGTGTTTCCAAAAATCCCAAGGTACATAGGAAGGGCAGTTATTCAATATCTTGCAAATCTGATTTCCTTTTTATGATCCTAATATCTCTTGAAAGTGACATAAGCCCTAAAAAGTTGAATGATATTACTCTAACCTAGAACAACAAGGTGGTAAAGAAACAGGGCAGTTATATGACAAAAGAGTGGGTTCACTCCAAGGCCATGGTGCAAGGAAAATGGTTTGGTAAAAAAAAATTTAACATCCCTACACAAAATTTCAGTTTGTAGAGTGCATCAAGAGAGGAAATTGAAGATTTCTTTCAGCCATCATGTATTGCATACAACAAGGTACACATGGGGCAGCAAGAGGGAGAAAAATCAATGAAAATAAGATTAAGAAGGTTGAGAAGGGTTGCGTACTTGGTGACATACAGAGAATTGCAGCCATGTTTCACAAGCCAACCTTGGTCAACAACCCTCAAGAGGAAGGAAAAAGAGTTGTTTTAACTAACATTGTTTTAACTAACATGTTTGTTTCATGTGCAGATAAAAAGACAAGGGCAAACAAAGACTACCTAGCTGGTACATCAATTTCCAGACATCCATATGATGACAAATTCCAAGATTCTATTGCTTCTCACATCTTAGAAGCATCTTTTGAATATATGGGGTCAAGAAGGAAAAATGGCAACATAAGGTACTGCTGGTTTCACATTTTCAGTTTGCTTAAATCATACAAAAGCTTCGTATACAGCGGTAGCAAACATCACCAAGAGGGGTCTCTTCCTTGGAAAGGGCCTAGATTCAAAAGTGGCACAAGGTCAACCATGGATATAGATTTTTGGTTGCTTCTATTGTTTGAGGATAAACAATTTTGTACAGCGAGGATTGTCATGTCTCTCTTTTGATAGGGACATGATGGAAGACCGTTAGTCTTAAAAACCCTTCTCGGGGGCTAAAAGACAATTTTAAAGGGAAGTAAGGATTGAATTGTTTTTAAGTGAATATGTGTAAAAATACTTTATGTTTTTAAATTCACTTAAAAGAGGGGCTTTTAAGAGTTTGGATGACTTAAGTGATTTTATAAAAATAAAAGGAAATAAGGGAAAATAGAAAGATGATAAGAAAAGACCTATTAAATATCTTTTAAGTTACTCTTCCTTCCCAATTTTGGGCGCTACACTTGGAAGGATTATTTAAAGCAAAGAAAGGGTTAATTAAATCATTCATGTTTTCATTTTGATAAACGATTTTATGGAGTCTAAACACGAAAAGCAAGGACTTGCACTTGAAGGATGGAAACCCTTTCAAGGGAGTTGAATTAAGAATGGAAACCCAAAATTCAGACCTAGGGCAGCTTCATTTAGAAGTTGCATTGAGTAGAATCGAGTTCGAAGGGTGTTTTTAACACCAAAGATCATTAGGAAGGGGAGTGAACCAAGAAATGCGCTGGATGCTTGCTTTCAAGGGCTGTCTTAGGGTAGCGATCACCTTGGTTGGGGGCTGCGTAGGTCTGCAAGGGCAACAAATAGGTTTTGGAGGTGGACGACCCACTTTGGGGTCCTTCTAAGGCCTTCGGAGGTGTGGAACAACCACAATATTTTCTGCCATTTTATTTTATTTTTCCAGCCACTTGACTGTCTAAAAATCAGGGTTTTAGCTGATTATTTGTTCAATAATATTTATATAAATTCTGCTATTTTTGAGAAACTTGAATAATAATTTTGGAGCTGATTTCAAATCATTTACAACAATATTTTATCAATTTTCAGATTGCTATTGTTTGTGGAAATTTTTGGAAATTAATATCTAAATATTGAAGTGATTGAATATATATTTTTTTCTAATATCCCTTGGAAGGGACATTACAATCTCCAGTCATGTCGGCTATAAGAAGTTGAGTAGATGTTAGCTTATTTATTTGGAAAAGTGCTGCTTGGGAATAAGCCCATCCAAGCATATAATTTGTTGTAGAGATTTGATCCTGGCATCTTCTCAAGCTTGTGTCTTGTCTTACACAAGTCGTCTATATTCAAAATAATTGGAAAGACTGGTTAAGATTCTGAGTGAAAGACATTAGAACACTGTTGATTATATCCCTGTTTTGGCCTTTTTCTGGATATGGATGGATTATTTTCTAGAGGATACATAGCATCTTTTTCTGGGCCAAACCAATTTGTAGCCATTTGTATACGAGGAATTTGTTCAATAGGAGTAGTCGTTATGATATTTTGAGTTTGGAATTCCTCAGTTTGTTTAAGTCCAACCTTTTCCTCACCCTTAAGAATTTCTTGTTCAAAAGATCTTGTGAGATAGTCCTGAACAACTTGGGCTATCTTTTCTAGATCCTTTGTTTTTGGTATTCCCCATTGTATTTTTAGGGGTTTTTGGGCTATGGCAATCTAGCAACATTTTGAAGTCTTTTTTCTATCCTGCCATAGTTGAATTCTTTTAAATGTGCCATCTTATATTCATTCTAGAGAATTGCTCAGATATTTTTAGGATTTCTTCTCCAGATGAGTGGACAGAAGCTTGGATGGTTTGCTCAAATGTTGGTAATTGGGTGGCATTACTAGAAGCCATAGCCTTAGGGAATATTGTGACTAGTGTCGGGGTCGCTGTTTGCAATTGATTTAATGCAGAAGATAAGGCTTGGATAGATTTTTGTATCATTTCAGAATTCTGTTCAAGAATGTCTATTTTATCCGTAATTTTTCCGAGTTCTAGTCTATTTAAAGCATCATGCAAAATAATATGATGATTCTTGATAGTCTGCATGATATTTTTGTCGTTTTCCTCAAGAATTTTGATTAGATCAGATGTAGATTCACAATAGGCTTTTGCTTCATTTCTAGTCTTTGCTGATCAAACAAGGGTTTTTGGTCTTTTCTGACCATATCAATCCTTTTTTCAAGAGTAGCTTGGTCCATCTGCGTAAGTTGTTGCAGAATCAGGGAATGATTGTTTAACATAGTATGAACTACCTTATTATGAGTGACAATCTTAGTAATTTCTTTCCCTAAATGAGCATGGCCTATTTCATAACCAGATTTTATGTTGCCCAGATTTTCTGGCAACCGCTTCATTAATTGGATCATCATGACAACCAATTCCCCCTGATTATCTAGAACTTTCATCTTCATAACTTATTTAAAACAAATTTGATAATATCATCAGAAAGCCACACTGGTCACAAATTGTAAATCAACTACTCGGTAGATGGAGCAACTTTCAGATTCATTGACAAGAGGACAAAACTTCCCAGTACAATCCATTTTTTGTATCTTGCAGATAGAGTTATCTGTCTTCCAAGTAAGAAAAAAGTTACTCAGGTATGGTTGCCAAAGGTTCCTCAAGACCCATTAAAGTGGGAAACAAATTTCAAATAATTAGCAGATAAGTTGGGAACTAATATAATTAAAAAAGTTGTTGAATTCTGGTGGAAGAAAAATGGGTTCACATTCAATCAGCGATTCTTAAATCGAGGATGCACAGTCCGTGATAATACCATAAGTGTTTACTAGCGCAGATTGGAAAATCCTGAAACTTGCAGTCAGGGCTAATGGTTGGATTGATTTCAAAATTCCTACCCATCAATTTTCATGGTTATATTAATATGCAGGGGAAACACATGATAATAAATTGCAACATATGTGGAAGCAAATGACAGGGTATTTCAAAGTCTTGTTATTTAAATTTTGTCCTTACAAATGGTTTTAAGAACCATATGAATTTTTTTTGTACTTGTCTCCCTCTGCATGGGTTATCCTATGCTTAAAATTAAGTTTAGGATTATATATAAAAGTTGCGAATTCCAAGAAACCCTTTGAGGAGATTGGAAACTAGTCCATGGTTACAGTTTTGTGTCTCACCTTGATTCTTTTGCATATTTTGATGAATCACAGGACAAATAATTCATGAAATTGTTCTCTATGTATCTAAAAAACAAGGAGATTGGATTGGGTACCAGATCCTAATCCAGAAAGTGAAGAAAGTGATGAAGATAATTGGTGGTTTTCCCATGATTCAGAAAATGAGGAAACAGGGTATTTTGATTATGAGCCATATGATCCATATGAAGGATATCCATCAGATGCAACTTCTACTGATTAGGGGAAGCACAGTGGGCCATGGCATTTTTATCTACATGTCGAAACACTCAGAGACGCAGTGTCATTGTGAAAACAAGTCGGTAGTAGTTTATCGTGAATTAACTGCCAACATCTATCACTATTTTGATAGCAGTTATCATGATTGCCTGTGTCATGATGTGTTACCTACGAAAGTGGTATAATTGCCTTGTATAGTAGCTGTATCTCGTTTTTGTCATTTCTTGACAACGTTTGTACTAGATTCCCCACTGAGTTGTTGCTTTAGGTAGACACGACCAAGGGAATCTGCTTTTCATCTATCTGATAGGATTGTTATCGGACGTGTCACTTTTCCACCACGAAAGAATTGGAATATTTTCTTTTACCGGTAACCTTGGTCTTTAACTGGTTATCCATGTTTTCCTTTTTTGCCGACTCATTTTCCTATATAAGGAAGAATTTGAGTCCCATTTAGGCATCGGGAATTTTCAAGCGTTTTGAGTCTCTTCAGTCCTAGAGGTCTTAAGCTAGGATATTGTGCTCTTCATCTTTGCTGAATCAAAAATCCAAAAGCTTAAATAGCTTTTGAAAAGCTAGCCACTATCGGCTTTCTCTCCTAATGTAAATTTTATTTTTAATAAAGTATATGTTTGGATCATGAAAGTTTATGTTTGGATCATTAAAGTTTATGAATTAGTGTATATTTGAGTATTTTGAATTCCGTTAATTTGTGTTAAATTTGTAAGGAGAGTGAAATGGTATTAGAGCCACAAGATGAAGGGAACATGCAATTAAGTTTATTTTGGAAAATCCACCATTGACAGTACTAAACCCATCTCGAGTTTTTTAATTCATAAACTTTCATGATCCAAACATAATTTTTTTAATACCATTTCACTCTCCTTAAAAATTTAACAAATATTCATGGAATTCAAAATACTCAAATATACACTAATTCACAAATTTTCATGATCCAAACATATATTTTATTATAAAAAAATTTACATAGGAGAGAAAGCTGATGGTGGCTAGCTTTTCAAAACCTATTTTAACTTCTGGATTTCTGATTCAACAAAGCTGAAGAACATAATCTCCCGGGCTTAAGACCTCAAGGACATCTTAGCCACAAGATGAAGGGAACTTGCAATCAAGTTGATTTCGGAAAATCCACCATTGACAGTACTAAGGAAAATCCACCATTGATAGTACTAAACCCATCTTGAGTTTTTTAATTCATAAACTTTCATGATTTAAACAAATTTTCTAATACCATTTCACTCTTTTACAAATTTAACACAGATTCACTTAATTCAAAATACTCAAATAACATTAATTTATAAACTTTCATGATCCAAATATATATTTTATTATAAGAAAATTTACATAGGAGAGAAAGTTGATAGTGGCTAGCTTTTCAAAAGCTATTTAAGCTTCTGGATTTTTTCTTTAGCGACGTTGAAGAACATAATCTCCTGGCTTAAGACCTCTAGGATTGAAGAGACTCAAAACGCTTGAAAAATCCCCATGCCCAAATGGGACTCATATTCTCCATTATATAGGGAAATGAGTTGGCAAAAATGAGAAACACGGGTAACTGGTTAATGACCTAGGTTACTAGTAAAAAAAAAAGACTTAGACGCTGTTGTGGTGGAAAAGTGACACATCCGATAACAATCCTATCAGATAGATAAAAAGCATATTCTCTTGGTCGTGTCTACCTAAAGCAACTACTTAGTGGGGATCTAGTACAAACACTGTCGAGAAATATCAAAAGCAAGAGACAACTATTATACAAGGCAATCATATTACTTTCATAGGTAACACATCATGACATAGGACATCATGATAACCACTATCAAAACAGTGATAGACGTCGACAGTTAATTTATAGTAAACTGCTACCAGCTTGTTGTCGTAGTGACACTGCATCTCTGACTGTTTCGGCATGCAGAGAAAAATGCCATGGCCCACTGTGCTTCCGCTAATCAGTTGAAGTTGCATCTGATGGATATCCTTCATATACATCATATGGCTCATAATTAAAATAGTCCATTTCTTCATTTTCTGAATCATGGAAAAATCACCAATTATCTTCATCACTTTCTTCACTTTTTGGATTAGGAGGATCTGGTACCCAATCCAATCTCCTTGTTTTTAGATACATAGGCAACAATTTCATGAATTATGTATTGTGATTCATCAATATATGCAAAAGAATCAGGGTGAAACACAAAACTGTAACCATGGACTAGTTTCCAATCTCCACGTAGGGTTTCTTGGATTTCACAACTTTTATATATAATCCTATACTTAATATTAAGCATAGGATAAGCCATGTAGAAGGAGACAAGTTTAGAAATTTTTTCATATGGTTCTTCAGACCATTTATAAGGACAAAATTTAAATAACAAGACTTTCAGATATCCTGTTATTTGTTTCCACATAGTTTGGAAATTATTATCATGTTTTTCACCTGCATATTGATATAATCATGAAAATTGATGGGTAGGAATTTTGAAATCAATACAACCATTAGCCCTGGCTGCAAGTTTCAAGGTTTTCCATTCTCATTTTTCCAATCTGAGCTGGTAAACATAGAAGGTATTATCACGGACTGTGCATCCTTGATTTGAGAAGCGCTGATTGAATATGTACCCATTTTTCTTCCACTAAAATTCAACAACTTTTTTAGTTATATCAGTTTCCAACTTATCTGCTAATTCTTTGAAATTTGTTTCCCATTTTAATGGGGCTTGAGGAACCTTTGGCAGCCATACATGAGTAACTTTTTTCTTACTTGGAAGAGAGATAGTTCTCTCCACAGGGTATAAAAAATGGTACTAGGAAGTTCTGCCCTCTTGTCAATGAATCTGAAAGCTGGCTTTGGAAAAGCAGGACCTAATTCTCGAGCCAATTGTTTTGCTCTTTCTTCAGCAATTTGAGCTTTACTTTTGCCTTTGCTGGCCTGAAATGAGCAAACAAATTTTATTAGTGGATAAAACCCTTTTCTAGAAAGGATATCGGCTATACAGTTTTTCTTTTCTTTTTGTACTGGACATCAAAAGAAAAATTGCTGAGCCATATACTCCATCTACTAAGTAGTTGATTTCTTTTAGTGGCAACCTACTGAATAGTTACAAATATTCCAGAACTATTTTGGATTAATCCCACAACTCTTTCAATTTTATGGAAATATCTAAAAGTACCTTAGACTGTCTGATCTGGGAATCATTTATTCTTCTTGACATCTTATTGATTTTTTTTGGAGAATACCCATCTACTTGTTTGACGATTTGTATGTTTTCTTTGAATATCTTCATCATTTCTACTTCCTTGGATCCAAAGGTAAGGATAATTGATTCATCCTGAAGCTTACTAGGATAATGATATTTGAGGAAATCACTACCTCTTACAGCATCAATAACAATATTGTCAAATTCTCTAAAGGTAATTAGCCTTGTATGTCCCTTAAATATCTAGGTAACACCTCTTGCAATCAAGTTGATTTTGGAAAATCCACCATTGACAGTACTAAACCCATCTTGAGTTTTTTTCCATTTAAAAGAGGGGATCACATACTTTTTACAGATACTTAGATCTGCACTATTGTCAATCAAAGCATCTAATTCATAAGGCTTGTAGCCTTCAATTTTTACCATGATTCTGATTATTATATTCTGTGGTTATAGAACTCTCTGGCTGATTTTCTTCATCTTGTGGCTCCTCTTGTTCCCTTTTACTATGTTTTTCCTTATTGGCAATGGCTCTGAGTTTTCCTATTGCCCTTTGGGATCTTTTGAGATTGACTTCTAGGTTATCCAAGATATTATTTATTTCTTCATGATAATCTTATGGAAATGCAGCAGGGGCTGATGCAGTTTTCTTAAGCTTTCTAAACAAACTGATTTTTTAGGAGTTTTAGTTTCATCTAGAAAGATGAACTGTTTTGTATATTTTTTGAGGTCAGCTTGCTGGGCATCACGCTTCTGGATAGCTGCGTCAAGAAGCTGTTAGGTGGTAGTACTTGTACTTTGCAAGGAATGTGATGGCGGATTCAAATTTTCAAGATATGATTTGTACACAAAGGTGGTAGGCAGTGGGCGCATACAATCACATCCGCTTCTTCTGTACATATGAAATATGCCTTTGTTGGGGTGCCTGCTCTCACAATCGAAAAGGTCCTTATCAAAAACTTTTTGTGTAAACAATACTCTTCACGTTACTTTTCTTCGGGATTGGAGAAGTAAGAATGCTTCCAGGTATGAGCACACCTATTATGATCCATACATAATATTTGAATTATGCAAAATATAATATAGATCAACACAAAATAATAGATATTGGTATGCCAAGATGCTCAAATATTTAATAAATGCATAAATAGAATTATACCTTTATGTAAGGCAAGACCATACAATACTCCTTAAAGAAGAAATAACTCCACTATTCCACTTCGATAGGGACACCTCCAATATCCTTCTAACCAATAGAAGACTCAACACTTCATATCCTTTACAGTGATATTCATCCCCCTTATCTAGACCTCTAATACTAATAATGGACGGTCAATCTCCTAATTCCATTGTAGGCTGACTCATTACCCAATGTAATAATTCCACAAGTTACTCATTTTTCCTAATATATTTGACCCATACAACTAAGGGGGATGTGTGCCACATGTCGACATCTCCATTAACCCATATGCATTAATATATTATATCCCTAGGAACATAGCAGTGCATCCCTCCTTGACATGTTTTGTCCCCGAAACATAATAAGAAACCAAATATTGAGTGTGCTCCAAATCATTGCACACTTGTCTCCAAGCTTGATCATCCAACCATCCATATGTGATCTTGGTAGGTGATAGCTCGCCAACCTTGTTTCCAAATTCCATTGTGCCAGTCTGATTCCATTCATGATCATAGTTGTATCTCCTTCGTGTCCATGCATAATGATTCCTTTGTTGATTCCATGTTTCGTATTTCGTTGCGTTACTTTGATTCCATACATGACCATAGTCGTTCTTTTGCTTCCATGCACAGCGAAAGTGATTGTTCCACTGATTCCTTGTGCAGCCATAATGATTGATACTTTGATTTCTTGTATTCAAAGTGATTGTTGCTATGACACTCTTTGACATGCCAACATGATTGTTTCCTCTCATGATGATGAGGGTGTCCATATGCCTCAACCTTTTCTGACACTTTGACTTCATCAACTTTGTCTGCTACCTCCACCTTTTCCTTTGGTAGTGCTTGTGTGTCTTGAGTAGATGAATTGATTTGCTTTGCTTGTACTGTCTCGTCATACATTTCTTCATTTGAAGCTTCCTTGTGCTCTTCTTTACCATCAAAGGCATCCTCACTCTCCACCTCGACAGGTCTTTGTTTTTCGCTAGGTTTGATATATTGCAAAGTGACCTTTCTTTTGCACCAAATCTTCATAAACTTCTTTTGCACATCAATATTGATTGTTCTCGAATTCTCTAACCAAGGATATCCAAGAACAATAATTAAACCATCCATATCCAAAGCATAAAAATCTCAATGCAAAACATATTTTTCCATAGTGAGCTTCAAAGCTTAATTTTTTTTGAATATTATTACCATCTACTTGAGCCTTCTTGATATTCTTTGCTTGAACCTGTAGGTGTTGGGCCACATTCTTGTTGATGAAATTATACATGTTGTTAGGATTTATGAAAACAATGACCACCTTCTTTTGAATACATCTATGAAATTGTAATATTGACTTTGATTTCATTGGAGCTAAACAATTTGAACCTTTACCCTCCATCTCTCCTTCCTCTTCAAGACCCTCCACCTCTCTTTGAAATTGAAATATTGACTTTGATTTCATTGGAGCTAAACAATTTGAACCTTTACCCTCCATCTCTCCGTCTTCCTCTTCAAGACTGTCTATCTCTCCTTGAACATCCTCTGTAACCTCTTCATCGTCATCACTATGCTATTTTTCTTCATCTTCATCATCATGATTTTATTCATCTTTCTCTTCTTCACCTTTTGTTTCTTATTCCTCATCATTTTCTTCTATGTCCCATCAATATGGGAAACCTTGATCGATTTATTCCCATGAAAAATTATGTCATTCTACACTTAGTTGAACACACCAACACAAAGTAGGACCCATGAATGAACATGATAAAATTGTTTGCCACTAATAATTATGAAAATTATTCTTCTTAAAAAAGAGCCGCCTTTCTCTAGCATTAATATCATCCTCTCATTTTTAAAAAAATACATGCCCACAAATTAGAGTTAATGAAGAAACCCTAAAATCACAATAACTCACTCCAAAATGATTAAAAAATTCCATTTTTTTTACATAGCTTCCCTATATTATCATACAACTTAAGTGAAAAATCTGTGGATTTTTTTTGAAAATTTTGCCTTGTAGAGCGAATCTATGAAAAATCATAAACTCGCAACAATTCAGTTAAAACTTATCAAAAAATTCCAAAATTCTTAGTGTATCTTTCTTGAATGATGATACTATTTGAGTAAAATTTTCACAACAAAATTACATAAATTTTAGTTGATATGATGAAAATATATGACAAACCCTAAAACAGAAAAAACTCGTAAAAAATGATCATCAAATCTTAATTTTTATACTGTAATTTTCCTTTTATTATTCACCAACTCTACTAAAAAACTTGTAGAAAAATTCGCAACAGATTGCAAGATATAAGCGATTCTCCAAAATTACGGTTTCACCCAAACAATTTGCCCAAAGTGAAGCTTTGATACCACTTGTTATAATCTACACGTAATTTTTGAAGTATGCAGAATATAATGCATAACAACACCTGCCCACAAAGGTGAGAGAAGGCCAAATACTTGAGTTTCAGGGCATAAGTTACCCAATATTCACAAGTTTTAGGCAGCTTTTCAAGGTCATTATTCACGATCAGACCATGATTTTATGATTGAAGAAGGGAGTATTTTAGATTTGCGATTAAGATTGGCACATCATCAATGTACGTGGGTGCAATCCTTATTCCTACCATCTATGGATCTATGACGTACTTTGTATGTTTCAAAATATTTGTATCCTAGATACTTCATATGTTATGATTTATAGTTATTTTTGCGGCCTTCTAAGGATGATCTGGCACCCAATGGTTGTACTTATATGGTGTACTATGTATATGTACATTGAGATTAATAGAGATGCTATGTTTACAGAGTAAAAAATATATGCAATTTTATGGGAAGCCTGCATAGCCTGCACGAGGGTGATTTGACAGTGATTTGACTGAAATGTATCTGATAAACGCCACTAATTTTTTTCAAGCAATATGTTGGCAGATTTGGATACTCAAGATACGCTTTGTACACAAAGGTGGTAGGCAATGAGCTCACGATCATGTCTTCTTCCTCCGTGCATATGAAATATGCCTGACAAAACTTTTGGGATGCCTGCTCATTATAGAAAAGGTCCTTGTCAGTTTTTTTCTGCTTGTAAACCATACACTTCACTCCGCTGTTCTTTTGGACAGGGGAAGTAATAATGTTTCCGGGTATGAGCACACCTACCCACAAAGGTTTAGGGAAGGTCAGCTTTGAGATAATGTAAAAATTTCATGGGTTTTGGTATTTTTGGTTCAATAGTGACTAGCTCCACACAACAAAGAAATGAAAAATAGAAGATGCATAGGTTACAGAGGGTATCGAGCACCTTTATGATAAACTCGATAATATCACAATGATGTACTTTGTTACAAATTATTACAAGATGTGAGAACCACATGTATACATGGCATCATGGGAAACACTAAACAAAATTCGGTATTTGGTTCAATAGTGACTAGCTCCACACAACAAATAAATGAAAAATAGAAGATGCAAAGGTTATATAGGGTATTTGGAACCATAATGATAAACTCGATATCAAAATGTATGTTGTTACAAATAATCACAAGATATGAGAACCACATGCATATATAACATCATGGGAAACACTAATTGGATAATGAGGCCGACTTAGAAGTCATCCTTAAATAGTAACCCTTTTTCTGTGAAATAATAAAATGAGCTGGAGTATTTTTAAGGCTAAACATTTATTAGTTCAGACATGTTATATGTTATTATAAGAGACCAGTTACCATTAAATTCATGGTCCTTTTCAAGCCATTCCGAGTAATTTTTGTAGTCAGCCATTAAGTAAGTAGCATCCATAGACCTTATTAATTCTTTGCTTAATTGGATCACAGGAATGTACATAATCAACAGAATTCATTTATCTGTTTGCTTAATTAAGTTAAACAAGGATAGGGTATCATGTATGCTATATATGGTCTCTTTTTCTGTCAATCCTTAATATGATTTTTAAAAATTGGCTTATAGAATGTTGATACATCATTATGCTTCTGTGCAGGACACTGCTTGTTCAACACAAGCTTTAAATCAACTCCAAAATGCTACTCTATACTCGTCTGATCGTGGTGGCTTGCGTGTGGAGTATCCTCAAAAAGTGTTCTTTTGATGTTTTTTCAGTTCTCAATTTATTTATTTTGCAAATTTGCCTATGCCCAAATTTATGTTTTAATTGTTTTTGCAAGTCTAAAGAAGGTTGAACTTAACAAAATTAAAGGTATGCCAAAGCGAGAATGGGACTCCCAAAACGTGAGAGGAGGGGTTAGGACCATGGTTGCTGGAGAGATGCAACAGTAGGAACACTTTCCTGATGACAAGATTCCAACACTTGCACTTGATCAACTTGTGAATTTACAATGTTCTCTTTCAGCAATGTAGAGCATGTTATCGAGGAGGGAATGGAAAGGCCCCTACTATTGGAAAGGCCAGTGATATTTGTTCTGTGCGACTTCCATATTTATTGCTTAGTAGCTTGGACCCTATCTATTGTTTTCATATTTATTGCTGCTGCTTTTTATCAAAATGAGAAAATGCTTGGTGGGGGAACAAGTCAAATTAAGAAGATTGGTTGCTCGTAGGCATGCATATTACTAGCATTTAATATTAGTCAGCATTGACTGAAATAAAATATTAGAATGATTTAATTTTTCCTGGTGGATCAGATTTGTGATTGGACCAGAGTATTCCATTGGGGCCATGGGTTTTTAATTAAGGCTCTAAAAGTTTGTCAGGATTGACTGAAAAATATATGAAATTTAACTCTGTGCTACTGAATTTGGGTTGAAATAAAGTAATATAAATGGTTTACAATCTTTTAATGTAAAATCGTAGAGAGAACTAGCTTTAATTTTTCAGTTGAAGCATTAAAAAATCCATCCTCTCAAAAATTACTTTCTGAATTTAGGAGGCAAAGTTATGAATCATCAAACCTATAGATAGATGCACACTGTCATAAAACCAGAATGCAAATATGTGATTGTACATAAAAGATCTTGGTCACCTATTGGTTCTTGTGATTCAGGCTTTGTGGATTGATGGTTTGTGTTAGTGCATGATTGTGAAGTTCCTTATTTAATTCGTGCCCCCTTCTTTGAATGATGCCTTGTAAGAGGCTATTGTGAAGTGGAGGGAACATTTTGATGTACATGAAAAATATCCTGCAGCCAAAACATGCTCTCGTTTCACTGGCCTTATCTGAACTTTTGAAGCAAAAGATACCTATAACTTGCTTGTGCAAAACCAGGTTGTGTTCAATCTAAGTAACAACCTACCAGGAAAATTCATGAAATATTATAAATAATTAATTAGCAATCGTTGTCCTCAATACTTACATAGAGTTCTTGGGCTGATATAGAGTTTTAATTGGATTGAAAGCTTTAAAAAAACAAGCATCAAAACTTTCCGGAGCATAGGTTGATTTCTATGAAGGATTATTTTTGTGGAAGTTGATGATTTATACCAAGGGGTATTCTATGAACTCTATCATAATATCTGACCTAGTAAAAATTAATATGAAGAAGACAATCTGCCAGTTGGTTATATACAAGGTGTCAAACATTCTCAATTGAGGAGCATGCTATTGATTTTTTCAATGGTAGATTACACAATCAAAATCTGAAATTTGAACTATTCTCAATAGGTTTAGCTTTGCGTGATTCCATTTTAAACAACTTGATTAAGTAGAAGGCCTCCATTTGAATCTCAATGTGAGCCCAACACTATCGAGTCTAAACAATATCAATCAAAGGTTAAAGTGGGGAATTAACTATCCATGCTTACATGTCACCAGCGGACCAAAAATATTACTTTTATCATCACTTGCACGCTATTACCATTTTAGTTTTGTATTATTCACCATGTTGAGTTGTGCATTTGTGGGTTGCCTTGAATGATCAATAGAAATGCATGGGTTGATTGCCCATGAATGGGAGAGAAACCACCGTAACAAAGCCTGCCTGGAACTGTAATGGTTTTTGAAACTATTTGTTCTTTACTTTTTTGTGTTAGCGTTATTTTTCTAATGTTTGCCATTTAACTGTTCTGGCAACATATAAAAAAATTTAATTCTTGTAGCGATCTTTATATAGAAACCTTTGCATATCAGCTATATGTCACTAGTCATACATGAATTCTAGATGATTTGATTGTGTTGTGCATTTCTCACTTGGACAGGTTCGTACATGCTCTTAGATAATTAGATTTTTACAACTATCTTGGAGCAATGTGGAACTGTTTCAACTTTCAACCATAAAATGATTTGAATTGTACATGCTAGAAGGCACAAGATAGATCTTTACTTTCGAGGGATTTTTGTTAGATATAACCTTATTGCAAATGGCAAATCTTACCATATATTTCTTTAAACAATTTTTTGTTTTGTTTTGTGTTTTGTTAGTGTGTTGTTGCGAGTAGGTTGAGAATGTTTGATAATGTGATTAGGGCTAGCAATCGTTTGCTTATGCTTTCTCAAAATGGGATTATCTGTCGTGTGTATCATCATGTTAGGCTCGTTCTTCAAATATATAATCAATCTTAAAGGGCATCGAATTGTAAGAAGCAGTGTATACATTGTTATTATATGACTTATATCTTAGTTCACAAGTTTCAGATTTTGCATCTATCTATTATTTAACATAATTACTAGTATAAGTATATTCACATGTAAAACAATGTGTCCTTAAGTTTATTTGGAATGATGCAGTTAGTTTTAAAACCAATCGTGATCATGGTAGGGGTGGTGGTAGTGGTATCATTTCGCTTGATAAGTCTTGGGCTGACTATTCTTGAGTCTGCTGTTACCCTTGTAATAGACTTGTTTGGAGTATTTTGTGAAAGCAAGATTTTGAGTTTGGTATTGTGTCATTGTATGCTTCAAATGAGTATCAAGATAGATCTCTCTCGTGGGACTGGATGGCAATGAATCTAATGAAGGTTCCTTGGCTTGCTGGAGGTGACTTTGATATGGTGGAAGACAAACAAGATATATATGAAGGCTCACTTTTTTCCTTAAAAGGGAAATAAACTAATATTTTGGTGTTGAAAGACTTTTTTTTAAAAATATTGTAGGATGCAATGAAATGAAGAATACAAACCAGTCAAAGCTCAGAGCCCCAAAGGGCAAAAGTCACCAAAAAAATCAATAGCAAAGCTGTCAGCAAAACAAATCTAGCTGCAGCCCCTAACAAATTACATAAAACCTTACAAATAATCAGCTGCTGTACAAGATGAAAGACAACGAAATCAATATTAGAAAACTTGAAACATCCTTTGAGAAAGCATCCATATATTTGCTAAATTTTACAATTTTTTGGCATAGGTTTTCATGATTGTTTGTTAGGTGCCTCAACTGCATTTTGATCTCCTTCATTTGTTTTGCTAAGTCGTCATTAGCAAGAAGAATAGATTGCATGCCCTGATGCATAGAGGAGAACTGAAGCAAGAAATCAGAGTAAAGTCAAAGAAGAACTACTCCCTGAGTAGTATTGTTGTTAAAGAAACAACAATGACATCTATTTTTCCAAATATACTTGATCATAATCTGTTTAAATGTATGATTGATTCTTTATGAAAAATAAAACAAGATAGCAAAGATATTTTGTTTACGTGGTGTAATAGCCATAAAGGCAATGATAGGATCTCTGCTTGACTTGACAAATTTCTAGTCAAGAGAGAACACCTTGTTTTGCAGTTCAGTGTGAAGATCCTATTGTTATATAATTGGTCATGCTTCCATTGTTTTTAAATAGATTAAATTCAAGGGTTAAGCTCAATGCACCCAATAAAAGAATATGATTGCCTGGATGGTGTTGAAACTTTGTGGGAAATAATCAAGTCTACTTCTCAATTGAAGTCTGTAGAGTTTTGTCTGTTATGGTGAACTTTCTGTATGGTGGAACTAAAGTCTGGCTGTGAAAGAGAGGGCTCATATAAGCTCTAGAAAGCTAATTAAACTTGAAATAACCTTACAAAATCGACCGGAAGATTGTTCTTTGTTGTAGGAGCTTGTCAACACTAGAAACAATATAGATCTTATCATTCTTAACTTGTCCAAGGTGGTCAAGATACCCTTTTAAGATTCTTAAAGCAAAGGTTGTCAAAGGAAATATTGATTGTATTAAATATTGGACGGATAGTCTCTTTTAACCCTGTTGAAATCAGAAAACCCTTTTATGGTTTCTATAAAATCTTTTGAAGGTTTGGATGCAGAAGGGGCTCAATGTAAGCAATTTTTTCAAAAAGTTCTTCCAGCAAATTGAATGTGGATCAAGCAGCTGCTTTAGACAGTAAATTCTGTTGTGATGAAATTAAATATGTGATCAAATATTTGAAAGATGAGCATTCCCCATGTTTTGATGCCCTTCTTGTTTTGTTCTATAAAGCTACATTGGATTTCCAAAGAATTGGGTAGTGTGTATCATGCAGCTATCAACGTGGGTACTGTTTCTGATATTAACAAAGATGTTATCAAATTAATCCTTAAGGATGGATATAGAACCCAAGTGAAGAATTAGAGACCTATTATATTGCTCAATGCATCTTACAAAATTTTGTCAAAGACTTTGGCCAATAGATTGAATACGGTGCTATTGGATACTGTTACCGAGACGAAAACTGGGTTTGTGGGAGGAAGATATTTTCTATATATAATCTAATTTCCAGTTGCGACGGAATGGATGAGGCCAAGGGTTTAGGACAAAATGCATGCATGGATCTTATTGAATTTGAAAAGGCTTAAGATGGGAATGAATAAGGAATTATTGAGTTGACAATGAGGGTTATAGATATCAACGACAAATTTATCAAGATGGTTATGTTCTGTCTAAAGATGCTTCTGCGCAAGTGGAGATCAACCCCAAGCTATCTGAGTCTTTTTATCTTATCGAGATCCATTACAAAAAGATCTCATTTACCTCCTTCATTGTTTGCGTTTGATGCAAAGGCTATATACTTTTTCTTTTGAGAGATGCTAATTTGCAGTCCCTTAGTGGATGGAATTTGTTGGGCTGATAAAGATCAAATAATTGAAGCCAAAGTGTTAAAAAGAAAGTAAATGGCATGAAAATTGTTTGTCAATGACTGGTAGAATCTAAGTTTGTTAGAAGGTTCTTTATTCCTATATTTTTACTACTTTCCTTGTTGGATTTTTGGAAACTATCATATCATTAGACGTTTCTATCGAAAGTGTAATAACGTCAAGCAAATAGATTATATTAAGCCAACGAATATCTTAAGTTCCAATATATTGCCCTTGCAATGAAATGGATTATTAGAGCTTTCTTGGTAAATT
Source organism: Torreya grandis (assembly GCA_037957365.1). Classification (NCBI taxonomy): domain Eukaryota; kingdom Viridiplantae; phylum Streptophyta; class Pinopsida; order Cupressales; family Taxaceae; genus Torreya; species Torreya grandis. Next base: position 3,492,440 of record JARHVA010001307.1, read on the forward strand.
TTAAAGCAACATAATATCTTATTCGAGTTTTTATAAAAATAAATTTTAATAGAAAAGAATGTTCATTATTAATTTGATAATTGATTTATTATTAAACTCTTGGGCTCTATTGTTTTTAAGTTTGTTTGGAAAGCTTGGGAGTTAGTCAAGCATGTTATTAACACTAGGTCCCAACCATATAGGTATATAGGGGGAATATATTTATCATAAAAAAGGCTTGTTTGTATGCAAGACTTCTCTGCTAGAGCATGGGCCATGAAATGTATCAAATTATTTGGTGATCTTTTACAAATGGACAACTTCGGAGAGAAGTCAAAGTATAAACTATTTGATAAAGATATGAAGCTTGCCCGTTCAAGCTTTACTTTAGGATGGGATTATGATATTTGGGAAGATGCCAATTGGGTGAGGGGACTTCAATTTTTTGAAGTGACTGGTAAAGGCCTTTACAATAATATTGTGAAGCCTCATGATGTATTTTATGAACTTAAGAAAATGGATTGTTTTTTAATCACCTCATACTTGGTCACAAAGATTTGAATTCATTTGGGCTTCTTATCTTTAGCCTTAAAAATGTTTGATTGAAATGTTATATTTATTTGATTGGTAGAATAAGGGATTCTATTAAGGCTCTTCTTTGAAGATTAAAGTATTAAAAAAGAAACTTCCTTACATAAAGTATTGAGGAGAGAGAATAAATATAAAGAGGGGGGAAGAATTTAAGTAGTAATTGTCATTGAAGGTGGGGCAGTGGGGCAGTGGGGCAGTAGCCTTTCTTCTAGGTTTATGGGGAGTAGATACAATAAGATTGAGGAGACACTTAAAAAAATTTACCCTCCTTGCTAGCAAAGAAAACATCCTCTCCCAACTCATCCCTGTGGCAATATTTCATTCCCTAAAGCAATCCACAGGGGAATGCAAGTCTAATAATTCATCATATATGATAACAACATATATTCTTACACCTCTGTAATCCAAGTTTACATCCCAATTCAGTATGTGTTGGACCAGGTGTTCTTTGATGCCACTAAGAGCAAAGCTTTTGTGTAGGTGGGAGGAATATATTAACACCTCCTTCTAACTAGGAGAATTAGAGGTGCATGTTGCAGATACCATTGCAAAGACTAAAGGTAATGCATGAAGGAGCTGAGTATGGAGAGATGTTAAGGGTAGTAGGGACAAAAATAGGGTGAAGAGGTTGCTCAGAACACCACATTTATAACAAGCCACACATTCCCATATACGTGCAAGACGTGTTTTGCACTCAAACAATGCAGCAAAGGGAAACTTCAGGTCTTTTCACCAGTAAATTGGTGAAAAGACCAAAGCAAGGTTTAAATCTGCTGCCATTCCATATGCTCTATGGAAATCATTTAAAATTATGCTCACAGGATATCATTATTCAGGATCAGTGATCAAATTTGAAGGGCTAGTCCTAATATCAACTTGGAGGGCATAAAAATTGAATAAATATTTATATTTTATTTGAAAAGAGTAAACCAAGTATACGCTTCAGAGAAAGAAGAGCTATATAAATAGAAAGGTAGTTCAGGAATCCGAGATTCGATCATGCGATTGCATAAATAGAAAAAATCTCATTTATAAAAATGAAAATCACTTCGGATCCATCTTGTAAGATGAAGATATGCTTGTAAGATCTAAGGTAGATATGTGCAAATGATTGCATACGATTTGCCATATGAGATGGCTTATTTAGAGTTTCAATCACAACTGTATTGAGTTTCAACAAAGATGAATACTGCAGAAGCAAAGAGACATCTAGAAGACTATTACACCCATCTCTGACAAGTTTTTCAACAAGCACAAATTGTGTCGAAATGCTCAGCATTTGCCAAGTTTTTGAATAAGCACAAATTGTGTCAAAATGCTCAACAATGACCACTTGAGTTGGGTTTACAGCTCACTTCCTTGCCGAGACAATTGAAAACAAAGGACACAAAAATTAATAACAATGTTAAGGAAATGAATGATGACAAGAAGAAAATGAAAATTAGAATGTCGCTAATGTGCCTTTTAGAAAAAGCAACATGGGGCATTAGTAGCTTTGAATTGTGATGGAATGCCTACAAATGTAATTCCTCCATATGAAAAACATAAAAAAAAATTAAGAAAAACAGGGACAAAAATTGTATGACAGAGATTGTAACATGAAGACAAAAATAATAGATTCCTAAATACCATAGATAGTGTCGTCTAGCGTGCCGTGTTAGGTATCTCGGCTCGCACTGCACAACTTTAAAATTTTATATTTTGATTTATTACAAATCAGTGTCTGCTCAAAGAAACAGACACCACAATAGAATATATAAATAATATAAAATAATGTCTCTGGAACGATTCTATGCATATCCGTGCACCCAAACACAAGCAATACACTACACACATACTTTATTTTTTATTTTTTTGCATATTCCATTGCAAGGTATCATTCTACATTCTGAATGTGGGACTGACACATCTGTGATCTCTAAAACGTAGTTGCACAGTGCTAGTGTGAAAATCTAAATGTGGAATAGTAGCATGAATTAAATGCTCTTAATTAGGTCATTTACAATGCAAGCTATTCAAAGAAATTCCAAATAAACAATTCAAACACAATAAAGTCTAACCACCGACTCTTAGATTTATTGTTCTTTAATTGAATGCGAGCACTTTCAAACTTTGGAATCCCAGACTTCAGATGTTGATCCACTCAAAAAAGAGATACATCCACAAAGCTTACAATAAAAGTTTGATTCACCTAATATTTAGGTGTACACAAGCACTAGATTAATAAACTACCATTACCACGAAAATAATCAGCGTCCACATCACCAAGATCTAAGCTTGTAATACATATATTGTAACTAAATCATCCCACCATAACATTCCATCTCTGATCCATATCCAACACTATCTTAAGTCAAGACAAAAAAGAGATCCATATACAATCCTTTCTTAAATCAAAACATAACATTCAAGAAATATGGCTAACACTGTTTGCTGTTTCTTTGCAATTGTATACAGAAAGCACTACGCTCTAACAAGCAACCTGGATGAGAAAGTGTAACAAGACCATGTCTATTGTTATATAGAAAACAAAGACAAAGAAAGCTGAATTTGATCCTCACTCCACACAACATTATCTTCATGCAAGTGCAAAGCACTGCCATGTGTGCCGAGAGGATGTAGATTCATGATGCTCATGGAATGCCAACATATTTATCAGCAGTTATATCCTCTATACAATTTAGTTACAGATTAACTGCGTGTTGCACTTAATATCCGTTACAATTCAGTGACATCAACATGTATTGATATCTTGTGCAAGTGAATCACTATGACACATTAAACGCATCTCATACTTTTAACATTGTCCCCCTAATACACATTGTTTCAGAGCTTGAATCATGATCTGTGATGTCATAAAATGCTATAAAATATAATATATTAAATCTCAACAATGTACTATCACTTAACCTACCAGCTGACATTAGTGATAAAAAACTTTACACGATTAAATTGTGAATCACTAGGCTACGAAATTAATATACTAAATCACAAATCACGATTCAGTTTGACATATAATTTTTAATATGCATAATGCACTGATTACCTTGCAACGTAATAGCATTGATGGATATTTTTAGTAGAGCTTTTCTTTTGTTATTTTTATAATATATTTATTCTTCTATGCTGTTAAATATTTTATAAGTTTTGATTTTGTTTGACGCCTTATTTTTAAACTGTTTGAAACCCTTGGATGGGTTGGGACGGATTCAATTTTGATTACTGTTCGAGATCTTTCTACACATTTTTTGTTTTTTTTCAAGTTTTATCCAACCATCTTGGCATCTCGGATAATCAAGTCCTTTAAGCTTGACCATTCTGAAGTGAGAGAGAGCTTTTGATTTTGCAAAAGGTTCCCAGATCTACCCTTGCATTGGCAATAAGATCTTCATGCTTGTTATCTTCTCAAAAGTAATGGGAAAAGGAGATTTGTTGAAACAGTTGATGAGAGTCAATCGTTGGATGCAAGAGATGACGAAGCTTCCACATAGAAGTTTTTCCTGCGACCATCATTGCATTAATAACCAAATGTGAGTCTCTTTCAACTTCTAAATTGTTTATTCTATACATACGGGCTAGACTAAGTCCTTCAACCAATGCTCAATCTCTCCTTCATAGTGAATATTGTGAGGTAAGAATGAGGAAGCCATTGATATAAATTTTATAATATTATTGTAAATTTAATATTATAAATCTTAAGAATAATTGTAAAAGAGTTTTATCTAAGAAAATGAGAGAGTTATTTTGAATATAAAATGAATAGTCACAAATTTGACTATTAAGTATGTAATATCTCATTCATTCAATGAATGCAGTTTAGAATTCTTTGGTTTGTACTAAATTCGGTGTCATCTACCGTGGCCTGACATTGATATCAGAGTAGCACAGGGTTTTAAATTGATTTTTCTTTCTCCATTCTTCCTATGCCAATCGAATTCACCCAAATGAGGTTTTTTCCATTAATAAAGACTGCTTATTGGCCGTTCTAAAGATTTTTTTCTTGATTTCATACAAAGAATGGCGTATCAGCTGGAATAAAAACGTGACAGACTTGTCAAAAGGAAGTTTAAGCAACACATTTGATTGTTTTATCTGCTGTCTGAATTGACAATATATTTCATATGGCTGTTTGGACTGCGTGATAACTGCCTCAATCCCTGTGTGGCTGCCTCATTACTGTGTGGCGCAATTTGGACTGCATTCTGACAGTATGAAAGCATCTAAGTTTGAAACCAACACCCTCCAAACTATTCTTTGGCGTTTCTTGCTGTTTGTGGCCTGACATCAATGTGGAGAAGGCAAATAGTAGGCGTTTCACCTCTTCAACATGGCGCCCAGGCAAGAAGAAAATATTTAAAACAAGAAGGGAAGTCATTTTTTATTATTTATGCTTTTTATTCTTCAATATAAGCATAACAAGTGAATGGAGAACATTCCCACAAGGGAATAAGAATAATTTTAATTCATTTTTTTGACTTATCAAAAGCAAAATAAATCAAATTGTAAACCAATTTAATTAATGCTGTAATAGTACAGTAAAGTTTGAAAGCAAATTACACTGTGCAAACACATGATAAAAACACAACATTTAGTATCAATAGTGAATTTGGTTAGTGTTTACGAGTTCAAGTTGTTGTGATTGAACTACTACATTTATAGTTTAATATCGCTGCAACAACGTCTGTGGCTTCATCCCTATAAATCACCAAAAAAGAAATCAATAGAAACTCATTTTCTTGTTCCCTTTATTACCTATTTGGGGCTATTGTTACATATAAACCTTGACAATGAGTAAGAGAAATCTGAGTATATAGGGTTATAACACCCATGCACAAGGGTTTCTCATTAAGTGGGTGTCGTAGATAGAATAAATTATTTTCAGGTACTTCCTAGGTACCACGTACAATTATGTTCTCATGTGTTTTAACATTTGTTTCACATACCACTTAGTATATAGAAAGTATGAACATCTTTCACGTACTGACGAGTATATAAGAATGGTAAACATATAAAAAGGTTTGGTATATCGATCAAGTGGTATATAGAAAATAAAACCTTTTTAGAGTGATAAGGAATCATTCCATCCCCCAATACAACAAACATGTATTTTATCAAAACTATTATTGACACAACCCTAACCAGAAAAGAAACCTAGTTAGAATGGTCTACACAGGTAGAAAACACATTAATATTCAACGACTTCTAGTTCAACATCTACGATGGTGATGATCAACCCGTCGAACCGAAGGATGTAAATAAGACTCTGATATAGAAGCAGAGTAACTCTAAAACATTGGCCTTGATGAGGGCCTTAGTTGATGCAAAGGTGTTTCATCACATTTAGGAGTGCGACACTCCATGTGAAAATTTTCACAAATTGAAAGAACTGTATGATTCACACTTAGAATTGGATTTCATATAACTATAATTGAAAAAATGTTCAATCTAGAGTTGAAAAATGAGGATGCCATGATTTTGGATTTTAAAATCCATGTTTAAAATCCATGCAATAAAGCATGATGTTGATGCCAATGGCATTATAATTGATGTCTATATAATTTATTTCATAAAGGATCTTCTTCCTACATACTTAACCCAACTAAAGCCATTGCAAGCAAGCAATTTGTTGAAGCCACTCACATTTGGTCAACTGGTGAGAAATTTGTCAAAAGAGAAAAAGCCTTCAAAAGAAAAATAAATTCCACTGGAGAAAATATTTGTTATGTAAATGAAAATAGAATTTCTTCCAATAATACATGAAATGAAAAGAGCAAAGGGAAGAACAAAGGGTGAGACAACAAATCAGGGAAAAACAATCAAGAAAATCCAAATGACAAACAACATTTGCATTGAAAATGTGATAGAAAATGGAGTCATGAGACCCATGAATGCAAGACATCATGGGAGAAGATTGAACCCTATATAAAATAAAAAAAAGAAAAAGGAGAAAAAAGAAAACTCAAAATTCGTTTTAACTTAGTTCTCTTGTGATTGCGTGCTTTCTATCTCTGATACAATGAATAATGTTTTAGAGAGTTCAACCTGGGATACTGCTTGGGTTTTAAACATTGGTGCCACATAACACATGAATTTATGAAGAGACTTCTTTAAGAAGTTTCATGAATAAATTTTTAATCTAGTGTATTTGATAGATAAAACAAATTTGCAACCTCAAGGCAAGGGTAGAATCTGACTCAAGTCACCAAAACATCTAAATTTCATTCTCCACAATGTAATATATCTTCTTCAGTTAATTTTTTTTTGTTTCTTGTACTAATTTTATAACAAGGCCACTCCATACTGCTTGATGATAGAGAGGTGAAAGTCACAAGAAAATGTGACAACACAATTATTCTAACTAGATGCAAGGATGGAAAATTATTAAAACTCACGGGTGAGTACTCAGTGCCAAGGAATTTTTCTCATCTCGTAGAATAAGGAATACTAACTAGTCTTCTTTAGCATGTTAGATTTTGGTGCACACATTATGAAAATATTCGAACAATACAAACAATAGTGTTATAGGCTTTTCGACACTATCCAAATACATTGAAAAGTGTAAAGCCTACATATTGATGAAACACGAAAGAGAACCCAACATTGTCCAAATACATTGAAAAGTGTGAAGCCTACATATTGATGAAAAATGAAAGAGAACCATTTCAAAACTTAGAATGGAAAGCCAAAAAAGTTGCATCTAGTTCACTCTAATCTTTGTTCTCTTCCATTCCTCTCCGCTAATGGTCATAAATAATTCATGTTATTGATTGATCACTACAACAGGATGATATGGATATATTTATTGAAGAAGAAATCATAAGCCTTCAAAAGATTTAAACCATGGTTGAGAATCAAGCTCAATCCAAAATTGGCACACTCAGGACTAATAATGGTGGTGAGTTCATTTTAAAGGTGTTTGAAACCTATCTCAAACATAAAGAAATCAAGCATAATATCATAGTACCTTATACTCCACAATAGAATTGAGTAGTTGAGTGGATGAACCAAATTGTCACAAATATGATTTGGGCAATGCTGTTATTCAAAGGGGTAAATCTAAATTTCTAGGTAAATGCAACTCAAACAACAATATACCTCTGTAATAGGTCACTATCAGTATCCCTACAGATGGAAACTCCATATGAACTCTAGTGTGGTCATCTTCCTTTACTGTGACATATTCAAATTTTAGGAACCACATGCTACATTGGTACCAAAGGAGAAAATAAACAAATTGGAATATATGGGTTGCAAATGCACACTTTTGGGATACTTGAGTCTTCAAAATTATACAACGTATTTGATGAGAATACTAAGAAATTTTTCATTGCAAGGGACACTGTCTTTTGTGAAACTGTAAAGGACAATGCAAAAATCAGTTGAAAATTGAATGCACTCAAAAAATATGCTAAATTTGACATTTTAAAGGAGGTTGATATGGAGGTTCCAAACAGTGAAGGGGGAACCTAAAATTGGGACACACTTGAATCTTTATTAACTCTTGTAACTAAAAACAACACTCCCCCTATAAAATGTCAGGATCTTGCTCCTCAAGTAGAGCACATATGATTACCTCTTGTATTAGCAACTAAACACATAATTTAACCAAAATGATAAGTAACTAGAAATATGAAACAACACAGGAATATGAGAGACAATACACAATTGTATTAATAATTACTCAGAAGAAAATACAATAAAGAAGATGCCACTTTTTCTTCCACCTCAAAGGCTCGCCACACCTCAAGACCTTCTTCCCTCTCTCTCTCTCTCTCGGTCACAACGATCAACTCCAATATAGAATTGATGTTCACCTCCACCAGTCAGAAACAATGCTGCCAGTACACCAAGTACATAACCGTACTCCAAGTAGATCTCCCACTCTCTGCTACTATCTGCAAATCACTAGACCTTACTCACCATTGTAGATCTCTGAAAGAAGCCATGCACACCTGCTGACCAAGATCATACATATACGAAGAATCCTTCTGATTCTCCAAACCAGCACCCACACTTGGTACTGTGGCACTAGGAGGAACACACCATTACTCTCCTCTCTCTGAAGGAGCTTATTTTGCTCTCTTACTCTCTAGCACTGACTTACAATACAACCCATGAGTCTATATATAGATCTCATGCTTACAATAATTAGACTATCTTAATTACAATAATTAGACATGCAACTCAAGACTATAATTAGCCTTTAACATGCAAACTAACAGTCTAAAAATAGACTCTCCAGAATCAACATGCAAACTGCATGTTCATGCACAGGCTGCCGACATCGACTCCTCTCTGACCGATGTCGACCGACTGGTAACCGACGTCGGTTGCTTCTTCACTGCTATCTGACTGACGTCGATTGATCAGACCGATGTCGATTGCCATGCAACTCATTCTGCAACTCTCTGCAACCTCCGTAACCTCTGTAACTCCTCTTGTTTGCATCCTGGTGAAGCTTTTAGCTCGACAACCTAACATAAAAGACATTGAAAATTCATTAGAGGATGGTCCAATGGTAGAAAATGAAGGAGCTTCAAATTCAGACACTGAGGCACTTGTGATTCAACAAGCTATATAGAAAAAAATCCAAATGGGTCGAACAAACATTGAAAGATGTCAAACCTGATGAGGTTGGGAAAAAATACACGAAATGTTCACACAAAACCACACAACAATCAGACAAGTTCCTTGATTAACTTCAAGATAGGATAGAAAAGCTTACCTTGTAAGACCCTCTTAAATAAGAAGTCAATGTTGCATTTGAATATGAACCCACTTCTTTCAAATAAGCTGAAAAGCTTGAGGCATGGAAAAATTCTATGAGAAGTGAGTATGATGTGTTGGTTAAGAATGAAACTTGGAAATTGGTTGAACCTCTAATTAGTTGTAAACCAATTGGCTACAAGTGGGTCTTTTAAAGCAAGTACAAAGCATATTGCTTACTTGAAAATGAAAAAAACAAGGCTTGTTACAAAGTTATTTATATAAAAAAAGGGAATTGACTACAATGAAACCTTTACAATTACAACAAAATAGAATACCATTCAAACCGTGTTGGTTCTAGTAACTCACAACAAATAGAAAGTTCACCAAATAGACGTAAAAATTACATTTATGAATGATGATCTCAAAGAGATAGTGTACATGACACACACTAGAGGTTTTGTAGTCAATGACCAAAAACACAAAATGTGAAAACTAGAAAAATTTCTATATGGTTTGAAACAAGCCCCATGAGCATGGTATGACAAACTCACTGAGCACCCATTGAACATGAAATTCAAATGTTTTGAGTTTGAAGATATAACTCTTTTTGTCAAAATAGTTGTATTTATAGTGGTGTATGTTGGATGATCTTCTCATCATTTGAAACAATAAAAGATACACTGCAAAATTCAAATTAGAGATAATGAAAATATTTGAAACGATGGATCTGGGTTATCTTCATTACTATTTAGAAATCGAGTAATTAAAAAACCAAAATATATATTCATCACTCAGCAAAAGTACGTTGATAAAATTTTGAGTAAGTTCATAATGACAGATTACAAGCCTATCAATATGCCCTTGGAACAAAGTATGAAATTGATATAATAAGATATCACATATTTAATAAATGCTACTAAATACAGATAGCTCATTGGAAGTTTGATCTATGTGACCAAAACTAGACCAGAGATCTATTTTGTTATTGGTGTTCTTTTTCATTTCATGCAACAACCTAGATAGAGTAACTAGGTAGTAGTAAAATGATTCCTTAGATATCTCAAAGGAATACATAATATTGGGCTCAAATACTTCAGAGTAGAGGGCTTCAAACTAGTCAGATATTTAGATTCTGACTATGCTAGCGATTTTGAAGATGGAAAATCTACTTCAAGTTTTCTAATGAATTTGAGAAAAATAGTTGTCTGCTAGAAGTCAAAGCAGCAATCAGTGCTAATAATTTGTTCAACATAAGCAAAATATATGGTGGCTTCAGAGGTAACCAGATATTTTGTGGCTCAAAAGAGTTTTTTTAATTTTTTAAAGAATAACTGGTTTTGTCAACACCTCAAATGGTTGACAACACTTCTATAATTCAAATGGCGAAGAATCCAATCTTTCACGACCAAACCAAGAACATCAACAACGAATTTCATCTAATTTGGTAATATGTGAAAGATGACAGTGTAAAATTGTTCCATTGTCCTATTGTAGAGCAACCAACAAACACCTTGAAAAAATATTGGGATGATTTTTTTTTGAAAAGTTTAGAGGCATGCTTGGTCTCATTATAACCCCTACAGATTGGGGGGATGTAATATTATTGTAATATAATATTTTAAATCATAGGAATAGTTTCAAGAGAGTTTTGTCTTGTAGTGGTAAGCTAGAGAATCTCTGTAGGTAGATGGAAATTCATCTTGAATATGAAATGAATAGTCACAATTTTAGATATTTAACTATGTAATATTTCATTCATTCAATGAATGCAATTTGTAATTATTTGGTTTGCACTGAATCCCATCATCCATCCTAACCTAATTTTTTCCCTTGAGATGTTATTTCGATACAACCCTTTGGATTGCTTCTAAAAGCACAGTCAAAATTAAGTTTTGACTACCCTTCCTTAGGAGGATACCATCAAATTAATGATCAATATTTTTTTGTATTCTTGATCCATGAACGAGAAGTTGTTACAAAATATATTCATTGTGAGGGAAATTCTCAAAGTGTTAAATCATCTTTTTTTTGAATGTTTATATGTTAGATTTAATTAGAATTAAATTCATGCACTAATACATTTCATGGGAATAACACCACTATTTGGTTCAATTTCATGGGAATAACACCATTATTTGGATCAATTTTATTAAATTATTAGGATATGATCAAAAATCATGTTAAATACCATAATAAAAATGCCCACAACACTTGCATACTAAATATATGAAAGCATAGAAGTAAAATAGCATAGATTCATCCAAGTAGCATAGTTATCTCTTTTGATTAAGAGCCCTGGCCTATTCTTCCAGTACAACAACTCTCGTGTACCATATACCTCACCCTACCTCACCCACTAATCCTCTATTCTCTTATATAGATAAGAGAGGAGGTTGGGGTTAGGGTTAGGGTTTTGGTGAGTAGTTACAAATATAACAAGAAAAAACTATTATTATTAGAAGTTAATTAAGTATTTACTTAATTGATAATATTTTCTAATAATAGGTTAGGGATAAACATGCACCAATTAGTGCCCACCATTGAATTACAAATTAAAATTACATGTGCATCTTAAAACCATATAATATTGTATGAGTAATTAAATACACTAACACCCCCCTTAATATGTAATTCAATGAAGGGAAGGACAAAGGAATCACTGAACTATCTCCCCTTAACGATATCTTTCTTCACTCCCAAAAGATACTTGAACTGAACAAATCCGGCCTCAACCAAAGGTTTTGTGAAGATGTCTTTAACTTGATTATCTATTAAAAAACTTAAAATAAAAAACTTGTCCTGTATCAATTTTTGAATATAATGCATGTGAATCTCAATGTGTTTTGTGCATTGGTGCTTCATTGGGTTGTGAGAAATGTGGATAACATTTTGATTATTGTACCAAATCAATGTGGGTTGGGTCTATGGAAATCTAAATTTAGAAGGCAAGCATCAAATACAAATTGATTCAAGACCTACAATGACAACTCTATTATACTTAACTTTCATAATAGACAAAATAATAGTAATCTTCTTTGTTCAAAACCAAGTCATGAGATTTTCTCCAAGATGATAGATATATCCTATGATTGACTTATGATTATCTGGATCTCCTTCCCAATTGTTGTCTATGTAGCTCATAACTATTATGTTCCCACAAAAGTGTAACTAGATATTGAGGCTTTTCCACATGAATTGTTCTCAATCTCATAAGTAGTAGTACTGTAAAGATACTTTAGATTGCATTCTATAGCTTGCTAATGGATTTCACATGGGTCTTAACAGTGGTGTGATACTAAGTTCATAACAAATGAAAGAATTAATATGAGTATCAATCAAGTAAAAAACACTTCCCACCAATTTCTTATAGAGTGTACCATCAATTGAAGGATAAGAACACTTAGGAAAAAGCTTGACTCTTGATTGACAAGGATTTAATGCAGACTTGCAGTCTTTCATGTTGAATCAATTGAGTATGTCTTGAGCATACCTGGATTGACTAATTTTTATTTATTTATTAGATTGTAAAATATGAAGACCAAGGGAAAAATGCAACAATCCCAAGTTAGTCATCTCAAAAGACTTCATTATTTGAGCTTTCAAATGATGAATCTACTTAGTGGAACTCCCTGTGATGATTAAGTCATCAACATAGTGAACCAAAATCAAAAGTTTCCCATCTATTTTTTGGTATAGAATGTGGGGTGAGAGAGACTCTGTGTAAAGCTAGAGTTGATTAAGAACATGTGGATCTTTTTCATACTAAGATCAAATAACTTGTTTCAAATCATACAAAGAGTTTCTTGATCTGCATACAAAGTTGGAGTTCTCACTACTTATAGACCCAAGAGGTTGGGACATGTAGATTTATTCCTGCAAGTCTCCATGCAAGAATGCACTTTTTACATCCATTTGATAGAAATCCCATCCTTGTGTTGCAAGCAAGGAGAGTACTAGCTTGATGAAATTCATCTTTATAATTGGAGAAAAGGTTTAATGGTAGTCAACACCTTCAACATGTGATTTTTTACTACAAGTTGAGTTTTGTATATATCAATAGACCCATCCACTCCATACATGATGTGGTAAATAATTTTCACCTCACTATTTTTATCCACTTTAGAAGTAGAACCGAGTTCCAAGTTTTGTTCTTCTTCAGAGAAAGAAGTTTTTCTGCCATTCAAGTTAGTTAGAAGCTTGATGACAAGTCTCTGGATACTATGTCATTGTCCATTGTGGCAAATGTACAACACCACATGGATGTTTCAATCTCATTGTGCTTGTATCTCTTGAATCCCATACCAATTTACTAGCTTCATTGTGAACCCATTTTGGTAGAGGCTATGTTGGTTGTGTAGGTGAATTCTGAATGTTTTTGGGCACTGGGGATGAAGGTGCTAGTTGTCCCCTTATGGCTCATCATCTGAACTATAGTAACTTTAAGAATGAAAGTCATATAAATTGTCTCATTATTCATAAGTGACCTCAAATGTTGTGTCCAAATTGGAATAAGATAATAGAGGAGTAGGAGATGTTGGCATGGAAATTTGGAATTATTTATCAAATAACACATCCTACCAGTAAATCAATTTAGTGTTACCCAAAAGAAGAAGATGATATGCCTTCACATCTTCAAAATAGTTTACAAAGATACAAGGACAACCATTCCTTACCATTCCTTAGTGCTTATAGAATGTACACCCATGCATTACATCTAAACAATTGGAAATTAGAAACATTTGGCTTGATACATGATCATTTTTATTTGGAGGTCATATTTTGCACGTAGAGTGGGGAGTATAATTTTGGATATAAGTTCCAAACTAAATGGCCTCTACCTAATACTTTGGAGGCAAGTATTTGGAATGCACTATGTAATTGACCATTTCCTTTAGTGTGTAGTGTTTACGCTCAACTACAACATTTTGTTGAGGGGTATAGGGTATAATATGCTGAATTTGAATGCCTACCTATTCACATAATATAATCATTTGATTGTTGAAAATATATCCTCCATTATCTATTCTGAGACACTAAATTTTTCTCTCTAATAAGTTTTCAACAAGGACCTTGAAATCTATGATTTGCTTAGAACTCAATGCATGTTATGACTTAAGGTCCTGATAGATATTTTGTCATCATTGGGAAACCAAAACAATTTCTAAGAATAGGATCACTAATAAAATATTCAAGGCCAATGAAACATAATAAGTAACATGAAATAATCATTTAGAAGAAAATCGATAAAAATAGAAAACAAGTGTCCATGTGAAATCAAGAAGAAGAAGAATGCAAAAAATTGTTAGGAGGAAACCCCATGTAAGGTATAACATATCAAAGGATAAACATATGTACAAGACTATAGTATAGTAATGGCGTATCGATGAGGCCTAAATCTCAAGTCATAGAAATATGGATGGTGTGATACCAAGATGTAATATGTAGATAAATATCGATACCAAGACAAGTGATATAAAATGAAGCCATCCAAAGTAATAGTGATATGCATATGGATATCCATGTAAAATGTCAAGATATGTATACTCTATGTGAAGGAAAATGTAATATACACAATCAATGTAAATGATTCAATATAGTAACTAGAGAAAATCCTAGTAAGAGTGTTGTCATGTAATAATCACTAGTGAATAGAATGAGTCCAAAACCATATATAAGTGGATTTTACTCCAATTTACATAGTAAATTATACCATGAGAAGCACATGTGAAAACATGAATGTATAAAAACCTCTAAGATAGGTAAAATAAGTATGATACACATGGTCAGACTAAGAGAAAGGCCCATTTTTTTGTATTGTATTTTATAAATGTTTTTGTACTTTTAGATTTTGTATCATTTTTGCACTTTGATATTGTACTCATACAATAAGGTATGTAAAATAATGTATCAATGAAGCTCCAAATGTAGGGATGCCTAGTGTAAATGTATATAAGTATGTATGTTCTATATAAAGCATCATAGTAATCAATGTTTAGATATGACAGACTAAGTTTCAAAAGGAGCATAGAATAATATACATGAAAGGATCCTTAAAAATGACAATGCATAAATCCTATGATTACTTCAAATAAGGAATAGTTGATAGGCCAAATAAGTCATATAGTGGGACTACAAATATGTAATAAAACTCTCAAGTAGATGACTATGTAAAGTAAAATTAAATGAAAGAAAACAAAGCAAGCAAAATTATAGTACAAGAAATGTTGTAAGATGTATGCATTGAATCCCATAGTTCAAGTTATCAAGGCTAATCAATAATGTGGTCTATAATACAAAGATATGAAATATAAGAGTCAGATGAATAAATCGATGTGTCTAAAAAATTCTCATGAAATGTGTGATAATTCTCATTATTCGTATGATTAGTATGCACATAATGTGGTGTAAGAGCTATGAAATAATTTTAGAATATAATTTGATAAAATGTTTGGTATAGATATCAAATCAGCCTTTAGATGTGGATGTCTTGGTTCTATATGTCTTAGAGGGAACAAATGATGACATTTCAGGTTCAAATATAGTAGGTGTAAAAATAATTTTGTTGATGTAGTAGTAGGGACCACCTCAAGGTAAATAATATTTATCCTTTTAGGTAAACAAGGTGGGAAATAAAAGGTCTCTCAAAATGTGAGCCAATAATAGTGTGGACTCCACCATTATGCTCAAATTTGATAAAATTATTTACCATTGATGATATTGATTTTACTTGATTAAACCAAGGGTGTATAAACAATAGATTACATGGTCCAAAATATGTCATAACATATAACCAAAAGAGGGATGTCTTGGGACCAACTGTGAGTGGAAGTGTAATACCACCTAAGGGTGTATGCTCATGTCCATAATATTCGTGCAATGTTGTGGTTAGACCACTTAAGTCTTTACGAGTATAGCCTTGACCAGATAAGAATGACATTGAAATGAGATTGTCACCAGAGCCATTATAGGCTATAATGCCATGTGTTATATAAGATATATGTATTGGATACTTATTTTATTTATCATTAGGTATTTCATTATCATAAAATGTAATGGAATGAGTTTTCATTTCATAGCTCGACACCAAGTTAATGATGTCATCAATATCATGCTCAAGATGCATTTTATAATTATATATAGATGTTTATATATGTACATTATTTTTCTTTGAAGCGTTATTATTTGGAAATGGGTTACTAAATATTTGTAGGCACTGATTGGATGCTACTATTGATTCATTAAATTTAGAGTTATTACCATTCTTAGAAATGGTGTAACTATAAATTACGTCATGAATTTTATGACACAATTTGAAACATATATTAGATGAATGCTCTAAGGCACGATGATAGTTACAAAATAAATTGGAATTATTAGGTGTTGGTTGAGTTGTATCTCATTGAATTGGTTAGGAAATGTTATGGCATTGCATTCAAGTAAACTCTTTAATATTTGATGATGTGGATCTAATAAAGGTGTAATGATTAAAATGTGGAAACATTATCATATCATGTGCTTGATAATTTATATTAATAGTTTTAACCTTATTCTTAACTTGAAATTAAGGTGTATCATTAGTATTTCTTTAATCAATAAATGAGGGTTATGGTATCCCTCACCCCTCTATATTCATTTTTTTTTCAAAATATTTACAATCAAATCCAAAACACTAGGATAGTAATATGAAGATGAGACAAATCTCAGAATAACTATCCAACAAAAACATTCAACTAATGAACAAGGCTTCAAGACAAAGCATCATAGTCAACACCCAAAAGTAACTACAAAGCTTAGAAAAATAATCTGAAGATGATACCACCATCATAGTATAGCTAACCATAAGATAAGCAACAAGTTAAAGAACAAACAAATAACCGCTACAAAACAAGTATAAGCTATGAAACAATCCAACAAAGTTACTAAACCACATATAAGCACCAATATTCATAAAGAAGAGTTATTCCATAGCCATTGCCCATGCATTCTTCTCTTAAGTAAAAAATAATAGGGGAAGAACAACTTAAGGTTTGGTTTGTTCTAGTGAAATGTATCACAACAAATCATTTTCACAAACCAACCTAAAGTTTGAAAGACACATTTTAGGAGAATCCCAAGGGAGATGAAAACCTTTTTTACATTCCATATCTTTCCATTTAGTAATCTCAGTTATTTCAATTTCAATCAAAGGATACCAAAGCATCCAATCAATAATTGGATACCAAACATTAGGATACTGAAACTTTAACCCAATCTAATCTTCCATGGAATGTATAACAATATGAAAATAACAAATATTCATTGTTATAACATTTAAAATATTGACTAGAGAATGGGGCTCCTTCATAAAAAACATAACAAATAATAGAATCCATTTGTTAGATCAACAATCAAATACTTTTTTTTAACAAAAGAAGGTCTCAATTTCATAATAGAATCCATAACTTCCCTTCTATCCAACATAGTATCGTTCCTCATATACTCCTATTTCATAGTTTTGGAAATTTCTTCAATAATCTGTAGTGGCATAGAGTGCTTTGCTTTTAACCATAAGAGATTATTGGCTTTCAAATTACTAGACTTTTTATCTAAAAATCACATCTATTTCATTATAAATGTAAGACATAAAAGTCCTTACATGAATCTCACCAACCAAGCTATTCAGATTCCATGCAAAAAACAAGGGTAAAACCAGATTATGTTAAAAAGCTTCGCACAAAATATTTTTATCTTCTTTAGAAGAAAGTATAAAAAAATATTAAAACATAGCTAGGGAAGTTAACTTAGAAACTTGATCAGATTTATCCTTTTTAAACATCCATTTCAACCATCATTATTTCGAAATCATAACATAAACCTTAGGAGAACTCTTGCAAGAAAAAAATTCTAAACCCAAATTACTTGCCAAAATTAAATAATCTTGGATATTTTTATTTTTTTCTCTTAAATCTTATTTCTCTTGGGATTCCTTAACTTGTTGATTAGCAAGTTCATTTGTAAGCTAGCTAATAGTATTATATTGATCTTTTTTGAATTGAAGAACCTTTTTCAAAGCTATATAAGAGCGTTTGAACTTCTAGAACCTCTTACCCACATACTTAGACTTAATCTCCAAAAAATTCCCATTTTTGTAATTTGGAATAAATTTCTTTATCTAACTCATGCTTTGAAATAATCTTACCCACAATTTTTGTTTTAATAGGCCTTTATATTTTACCTTTTCCAAGAGAAACTTTCCTAGGTTTAGTTTCATAAGAGGTAAGATCAGATGTACTTCTTAATAGAGTATTACCCAAACCCTTTGGAACATATCTACTAGAGAGAAATTATATATATTTGAGCAAGAATAAAAATATCCCAATAAATTGAATGACAATGTTTTGCTAATCCATCCAAAATAATTAATTTTCTAATCCCCTAATGAGTTAGAGCCTTAGGATCACCACTCTACACTATAAGTGTTCATTTTCTTAAGCTTTTTGAGTATGAATAACAAAATATTCATATAAATGTTATGTTTAAAATAGATAAGTAGACTAAAATGATACCCAAAAATTATAGTATAACTACCCTCACATGTAATATAGTTTTGAAAAACATTTGTCACTTGAGGCGAAAAGGAAGGTAAGAAGTTTTAGAGAAAACCCTTACCTGTATTAATGACAGACTCCTTAGGTTGAAGAAACACATGTTTACAATTAACAATTTTGGATTTAACAAAATACCACTTCTCTCCTTCTCTCAATAAGCCTATAACTATGGAAATAACCTCTTCATTCACTATCACCTCAAATATTTTTTACCCTAGCTTTACCATATTTTAGAGACTTATAAAAATCCAAAGAAACCTCCTCATGAAACCTACAAAATTTCTCAAAGAAGGAGATCCACCCTACCTGTTGGATATTAAACTCATTTGGGTTCACTTTATTTTTTTAGGCTTATCCTAAGTATCTTTTAGATGTAAATTTATTATTATTAAAAATTCATTTTATCCTCAATTTATGAGGTGTCTCTCACCTCTTTTGTCCTTTTGTATGCTTCTTGGAATTACTTGTGTGATCATATGAATTTGACTAAAAAAAGGAGGTTAGTATAGAGTTAATTCCAAAAACAATGAAATCAACTCACTAACAATCTAACATCTCTAGGACTAGATCATGGGTGGAGCATGGTGAACAAACCAATTGAAAACACAACTAAAAATGGAATAAAATGACAATTTAAACATAAAATACAAATTCCTTACCCAAATGCTTGATTGCTCCAAAAGGCTTCATTGGCTTGCTTGGATTTGTGCTCATAAAGTCTGCGGCAATGAAGTGTGACTACATTCATCTCTCCTTGGAACCATGTTTGAATGCTTGGCTTGATTGATGGCTTGATTGATTCAATGGCTTGATGGCTTTGGCTCAATTTTGACATTATAGCACTAGGCTTTTAGCTTCATGAATCTATTCCTGCATTATAACTCTACTTTGATTGAGCTCTCTAGATGAATAACTCTAGGCTTGCTTTTATAGGCTTTTAAATCCCTTGGAATGGGTTAAATCTGACAACGGTTGAGTTTATTAACTTTAGTTGAGTTTGACATATTCCTTGGATATTCTTTTAGAAAATTTCCAAAAGTGACAACCCACAAAGGTAATGAGTGTATTCTAGGATGGTCTAAGATGCTCTTGATATTTGAATTTTTCCTTTTTGGTAATTGATTTATTAGCTCATTTGCTCAAGGATGAATTTAATTAGGCTTTGATAAAGATTTACACTTAATTAATCTCATTTAGGCATTTGGCCATTTGTTGCAAGATTTGATTTAATTCAATGTGCATTTACCTAAATTAATTGATTTATGGGCCAAGTTGATTTAATTACATGGTTATGAAGCCAAATTTGAGACTTATAGAAATTTTTGGGCTAGGTATTCAATGATTGGAAAGAATTGGTCTAAATTCAGATGTGAATCCCTTGGTGGCCAATTTTACATGTCTACAGTTTGCCCTTGTTTGAGAAGATGTTGCACGCTGTAAGCACAATGTCTTCTTAAATAATGAGAAATGGCCTATATGCCAAAAAGAAGATGATGATTGAAAAACTCCCAAATTTTTTTGGGAATATTAAGATGATATCCCCTCAAGGGAGTGGCCATCACATATGTGGATGGATGGTCCCTAAAAAATAATCAAGAAGAAAGGTGGAATTAACCCATGGTTGAGATTAATCCAAACGAGAAAAAGCTTGCATGCATTGATTTAAAAGGTAATGATTTTCCCAAAGGTGGTTATAATCAAGAATAAAATTCAAAATAATGATTTTCCCATAGGCATTTATAATCATTAAGATGACCTAGATTGTTTGATAAAGATGATGTTTGATAAGGTTGTGCCCCAGTAGGGTGGATTAACAAACATAACTCAATGATATAACTTGGATATAGATTAAAGATGAGTGGGCACAAATGTAGATGTGATGGTATAATGACTAAATAATCCATAAATAACTAGGCATACAAGAATGCACAAAGTGATGAAAGAGATACATAGAAGAATAAAAGGTTGATCAATAGGAATGATTTGGTTGTACGTGCCAATGCGGAGATGCTCATCCTAATTAACATTGATACAACAAGAATGGTCAATATTTGATTTGATTAATATGGTCCTAGAAGGATATTCCAAGGTGCTAAGGAGAAACTTTTGATGTTCCATTGCTTGTAGACCTCTTACAGCTAATTTTTCTATAGCACATGATGGTAGGATTCATGATAAAACACCATGAAGACTTGGCCAAAATGTTCATAAATACTGACTCTCGATCCAATAAATAATTGAAAAAAATGTACTAATGATAAAAACCATGATGACAATGTCAATGTATGAATATGGATAGACTCAAAAATAATTTGTTTGAGGAATCACCCAATGAACGAATATAAACTAAGTTGAGGCAATAGTGCTGAAAGTAAACAAATATGTAAGCATACAAACAAACAAAGAAACAAACAAAAAGCATTTAAATAGACAAAAAACTTGAAATAAATAAACAAAAATATATCTTGAAAACAAAAGCAAAAAAAATCATCCTAACAATGACCATGCCCCAATAGGGCAAATCGAGGATAACTAACTAGGCTTGGATGGGACAAATGTTTTTGGATTTTTGAAATATTTGAAATATTTTTTGAATTTTGAGGTATCTTAACTTGTTAGAGAATGACAAGATACCTACTCATAAAATGGCAAGGGTGTTGGCTTAAGGTGTTCACAAAATGGTGAGAGCGCATGGAAAGGGGGACTGAAGTGACCTCAACATGAATTGAGCATAGCCTACATAGTCCTGAGATGACCTCAAGTCATAGTAATTCCATATATACAAAAGGTGGGGAGTAATTTAACTAGGTACCAACAAGTTCTCATATCCGGGAAATAACCAGTTAAATGAAAACAATAATGGCAAGGTGATGCGGAAATGCATGATAAACAAATGTTTCCCCTAGTTTTTACATAGGTGGTTATAACTAGGATACAATGGATTAGATCAATGATACTAATTTGATCATAGGTAGTTATAGTTAGTAACAAGATCGGTGAATAATGATCTGCCCCATAATTAGGCTCACATAAACACACTTGATGTAGGTTGGAAAATGAAAGATATATTGATAGATCAACTATCACACTAATTTCATAGAATGTCATGATAAACATGATTTTGATTAATATTTAAAACTTGATCAGAATCCCCTCGTAAAAAGTGTGAGAAGAACCAAAGTAACCAAGATTAAAACAATATTAGATAGGATGACTAAAAATAGGCTTTGGTCTAGATAAGAATGATATGGTAGAACAGGTTTTGATAGAATAATGATTGATTAGGATAAGGATTGGTTTAATATATTGGATAAAATGGTTAGAAGGTTGCCCCCAAGTGATAAGGCAAATGGTTAAGATATGAAACAATGGCAAAAGGATTGATAACTTGATATGATATGGTACATGTTTAGTTTTGGCTTGGGTATGATAAATGATTATGTTGTTCTTGTTGAAGTGGAGATGCACATCCTAATCAACAAATGATACAACTAGAATAGTCAATCATGCTAATTTCTATCCCACACCTTATTTGAATAGCTTCTCTGTCAAGAATTGATTGTATATTTGGATGTCAAGAATGTTGTTATGATCTTCATTCGTCATTGATTTTGATTCCTTCAAATGCCAAGACAAGGTATCTTTGTAGCCTCTACAAAGGAAAGTGCGACCATGGATGGTAAATATGGATAAATGTTAGATGGTAAGTTTTATTGGGAAATGTAATGATGGAGTATAATGGAATGAATAATGGATGGGGAAATAAATGAAGATCGAGATTACCAAACACACACAATGTTACTAATTCTAGATTCAATATAACTTTGGATGTGGCAAGGCCAAAGACTTCTAAACATGCTCTTGATAGGACCATCATATTTTTCTCTTATTTGGTCTTAAGAGTAGCTACCATCTTATTAGGCAGTAGAGTGGAAGCTATTTTGATATTGTTATGTTGTGGAGCTAAAATCTTCACCAGGATGCAAACAGGAGAAGTTAAGGAGGATCCAGAGTTGCGGGGGGTTGCTGATTCAGTTGTAGGAAAAATGGCGTCGATTTGATCAACCGACATCGGTCAGATAGCAAGAGGAAGCAACTGATGTCAGTTACCAGTCGGCCGACATCGGTCACAGAGGAGCCGACGTCGGCAGCCTGTGTGAGAACAGGCAGTTTGCATGGTGAATCTGGGAGAGTTTATTTTTGGACTGCTAGTTTGCATGTTGAAGGCTAGTCGTAGTCTTGAGTTGCGAGTCTAATTATTGTAATTAGGTTAGTATAATTATTGTAATCATGAGATCTATATATGGACTCATGGGCTATATTGTATGTGTGTGCTAGAAAGCCATAGAGCTTTTAGAGAGAGCTAGTGTAGCTCCTCCTAGTTCCAAAAGGGGTGCTAAGAGTGTTTGATCAGGGAGAGTTGCAAGGTCTGCAAGGTCAAGGAGCTGATCCACCGGGGTACTGGTTGAAGAAGGGTTCTTCAAGGGTGTAGAGAGATCTACAATTGTGAGTATGGTCTATTGAATTGTAGGTTGAAGGTTCATGGGAGATCTACTTTGAGTACGGTTGTGTACTTGGTGAACTGGCAGCGTGTTACTGACTGGTTGGAGAGGTGAACATCAATTCTATATTGGAGTTGATTGTTGGGACCAAGAGAGAGAGGGAAGAAGGTATTGAGGTGTGGCGAGCCTTTGAGGTGGAGGAAGAAGTGGCATCTTCCTTATTGTATTTTCTTCTATGTATATAATACAATTATGTATTGTCTCTTATTTCCTGTGTTGTTTCATATTTCTAGTTACTTTATACTTCTGGTTAAATTCCGTGTTTAGTTGCTAATACGAGTAGTAATCATATGTGCTCTAATTGTGGTGGAGCAAGATCCTGACAAGTGGTATCAGAGCATGTTTGTTGTTCTAGGGGCCTGACAGATTTGATCTTTGATAATGTCTTTGTTAAGTAGTAAAGAACTTTTGTGCTTAACCATTGGTGCCTTGAAGAGGTTTCTACCAATGAAGTTGTCTTGATTATCCTATAGCACCTCTGAGAAGGTTTCACTAAAGATCATTTAATTTTGAATTTGATTTTCCCCTATCACCTTTGAAAAGGTTTCACTAGAATATGCTAAGTTCTGACTTTGATTATCCCCTAGCACCTCTGAAAAGATTTCACTAAGAGAGTGATCTTTTGATGTATGATTATGGTCTTGGTATCCTTGATTTTCTTCATCTGATATGTTTCCATGGATGTAATTTAATAAGGTGTGATTTTGTTGGTCTTAATCGATACTTGTGGGAGGTGGAATGTCAATGATATGGCTATGATGGTTGATGGTAACAGCATGTGGAATGGTAATGGGATGAGGGAAGGCTACACAATCCTCGTAAAAGATACTTAGAGAACTTGTATCGATGCTAAAGTAATCATCCTCAAAAACCATAGAAGGATCATAAATGTATTCAAATTGATTTGCTAGGCATGCATAACCAATGTCATAACAACCATGAATGCATTCTAATTTTCAATCTAATTCAGACTCAAGGGACTCTAAATCCGATGTCAAGATTTATGTTGATTATGCTTTTGATGCTAAATTTGATGTCGATTCAAGAGTAGAACCTGACTCTAATTCTGATTCTTCATTTGATGGGTACTCTATTACAATGATATCTTTTTGAATGTTTGGTATTGGATAAGTAAAAGCCTATGATGGCATAATGAGCTCCACAAAGATTGGTTTGTCAAAGTGAGACTCCACAATAGTGAGAAAAAGGTCAATATACAACTCCTTAAAGATTGGCTTGTTAGAGAAAGGCTCTTGAAAAATAGGCATATGGTCAATGTAATGATTTTCTCAAAGGTAGTTATAATCATTAAGAAGTGACTTAGCAAATACTGACTCATCAGAGTGAGACTCCTTGACAAAAAGTATAGTATTGAAAGGTGATTCCTTATAGGTTGACTTGTCAGAAATGGTTGGTTAAAAAAAAACATCTTGGATCAGTTGTTTCTCTTGGCCTTGGTTTCCAATGAGTTGGAAAATACTAGTTTTGATCATAGATTGGTCTTCAAATGATTGGCTTGGTTGAGGGATTGATTGGACTAGTTGAGGTTTTGGCTGGATTGGTTAGGGTTTTCATTAGATTGGTTGGGGTTTAGGTTGAATGATGGGCTGAGGCTGAATGATTAGATAAGGTTTAGGCTAAATAACTAGATGAGGTTTAAGCTATATGATTGGTTGGGATTATAATTGGATTGGTTGATATTTAGCTTGGATTGGTTGGTGTTTTCTAAAGTGGGGAATGATAGTCACTAGATGAGGAATGGATGATGATTGGATAATGGGTGGGCACTATGGAGCTTGATTGCTCACACAAGCCAAAGGATGAGGTCCTAGAATAGAAATGGTAGGGCATTGTGGAGCTTGATTGATTTCATAAGCCAAAACATCCAAGTCCTCCTCATAAACCATATCATCCCAGTCAAGGTTTTGAGTTGGACTATAAGCTGATCCTTGCCTTTGTTCTCTATATTGATCATTTTAAGGAGGGTATGGATCCATCTCCCAAACAACATTATCATTGTAGAGGTCTGTACCCAATTCTACCTCACCAACCATAACATCCCAATTGAGGTCTTGACTTTGGTCCTTAATTTAATTTGTTCAAGGTGGATACAATTCCATCTCACAAACCATATTATCATCAAAGGGGTCTTGAACAAAGCTGTAAAATCAAAGTTATTTTGTATGGCCATTCCATAATAGGTTGAATTGTATGTGACTCCACCATAAGTGCAGCTAGACATATCCACATCAATGAAGAAAGCTTCAAAATAAAAAGCCTTGTGAGTTATACAAAATCTAAAAAATAATGCTCGAAGGACAAAGGGTTCAAATGTGATCTATCTTGGTCAAAGGTAGAGCTGAATCTCCAAAAAGTCTATGCAAAAACTTGATAAAAATAGTGTAGCATCAAATGACAAAAGTTAAGTGTTTGATACATGCAAAGGTCATGCAAAATGGCCTAAGAATTAAAATACCAAAATCTAATGTCGAAACATGTTCCAAGTAGGTCTAAGCTACTAAGGGGAAAATTTTTAAGGTCTTTTGTCTAAATGTGGAGTCAAAATCTAGGCTTAAATAGGATATGCGAGGACTAATGGCCAAACGATGGCAAAAGCTTGACTTAAAAAGGTGATTGATTAATCTAACAAATTTGAAATAGTTTGGCATAGATAAGGCACATGACTCTAGGCATAAAACATGATCTGATTGGTATAAGATGCTAAAAAATAGATGTTTGAAGATAAATTTATTTGACCAAAATAAAATCACAAAATAATATAATTTTTTGAATTTGAGTGTTGAATTAACCCAAGTTACATAATCCAAAAGAGAAAGATCTAGATATCAACCCCATGAATTGAGGTCTAAACTAAAATCAACTAATATTTGAATTTGAGCTTATAATAATTAATTAAGGACTCAACTAATGATAAACTATGAATTTGATGACAAAGAGCTAGAAATATTTGAACAATGTGACCATGCAAGCTCAAGTGATTGGTTGTAAAATGATAGTGGAGATGCATGATGAAACAAGACCAATTTTTTGAAACAAAATGGGCATCCTAACAATGTTAGTGCTCCCAAGAGATGATGTGACAAATGATTTATGTTTTAAGACTTCAAAGGCACAAGAGTTTGAAATGATTTGGGTAGTGTAATGGTGTCATCCTCAATCAAGTGCTACTCCTAAAGTTTTGACACAAAAAGGAAATGTTTGCTAAGTTAAATCAAAGTGTCATATAGATGGCGTAATACCTCCTCAAATAGTGGAGTGATGTGGACTCACGACTCATCAAATGACATGGTTTAAACAATATAAGTTTTAGTCTAACACACCAAGCAAAAATGACCAAAATACACTAAGTATAATCATCTAATCCTAGCAAGGGTATGGCAATATGGGGTTGACTAAAACTAATTAGTTTTTGATCATTATATATGAATCCCATGTCTATCAAATTTCACATCAACAAACAAGAGAAGTATCACATAATTTGGGTCTACATCATATGGCTTATTGTAAAAAGGTCTTTCCCTTTTTTACAACAACTACATTCATCGCTTGCTCAATGTAGTGCGATGTCCAACATGCTCAAATGTCCTGGGCTTAGCCTCTACTAATATAGTGAGGGGATCCTAATTTATATACCTCCCCATGGAGAGGGGTTAAAGATGATGATGGGAGATGAAATCCCAGGTCAAAGCTTCTCTAAAGAACTTGTGGGAGGTAATGAAGTCCCCATCACAAGCTAAAATTCATGAAATAAATGATATAATAGAAAGACTTTATGGTCACATTAAGATCACCCAATACTATTATGAGTTTTTGAAGAGGGATTTAAATGTTCTTTCTATGACTTGGACTAGGCTCAAAGTGTGATGAGATGGCACTTTTAATCCCAAAAGTTCCCTAAAAGGGATGGATGGGAGAGCATACACGCACGTCTCTTTTCACTAAAACACACAATCAACAAGAAAGTTTGAAAATAATTGAAGTGAGGTTAATTTTATTACATCAAATCAAAAAGTATTTGATTATATTTGTTACTAGCCCCTTGGTTTTAAGATGCAAAAATGGAAATAATTGCAAACCACCCAAAAAGACATTGGTATTTTTTATCTTAGAAGTTCCTTAAAGGGGACATATGGGAGAGCATACACGCATAACTCCTTATTTACTCAAACAAGTTTAGACTAAACAAATAATGAAAAAAACTTGAAAAAACTTTGAAGTGTATTCAATTTTATAGCACTAAATTAAATATGTGGTGGTGTTCTTTTAGCCCCTTGACTTTAAGTTGTGAACTTTGAAAGAGCAATCAAAACATTTAATATAGACATGTGAATTTCTTTTTTAAAACCCAAAGTGAAATGCCTAATTAATTTTAAAACATACAAAAAGAAGTGTGAAAGAACTAATTAAGCTTGTTTAAAGAATTTTTCAAATGGGCCTTGCAAGAAAAAGGTTAGCACTTTGTTTAGCTTTAAAGTTTATTTATCAAATGAGACAAGCAACCCTGAAGGGAAAAATCTATTGACCTGAAGGAGGAAAAACCTCAAGAAAGCAAACATATTAGGATAGACAAAGGTTAGAAAAAAAACTCAATAAATCTCAAAGAAACAAAACCTATGAAACATGCAAACAATAAGATAGAAGGTTAAAACAAATAAAACAAAACACATAAAACATAAAAACCTATAGTTAGTAATTTAACCATAAATTTTAAAATATATATCCATTTGTCACAAAATTTATGGAGATTGTTTACAGGTCCAGGTCACATTTTGCTAAAAAAATTTAAGTCAAAATAGTGAATAAAAAAGTTATTAGTTTTGTACTAGCTATTTTTACCAAAAAATTAGAAAATAAAAAGTGATAATCACTAAAAGAGTCATAAATTCTAAACTACGTATCAAATTTTAATAAAATTTTGAGAGATTTAAGATAAAAAATTTAAGAATAACTTTTAAAAAATTTAGAAAAAAATAGTAAATAAATTAAAAATAAGATCTATTTTAACATCCCATTTTTTTCAAATATGTGGGGTGCACAATTGTGTCCCATTGGGTGTGCCATTTATGATCATATAAATTTGAATCAAGAAAGGAGGTTAGTATAGAGTTAGTTACAAAAACAATGAAATAAAATCACTAAAAATCTAGCATCTCTAGGCTTAGATCATGGGTGGATCATGGTGAACAAACCAATTGAAAACACAACTAAAAATGGAAGGAAATGATAATTTAAACATAAAATACAAATTCCTTACCCAAATCCTTGATTGCTCCTAAAGGTTTCTTCGTTGGCTTGCTCGGATTTGTGCTCATGAAGTCTATGGCAATGAAGTGTGGCTACCTTCATCTCTCCTGGCACCATGATTGAATTCTTGGATTGATTAGTGGCTTGATGGATTGATTGATTCAATGGCTTGTTGACTTTGGCTCAATTTTGGTATTATAACACTAGGCTTTTATCTTCATGAATTTATTCTTACATTATAACTCTATTTTGATTGATATATATAAACGAATAGATCTAAGCTTGATTTTATAGGCTTTTAAATCCCTTAGAATGGATTAAATCTGACCATGATTGAGTTTATTAACTTTGGTTGAATTTGGCATATTCTTAGGATATTCTTTTAGATATTTTCCAAAAGTGACAACTCACAAAGGTAATGAGTGTATTCTATGATGCTCTAAGATGCTCTTGATATTTGAATTTTTCCTTTTTGGTAATTGATTTATTAGTTCATTTTCTCAAGGATGAATTTAATTAGACTTTGATCAAGATTTGCACTTTAATTAACCCCATTTAGGCATTCGGTCATTTATTACAAGATTTGATTTAATTCAATGTGCATTTACCCAAATTAATTGATTTATGGCCAAGTAGATTTAATTGCATGGTTATGAAGCCAAACTTGAGACTTATGGAAATTCTTGGGATAGGTATTCAATGATTGGAATGAATTGGTCTAAAGTCAGATGTGAATCGATTGGTGGCCAATTTTACATGTCTACAACTTGCACAAGTAACTCTTCCCTCCACATTACACACTTTCCTTCACCATTTGGGGAGTAGGACATTTAGCATCTATTAGGGAGGCCTTTTAAGGTCAAGATGAGATTATTTTAACTCACTCATCTTTCCTCTTTCTCTATTTAAAGAGCCTCCTCCTCCTCTCTTTTACACTTAAAGCTCTCTCCTCTTCTCTATTCTTCTTATTTCTAAACTTGTATTATGAAGATAATTTTTGGAAAGCCTTCTAAAAGATGTGAGGTTTTTATCTATTCGGTATTTTTCCTACTTGATAAATTTTGTCTCTTTTATTTGATGGATTACTTGTTTGTGAGGTGACATTGATTCATTTTACATTCATTAATTTTATACTTCCTCAATGTTAATCTATTAGTTTTGGCATAATTCCTAATAGTAATTCACAAAATACCTTGTATCAATCCTGATGTAACCTGAGATTGTCATGAAAAATGGGTTCTGAATGTTTCATAATCCCCATTTTTGCCTATCTATAGTGAAACAATCTTGAAGGAAGGAAAAACATGAAAAATCTTCTAAAACAGAACACCACACCTCCATCGAAATAATCAAAACCATAAAATTATGAGTCATTAATAGAAAGAGGATGTGAATAAAATATCAAAAAGGAAACATATTGATTTCCATCGAATATCCTAGATAAAGAAATTATGTCAAGGATAATCTTACTTCATACAAAGTACAAACCAATGAGGGGAAATAAAAGTTGAAAAGGATGAAAAATGAAAAGCTTTCAAGAGTACATTAAAGTACTCCCCAAAAAATGGGAAGTTCCCCAAGCTATGAAAAATTGATTATAAAAAGTTTCCTTCTAGATAAAGGATATAATTCAACCATGGTTTTTTGTAAACCGATTTTATCTGCTTCAATAGATTCCTTAATCAACTTTTGAACATTAGATTTTCATCCCTTTTTCTTAGATTTAGATGATATCATGGGTAAAACAACCCCTTTAGTTTGAAATAAAGATAAACCAACATCCAAAATTCTCTTTTTAATAAATGTTTCCTTTATATTTATAGGAACAGTGTTTTGTTCTAAAATTTTATATGGTCCAGATTAATGTGGAACACCATTTCTAACAATTGGCATTGAATGACAATTATTTTTCAAATAAGCATTTTCCACAAACACATCAACAAATAAAACTAAAATACCATTGTTTTGAGTCTTTGAATCTTTCTTTAATTCAACTATGGTACCTCAATCTCTATTTAATTTATCCTACTCTTGAGATTCCCTAGATTGAGCTATATTCTAAACATAACACTGAGAATGACCCATAACAAATTTCTCATGATACTTAACAAAAATATCCTTTCCTTCCTGAAAACTTTGTAGAATAGGATCTACATATTTATTATGAAACAAATCAAGCTCATATGTAAAATAAGGGTGTAAAGCCCTAGATTGATAATCAATCATTTATTTTGATTGAGAAAATTTTAATTTTTTCTTTTACCAAAATTTCCTAACACCATTTCTCTTTTCAAATACTATAAGTTTCACTGAATAATTAGGAAAGGGCCCTATCAAATGTTTTAAAACATGCATCGTTACCTTAGTTTGAATTTCCTATAACTAAACAAATTCATGATCACCAACCTTCAAAATCAAGGTTTTTGTATCTTTCCAAGCAAGATCCAATTGTACCTCATTCCTTGAAAAGATAACGTCCTTTCTAAGAGATCTTGGATCTACTTCACACAATATTCCTATAGAATTTCCTATTAACTAGAAAACTTTCATCTTCTAATAATCCAATGGAAGGGCATATGACCTAACCCAAACATTTGTTTGAATAATAGAAGGATTCTCTCTAAAAAAAATCTCGTTCCAAGGGAAAGATTAATCTTCTTACCTTTGAATTTATAAGAGTTAGAAATAATAAAGTACCTTTCACTCTTAATATCAAATTTAACTAAAAGCAAACCTTTTACCAAATAACAAAGACTATTTTCATGAAAACCTTTTTAATGATTTTTCAACCAATTATCCAACCAAGATCCCTTCCATTTCCTACTAGGTAAATTTCATAAAAGGAATTTTGAAGCCAAATCCTCACATTCATTCAAGATCAAAGCCTTTGGAATTTATACCTTTCAAATATTTATAAAATTAGAAGAAATAAAAGTATAATGAAGGTCTAAACCTGATTCAAAAATGATAGGATGATGTAGATCATTATTTTCAAACAATATTGGTGGAAGAGTCATTTTTGGAGTAACTTCATTTTCATTTTGCCCTCCTAGAGTGTAAAGATCCAAATCTAAAGAAGGTAGACATAGTTTTATTTGATCAACTTCAATACTTTGATCCCATAAAAAAAAATTCATTATATCATGAAACGATCCATGAGTACCTTTACCACTAATCTCAATAGATTCTTCTAATTATTCTTCCTTACCCCCTTTTGTAGATTCTTCAAATTTTACTTCCATAGTTTCTCATATGTCCATTGCTCTTCTAAACCAAATAGCTTATTACTGCTAGTGGGAAGTTTGCTTTGCTTCTTTTGAGAGATACTAGTATTAGTTTTTAATGTTGATTTTAATTGATATTTTGGAGGATTAGATGTTGAAACAATTTATGTATATACATATTTACATCCATAAGCTTAATCTCAATTTTACACAATGCATGAAAAAGGTCATCAAATGAATTGTATTAACTAAATATGACCTTGTCCTTAAGAGGATTGAGTAAAATATTTGAGAATATGCTTTAAATATCATTATTAAGAAGCACATGTGACATATTGTAATAATGGTTTTAAATTTAAGAACATAGTCCACACCGCATTCATTCGTTTCTTGTTTGATTTGAGAAATTTGTGACAAGGTGATGTTTTGACTAATTTTTATCTAAAAATGTAGTAAGAAGAGGTCAAGTAGTTCATGAAATCTATCTACATATCTATTAGACAAATAATACAAATAATATAAACTATATCCTATGAGACTTTTAGGAATTTTTTTTGTCATGAGAAGTCCATGATCGTCATATCCTATACAAGATAAAAGTAAGATTTTAATGTGTTGAGATGGATCTAATTCCCATTAAATGTTGTAAACTTGGGTTTATAAAATGGAGGAAAAGGATTAACAAACACTTCTTAAGCTAATGAATTATGTGTGTGTGTGTATATAAAATAATACAATTACAATACTATATATATATATATATATATATATAAGTATAAATAATATATATACTATTATTATAATATATTAATAGTATTATAAAACTATATATATTAGATCTAATATATATAATAATTAAGTATAAATAATATATAATACTATTATTATAACATATTAATATATATTATAAATAAAATAATATTAAATATAATTATATACTATGAGACACTATCACTTCCACTAGAAATATAAAATTATAGTTGCTTAACCCTTCATACAAAAAAGCTAAGATGGGGTCAATGGTCATACCGATTTACACTCCCTCACTTTATAAAACCCCGATTTACCAAAACAAAAGTATTAAATTTAAAATAATAAGTTCAAAATTTATTGTATAATTTTTTTTATTATAATACATAAAAAGTGGGATTTAAGAAGAAAATTAGATTTGGTACAAATTTGTAGAAAGTTGGCATAAATAAACATAACAAATAAAGTCCATACAATGACAAGAACAAAACCTAAGAAAACATGAGCAAACAAAGACTGCTCCTAGAATAATTCAAATGCTTGGAATCATCTAGATGCTTCTGGAAGAATAGTACCATTTCAAAAATATGAGGCTAAACCTACTAAATTATAGATATGTGAAAACTAATTTGATGATCCCACTTGTTAGTGTCAAGGATTCAAGGCTATAATAACCAACATGATGCCTAATTTGAGATAAAATAGGGTGTCTTAGTACTTGGATAAAGTATGCAAAGACTATAGAGAAATTAGCACTATTGTTACAAATAAAATAGTTGTTGTTAGTGTTACTAAGAATGATAATGGAAGCACCAATTAGATTATATAGGAGGCACATTTCATTGAGGAACCCAAGTTCTATTTTTTCATCTAATTAGTTTGAGTCATCAAATTTAGTTTTAAATAGTTAATACAATCAACTTGTTTGTCTAATTAGTTTTAAACTCGTCAAAATTGACACGGTGTATTCTTTACATTTTTAGAGGATATGTTTGATCTCTGACACATGTTTTCATTGAAATGACACCTATTTCATTAGTTAGATGGAAGCTTTAGATTGCCTTGACATATGTGGCATGTAACTTAATTTAGCACGTTTATCTACTTGAGCTTCTTCAATCTATTACTTGAAATACCCTATGCTTGCCTCTCACTATTACCTCCAAACTCACCTTCAAATATTTTACTACCTTCATGCTTTTTATGTCCTTTGCCCTTCCACACTACATCCCCGTTGCTCTAGCCCACTATGAAACATAACATCTCCTCCACACAAAACTAATTGCCATGTTGTATGAAGGAACATACCACCTCATTTTTCATCAAAACTTCCACCAAAATATCATATTAATGTTTTTAATGCTTTTTTCACCAAAATTTAAATGGGGTTAGTGGTCATGGGTTTCATGTGAGGTATGACTACCTTTTTATGCTCTCTCACTTTACAAAACCTTCTTCACCAAAATATCAAGTCACATACTTTGCAACATAACTTTCACTCTTTAGTATGGTAGTTGTAGCCTTAGAGAGGATGCTACAATAGCTAAGGTGGTGCATAATTTAAGATACATTAGTTTACCATAATGATTTTTTCTAATGCATTTGATTCTAAATTATTGTAGGTTTTTTTAATGTTTTTTATTCTTGTGTATTGCATTTATTTACTTCACCAAATTCTATTTTGTCAATAATTTATTTATATATAGAAATGATCAATTATTGATTTGAATATTTTTTAATTTATAAGTATTTCAACCACATGGGACACAAGTGAGGACTAACTTTGATGGATTTATAGATGTATTTATATTTTTAACCATAAAATACAATCAATTTTTTTAAGAGATCATGATAGATGCAAGGTAAAATTTCAAGCAAACTGTAAAAAACTATAAAGGATTATTACACACACACACACACACGCACACACACACACACACAGACACAGACACACACAGACACACAGACACACAGACACACACACACACACACACACACACACACACACACACACACACACACACACACACACACACACACACACACACACACACACACACACACACACACACACACACACACACACACACAATTCTTCCTTCATATACTATGAATTATTGAATAGATAACCATCATCAAAAAATTTCAAGATAAGTAGGGTTGATCATCAAATTTAGACTTTGGACACAAGCATAATTACTTCACATGTATAAATTAACATTGGTAGTTGAGAGTTTTTCTTGTTCAACTCTTGGAGGATTTTGAATACTGAGCGCGTGCATGGAGATTTTGAATGCTGAGCGCGCACTTGCGCAAGCGCGAACTCAAATCCAGTACCACGTAGCTGTTGATACGGCGGTTGGTGTGGCTGAGACTTCACCCGCGAATGGGGAAAGGATCCTGATCGCTCACTCGTCTGCGAAAGGGGGCTCTTTGCCAGTTACGGATTTAGCTAAAGGATCCCCTATTTTTGGTTCTATCCTTGGGTCTAAGGGAAGAACTTATGCGGACGTGGCTGCTCTTGAAGCTGAAATACATGACATGAAACTTCAAGCTTCTGTTGGGAGATCGAGCGAATCACCAGTAAGTGCTTTAAATCTTGTCAGGGTTAATCTTGATCCTGATACAGTTGAAGCAATCTTTTATCAAGCAAATTATTTTTCAAAGTTTGCGGCTATTTGTCGATTTCGTGGCTTCTGGCCATCTCTTGCAGATTTACATGGTTGGATCTCCAAGACCTGGCTACCACTGATTGATGGAAATGTTGAAATTTACCCATGTGGTAAAGGTTTTTTTATAGCCTTATTCCATAACTTTGAGGACAGGAAGACTATTCTGTCCAACAGAAATTTTTTATGGCAGGGTAAATACCCTCTTTTCGCCAAACAGTGGCATATGGATTTCAATCCTATCACGGAAACCTCCAATAAGATCCCTGTCTGGGATCGGCTCCCTAATTTACTAATGCATCTATGGCATGAATCGGTGTTTAAAACCATCAAAAATGCTATAGGGGAGTTTTTATTTGAGGATGATGAAACTAAGAGGTTTTACCGCTCGACCTGTGCTCGCCTTATGGTTGAGGTGGATGTTTCTAAGGGCCTTCCTGAGGTAATTTGTCTGGACTCCCCCAGGGGTTCTTGGATGCAAATGTTAGATTTTGAAGGTACACCTTTTCGATGCAGAAAGTGTCACCTGACGGGGCATGTTGCAGCCCGGTGTACAACAGGGAAATCCAAATCTAGAAGATCACCTTCTTGGTGGTCTGAAGCTGATCATGATCATTATTTTGCTAAACAACCCGAGGAAGTTTTGACTGATTCAGAGAATGAGAATGAAAAGAGTATCCATTCTGAATCGATGGATCAGGAGACTCCGCTGTAGACAGATCCTGTTGAAGGTTCAGTGGAAATTAGATTTTGTGATCTCTCTGAACCAATTACTGAGGAGGTGGTGGTTCCTCCACCTATTTTGAAGGATTCTCCTAGGAGCTAGATGTTGGCTAGTTCTCATAAGGATTTTGCTGAGGCATCGATGTCCCCTGGACTTCATGGATCATAGCCTTCTGAGGACTGGGTTGCTGAGGCAACTAAGGTAGAGGATGGTTGGACAGCTGTTAAGAGGAAGAAGTCTAAGCCTTTGGTCCCCCCTCTAGACATGAAACTTCGGTCTTGTAAAAAAAATATTCATCGTTTGTCCAGCTCTTGAAAGTTGTTTTTAGATTCCTGGTTAATCTGGTCTTGCTTATGCCGGTTCTAGGTTATTTTGTATCTTGGGTGTGCTTAAGGTTTATCCCTTTTCTGATGTAAAGGGTTTCGGGGCCCCTTCAAAACCTATTTTTACCTTAATCTAAAACATTGGTAGTTGAGAAAAATGTCATCAAAGTTTTTGTTTTTTTACATATATGATTTGTGACATATGGATGGATTGGATCTCTCAAATAGTCCCTCCCATTTTAATCCTTATTAATTGGCAAGTCAAATTACTTGGCCATTTATGTCCATCCATGTATGTAGTTGTATCTAATTACAAGTTTTTATGCCTGAGCTTCTTTGAGTCCATCCCTTGAAATACCATATCATTTCCCCTCAAAATCACCATCTAGCTCACCTTGAAACATTTCAATTCTTTCATGTTGTGTATGGCCTTGACCTTCCCCACCACGTAACCATTACTCAAGATCATCATGAAACATAATGTATCCTCTCCACACAACTCATTTCCACTTCATTTAAAAGAACAACCCACCTCATTTTTTACTGTCAACTCCACCATAAATATTAGATTATTATTGTTTGACACTTCATGCACAAAATTTGAGATGAGGTTAGAGGTCATGGGTTTCAATGAAGTAAGATTGTTGATTTACACTTTTTCACTTAAAAAAAACCTGCTTTACCAAAATAGAATATTACATCCCTTTCTACATAACTTGCACATTTGGGGAAATTGATATTAGATAATTTATTTTATATTTCCTTTGGTAATTTCATAATGATTCAATACACAACTAAAATTTATCACCAAGATCATAGAGAACATGTTAAGGCATCCAAACATTTAATTTTCAACTAAATCTAAAGGGAAACGATGATTAAACTTAGACACTATTACTAAAACATTCATGTTTAGCATGTCAAAATTGTAGTAGTGAACAAAATTTGGGCATTCAAAAAAATATATGAACTTCCTTTATTACAATAATTTTCTTGGGCATGGTCGATAGGATGCTTAGCATGTGGGTGCTTGCTAGTTCAAGTCGGTAGTTTGAAGCTTGCACCCCTGGGGCTCCCACTCACTTCAACTAGAATTTACCAAAATGAGAATGGGTTATAGTGGATGGGAACCTAAATTAAAAACCTAGACATGGAGAGACCCATATAGGATGAAACATAAAGGTGGACGGTTAGTTATTGGATCAAAACTCTAAACCTAGGTAGAGATAATGAAATGTTGTAATTTATTCCCATAATAACCCAAAAAAAATTCACTTCTCCTACGAGTATAATGGAAACACTCGTACCCAAAATTATGCATTGAGATTTTAGAAGATTAAGTGTCCGAAAAGAAAAAAATTAGTCTTTTTCTTTTTCTTTTTATTTTGGGGGCACAACTTTAATACTCACTGTGACTCTTTTTTATTCATTCCTTTTAAGTTATTTAACATGGAAGAACATCATTAGCACAAAAAGAAATGGAATTGACCAACTTAGTTTTATGTGACCATACCCTTATACATTTTTATTCAAAAAATGTTAGGGTCCTCTGTTCATAGAAGGGAATGGTTGATAGAAAATAGAAATAATAAATGAAAAAATCTTATTTAGAAGATAAAATAGGAACTTGTTAGAAATAAATCCAATCAAGATAAAAATAAGATGATAACAAGGCTCAAATGCAATAAAAAAATGTTTACATTTTTTTTGAAAATGGGAGGGCGGGATGGGTTGGCTTGGGGGTGCAATTTTAAGTAGTAACAATATCCTAGGTATATATTCCTATCTCCTTCTCTACTCATATCCATATACCTATGTAATAACCCTCCAGTCGGGTATTATAAAGATGTATCATTTTTTTATTTTAATTTATCATCTCTAAAGGTTTCTTATGGATTCTCTTCCTTAGAAAATAATTAGGTAAACAAGTTTTCTAGGTTCTAATCAAACATGAAAACAACATCAATGGTAAATTATAATCATGATCATAGCACTATCATGTAAAAAAATCAATTATCATTTACGAAATCAATTTCCATTTTTTTGATTTTCATCATTGTAAATTCTAATACATGTTTACACGTTGAAATAAGATTTCATGCTTAATGATAAAATAAAAGTATGCATTAAATCATAATTTAATGTACCTATATCATGAAGTGTATAAAAAATGATAGATTTATAGCACAAATTTGCGTTCATATTTAGATGTTAATGCAACCTCTGCAATAAGTTATTAAAAATACATTCTTCTTTAATTACAAATACAAAGGAAATACTATCCAAATATGCAAGTCAACATACATATTTTATTAATATAATAATTCCATATGAAAAAGATAATATAATCACAACAGAATAAGAGAATAAAGTTTTTCAAAATCATTAAAATTCTATGATTTCTTCTTCTAAAATATACAATACTCAATAAGTATAATTGTTTGTTTGAGGCATGTGAATAAGTCTTCATAATGAAATTCACTAGAGTTTTATAGTCCATCACTGTCACTGATGACAAAAATGAAAACATAAGAGGATAAAATTATTGGAGGGATTTTAATCCAACCACAAAGCCTTTCTCATCCCCCACAATATTCTCATCTACTAAGAGTGGCTGTACCCTTCCATGAATGACTAGATACAAACAATTGAAAAAGCAAAGATAATCCCATAAGATAGAATAGTTTGGCATACTACTCCAAAAAATAATGCATTTAAATATTTTAAAAATACATCCTAATGTTTACTAACATGTGAAAAAATAATAGGTGGATTCCTATATGCATTATAACTATATCATCAATGTACGCTTTACAACATAGATTAGCTTTGGTGACCTTGCAGATTTCACCAAAATCCATATCTACTAAGTTTCCAATATTCATTAAAAATTATAGGTTTGGACAAATCATTTCATATGATTTTAATAATATTTATCATTTCATCATATATAGAAGAATATCAGTTTTAAAAAATTACTAGTCCAATTTAGGACCTAAAGCAAAATCCAATGATTCTATGTTTTTAAAGCGTATGCCATGTTGCCAAATCAAAGCATGTCCCAAGACCATGATAAAAAATGATGTTTTATCAAAATTATCAACTTTATAAAGTGGTTGGATACCCATAAGAATGTTAATAAATGACTTATAATTTGTATTTAAATTAGTACCCATGTCAACAATATTTAAGTACTTAATATGGGTCTAACTTTCATTATCCCAAGTCAAATTAATGTACAATAGTGAGACAAAGGTTCATAATCTATAAGGAATTATCTTATGATGTGTATTTTATTTAATTGATCAAATTCCATAGTTATGTCATGATCGATCTTAAAGATATACAAACACACAATTTCATGTGTGTCACACTATGGTTAATCATTTACAAACAATATATCATTTTTCCAAGGATACAATGCTTATAAATCAACCAAATAAAGGTAAATTATGTCTAAATCCAAATTATAATTCAAATGTTAAAAAAATATCACTTTTATCTCCCTAACGAGTATCCATATCTTGAAAAACCATTCAATCAAACCATACCATGATTTGATAGTTGGTTGACATCTCAAAATTCTTAGTACGAGTTTAATATCCAACAAGGATTAATGATCCCTCATATAACTAAACAATATCCAAAATGATTTGATTTACAAAAAACTATCACTATTCTAGAGTTATTTTTTCTCTATTGTTCTACCTAAAATTTTTAGGTTGTCTAAGATTCAAAATCCAATGTTTATGTTTTTTTTTTAAACTTTGTATCAAAATACTTGAAAAAAAGTGGATATTTTAATACATGAAAAGTAGAATTTGTAAGTGTCTCATACCATTTGTGAGGAACATTTCACATAATACCAATGCCAGGGTTGATAACCCTAATAGGGTTTCAAATGAATTAAATAGACAAGATTTATCTCAAATTCTACATCTCAATACAAGGATCATCACCGACAAAAAATGATTTCTAGGAAATGAATAATCAAAATCAGCACTGCCCTATTTTAAATCCTCATGGTGATTGAAATCATGCATGATTTTATGAATGACACATAATAGGTGATAACACCCTATTTGAAGTATGATACCAAACTAAGCTCCAACCATCTCACAAGTTGTTGATTATGATTATAAATAATTCAATTCTTGATAGTTTACCTTAATATATGTTATATTAATTTATTACTCATGCCTAACACTATTATGAACATTTCAAGGTAAAATGGATATTCATGAGAATCCACATGTTTAGGTTTCGACAATTCTTTTTCTTAGAGTAATGAAGCTTCAAAAAATAATATACATAGGAAGTTAAGGTACACAAGATTGAGTTATATAATACCATAGTTTATAAGCTTCATTATAGTCCAATAACTATACATATTTTTATAGTCACTAAAATCAACATTTAATGCTAAAAAAATGCACTTGTGACCATTAATTTACATGCACTTATCTTATGCTCAATTCCACAATTCTAAACCACTATTCCTCTAATTCTATGCAGATGATATCCATCCTTAAGAAATTTTGATACTTGATATTACTATTCCTCCTTACAAGTAGCCAAAATCATTATTTTATTGATATATGTTCCACTTTAGCTATCTCAGCTCCTTAGACAAGGCCGCTTCTTCAAGACTGTCCTGTTTTCTAGTAGTGACTAAATCAAATAGTCACATCCTCCCACCAAGAAATGACTAATTTCTCAAATTAAAATTCACCTAATGGGCTGCCCCACAAATTTTATGACCCAATCGAGGAAATTCCAAAAATACCAATATATAAGCACAATTTTTATCCTTTTGAGAGGAGGTGACCACTTTTATGAATTACTAGATTTATTCTAACTACACGTTGAGAAGAAATCTATACTTCTCAGTTTTGAGTCTATATAACCCAAATAACTATGAACTAAGTTTGAATACACCTCCAAGGTCACAAGTTATTGTTGAAACACATAATTACACTAGGATTGCACCAACATATAACATTACATTGGTATTTCACACGCACCACCGTAACATGAGATAACTACATGGAGTTTGATCTTTTTTCAGAGTATTAGTATGTAGGTAGTGCTCAACATAAGGGGTGTTGAGGTTATTCACATCTTTAACCACTAACCCATTTTGCCATGTATTATTGTAGCTTAAAATTTGAGCTTATGGCTTAAACTACACAATTTAATCACTCAAAAATTCAAACCACTAAATAAAGTGATAGAGCCATTAAGAGCAAAATGCAAATGGATGAACACAATTCAAAACTAACACTATTGAACTTAAAGATAAATGATCTACACCATGATTAGATTGATTACCTTAGACTCAGAAATTTGGCATGATGTTGCTTGATCAAAGATGCTTGATGATGGATTGATTTGGAATGGAGATATCATGAAAATTTTTGTTGGTTTCTATGGAGGGATGGTTTGGTTTAAATATAAATAAGAGGGAAAGATCAATGATGGAGTTTCAAAGTTGGTTTTAGGATATCAAGGGTGGAGGATTAAAAAGAATTTAAAATTCCTTGGAAGCCTCTAGATTTAGAGGCTTCAAGAGAGAAGGGGTGAGAATAGAGAGGATTCTAGAAGCCTCTAATTCTAGAATCCTCTTAGGGATTAACTAGGATTAGGGATAGATTATATGGGGGTTAGGTGGGTGATTAAGGACTAGGGGTGTAAGAGAGCCTAGGAATAGGCTAGCAGGTGGGTTATGGGAATTTAAAATTCCCAAATAATAGGTAAGTGGGGTTAGATTAAGATAAAGAGATGATTAGGTGAATTAATGATAAAGTGGGATAAACTAAGGTTAGTAGATTAAAAAAATTGAGGGGGGACATTAGATAGATGACTAAGAAGGGGGGATATATTAGTGGAATAAATTAGATTAAGTAGAATTAGTGTCGACTAATATGAATATTAGTGACAATAATGTAGGCAAGCGAATTTAGGTGCATATATTTTGATCCTCTTTAAAAGACATTGTGTGTTGATGAAGTGGAAAGAGTAATGGTCTTTCAAAGAAAAACCATGTTGTGGATGAATGTTAGTGGATATGATACCCCCTCGAGGGGACATGTGAGGAAGAATGAGATGGATGGACACTCAAAAGAGGCAATGAGGGGCAAGATGTGATGGATAGACAAGGGGATGGGATGATATATGTGAGATAGATGGTGAAGAATATGAAGGATTTGACTTGAGCAATGAGCTAAAAATTGATGATGCCCTTAGCAAGGACACATGCACAGGGAGTAAATATGACCATGTCATGGCTGTTGACACATCCCAGGGGGGAATTAACCATAACATGATAATAATAGGATTAAAAATGCTGTAAGCTATAAACATATCCTAAGAAAGGATGCATGCAAGGGAGAGTTGTTGGCCAATATAAGATGATGATTTGATAAGATTAATAATGGGTATAGCTCAAGGCTAAATTGATTAATATGATGAAGATGATGATAAAGAAGAATTGATATGATCAAGTGACCAATGAGTAGTGATGATGCCCCTAGTAAAGACACATGCAAAGGAGCAAGAGAGGAGATAGTCGCTGAGCTATCCTTGGGCACATAAAAGTGGCCAAGTGATACCTATATAGTCTGAAAAGACCTTATGATGATGTAGTTATGATGAGAGGATAGAAGATGATGATGAAGATGATTATTGATTAGAGGATGATGACCCAAATGATAAGATGAGGATAAAAGGTTGGATGATAGTCAGATGGGCTAAGAGTATGAGCTTAGTAATGGGAAGAAGGATGATTAGATGATTAGATAAATGATAAGGGTATAGAGGATCAATCCATCACATCTATCATAAAGTTCATCATAATCTAAGCAATATGATAAAATATATCACTTAGTAGGATGCCCCATGATATAAGTACAAGCAAGAAGACATTATGCCCTAGTGCATGGAAAAATATCAAACTATACATCATCGAGGGTTCTTAAAAATATAATTATGGCTTTGGTGATTGCATAACATCCTCATTCATTGCTTGATAG
The DNA here is from genome assembly GCA_037957365.1 of Torreya grandis. Classification (NCBI taxonomy): domain Eukaryota; kingdom Viridiplantae; phylum Streptophyta; class Pinopsida; order Cupressales; family Taxaceae; genus Torreya; species Torreya grandis. The sequence continues at coordinate 3,535,854 of JARHVA010001307.1, forward strand.
ATAAAAAGAGACATGGCATAAACAAGAAATAAGATATATACAAAATAAAGGACATAAACATAAGTCAAACAAGTATGTATATTTGATTCCCCAATTACTTGTCTAATGATGGGATGAGTGATTGGGTGATGGGTTGGACTAGGGAAGAGTTGGATTTGGATAGGAGGATCATGATTGGGATTAAGATTAAATAAGGATATAGATTAGGATTGATACACTAGATGTTGCCTCTAGTTTAGGATAGAAGGACATATGACATGATGGGGTGTGATGAGGTATTTGAATACTGATTTGGTCTAGAAATTGAATCTAAAAGTGGTCAAAGAAAGTGATTTAGAAAACTGATGACCAAGGATTCCCAACAGACAAGTCCCTGCAAGAGTTCAATCTAGAAAGGAGATTAGGATATGATGGGATCAAATACCTTCATACTAGTAAAATAGTGATTTGATGGGTGATATATATGAAGAGGCAATGATAAAGACAATGATGAGATTAAGTACCTTCCACATTAGCAAAGAGGTGATGTGATGGGTGCAAGGTGTGAAGAGGCATTAATAGGGAAATGATGGGTGCCAGATTAAATTCTTGGATGAGGTTATGATTATTGATAATACCTAGTCAAAAGGATGAGATTGAAGATATGAATAGATGGGTGACCACTTAGGATGGGATGTCAAGACTAAATATATCATCCAAAGATGATTAATGGGAGAATATGAGATGGATGGAAGATGAGAAATATAAGATGGGTTTTGTTTATGATGATGGATAGTATGATGAGGTTAGGCATAAGTTAAGACATGATAGACTATTTTTGGGCTTTTTCAATTGTTTTGATTTTTAGGGTTTTTTTGGCATATTTCAATTTTTAGGTTTTTTGGAATATGTATATACACTATAAAAATGGGGTTAATAGCAAAGGGAATACCAAACCTAACAACCAGGATAAGGATGGATGGACTGATGGATGAGTGATAAGAGGACGAGGGTGATGAAAAAAAGGGGATGAGGACTAAGGAGGAAGGGACTAGGGATTGTAAATGACCACATCATGAAGGAACCAGATGTGTAGTTGCTTGAGTGTCCATTGGAAGATATGACAAGATGATTCCAAAGCATTTTCTCAAGAGACCTTCCACTTCCTTAAAGATGCCAAGACTGGAAGAAAATGCAATGATAGGTGCATAATAAGATAATAGATGATGGGTAAGAAGAATGGATGGAGGGGATAAGATGGATAAGGATGTGTGATATATAGAGGGATACGATATGGATGGGATTGACAAAGGATGGGTATGAAAATGATGGATTGTGCCCCTAAGTGTTGAGGTATAATGCATATAGTTGATTATTAAACCATGACATTAGAAATTGGTTTTCATCATGGTACTTACCCAAGGCACCAGAAGAATACTTTTCACCATTATACAAATGATTTTTTTTATGGTGTCTCAAATTATTAGATATGTGTATGAGATGTAGGATGCAATCATTGTTGTGATCTTTAGCCAATACCTATTCTGGGGATGTGTGATATTGTGATCATGATACTAGATGTATTAGGGTCCATGTGACCTTCATTGATGCTTGATGGAGACCCTTACAAATATCTAGACCAGGTGTCTTCATCACCCCTAGAAGAGATAATGCTACTCAGGTGGGTGATGTGAGGCATGGATTCAATTAGATCAAGAGGTTGATAGGGGAGTAATGGATTGGAATAAATGGTAGGACTTGATGGGATTGTGGGTTCATGATAAGAATGTGTGATGGGGGATTGGGGATTAGGACTAGTAGTCACATACATAATTGGAGATGTTAGATGTTCTAAATTTAATTAGTACTAATTGACAAAGGACTGCAAGAGATCCAAGACACTTTGACTTTATGGTTTATCTCTGATCCAATTATTGGATGGATTATCAACCATTTTGATGTTGCTTTTGATATATTTTTGGCTTTTTGATTGGATTTGACTTGGATTACCCCTTGGTGCCTAATTTTGGGCTTCACTAGGAGAGATTGATTTTTGACTTGATAGATTATGATCATTTTGATTTTGATAGTCCCCTAGTACCTAATTTTGGGCTTTACTAGGGGAAGGCACTTGTGGATTAGGCCAATGATTTGAATTTTCTTGATTTATATTGATGGGATCAAAGATGATTGGATTATGATTGACTTTTTAAATATGGTCTTAAACATCCACATTTGGGGCACTTATTATATTGCTCAAGGAAGGGTCTAACAATGTATGTTCTTATTCATCCTTATGGAGGGGAGTGATCAAATGATCATTGATAAGAAGAAAGAGGTTTATGATGGATGAAGGTTGTGAAGTTGGTATGATGAGGTCAATGAGTGGTGAGTGGGCATCATGGTCCTCGTAGGGGTTCTTAGGAGACCCAGTTTCAACATTAGAGAAAATCTCCTCAAGATCAATAAAAGGATCATGAAGACTAGCTATAATAGATGCATCCAAAATAGGATCAAATTTGCTTTGACAATCTTTAATAGATAAATCTTGCAATAACTCTGTTATGAATTCATCATCCTTATTAGGATCTAAATGTATGCCTTGTGATGGATTGGAGGTATCCTAAAAAATATAGGCATTATCATTAGCTGCAATAACGTCAATGAGGGAGGATGTTTCTGATGAGGAATCTGATTTGGATATTAGTGTTGAACATGATCCTAATGCTGATAACACTTATGTGGGTTTTGATGCTGACTCTGATGTACAAGATGTAATGTTGTGAGTAGAGTAATTATTATCTATAATTGACCTCTTAATAAGGGGTTTCAAATATGAATCGTGAGAGGGGGATGGTAGAGGACTGATGTGTTTGACAAAGATAATCCCTTAGAAGGGATTACGAGATATAGGAAGACTAGGCTCATAGAGAATAGACTCGACTACAATGCAGGAATGGTTGAGGATGGGAGTGGTGTCTTGACCTTAGCTTAGAAGGGGAAGGGCTCGATTAGGAATTGAATCTTGGTATTCCTCTTCAGGTTTACCTAGGGATGTAGGTTCATTTAGTTCATCCTCAATTATTATGTCACCATGATTGATGAGGTCTAGGATATAATCTTGGAAATGATGACATTGGTTGATAGTATACCCCCAAGTTTGGTGATATGCACAATATTGATTAATGTTATACCCAAAGGGCTTAGGTTTGGTGGGATTAAGAATTCATATAGGTGGATAGACCATCATGTTAGCAGAGACAAGTTGTTTGAAAAGTGCTTCCAAGGACATGGGAAGGGAAGTATAAGGACCCTTTGAACTTTGTGACTTTGATGTGGGAGCATTGGACTTGAGATCATATGGTTATTGATGTGACTAGGTGGATGGACTAGTAGTAGATGAGGTGGCCAAGATTGGATTCTGTTTGCTAGTATGGGAATGGGCAGTTGATCGTTTATGACTTGTGGATGGAGGATTTATATATGACTCACGTGAAGGGGCTTGGATGGGGGGAGCAATGAGTTGAATTGGATCAACACCTTCCGGAGTGGAACACCCATCATAATAAACCACAAGAGGATCTCATACTTATGAAAAGATATGTATTGGTTGATAAAGGTAGGGTCTAAATTCATGGTGATGGATGACAAAGAGAGATGATGAGAATAGGTCTCTCAAATGAAAATAGGTCTAATGACCGAGCTATTATGATAGCTGATGACGAACAGATGGATTAAAGACTAAGATCAACTTTTAGAGTGATAGTATAATAGGTGCTAATGACCTATAAACAATGCCTAGTAGTCAAGCTAGAAAAAGGATTGAGGATTGTGATGGGTGCCTAGATTCAATTTAGCAAGAGGACAATATAATGGGTGATAGTTATGAATAGGCAAGATGATTAAACTAGAGATGATTAGATTGATGATTGATGGGTTTGTTAGATTGAGACTAACAAAGTGATAAGATGTTAGCAGGATATTGATTGGGTATGAGATCTAACCAAATGATGAATGATGGCATACTAGGATGCTAGGATGGATAACAAGAAGACTAGATTAAGCCTAAGACCGATTTGCTCAAGATGAGATGGGATAGGATTATGGGATGCAGGTGATTAGGATAATGTGACAAGAAAAACTATGATGATAGATAAATGATGATGAAATGATAAGGGGTGATGGGGATGTTTTGGACACATAATATGACCTAAAGAACCAATTAGGATAAGATAAGATGAGATTAGACTAGATGGGTGATGAAGACAAGGTCAAGATAAATTGATTGATTATGGATGGGGTGGACTGGACAAGGTGTGATTGACAAGATATGATTAATGATGAGTGAGACTAGGATGGGTTGTGGCAAGAAGGATGTACAAGAGAACAAAAGTATGTACAAGAGAGTAAGACAGGGATATACAAGAGGTGATAAAGGTGGGAGATGGGATAAGGATATACAAAAGGCAATGATGAGATAAAGATAGGATGGTGGGTTATGGTCTATTGACTAGATAGGATAAGATGGGATGACTAGATTAGGATAGAGAAAAGATAATATTTACAAGAGGGCGATGATAAGGATGTATAAGAGGATGATATAGAATATGTGAGTGAGGGGGGGGTATGACTAATGATGGATAAATAAAATGAGACTAAGGGAATTAAGACAAGATGGGAGATATGATAATGATATACCAAGGCAATGGTGAGATGGGGATGGGATGATGGGGTATGATGAGATAGGATAATATGGGGATGACTAGATTAGGATGGGGTGAAGACAAAAGCGGGTGATGGGGAATAGGACTATATAAAGGATATAGGAGGATGATATGATGATAAGCTAAGGATATACATGATGAGGATATATGTTCAAGAGGATGATAAGAATGCACAAGATGATAGGCCCACGATGTACAAGATGGGATGATGACAAGGATGTATAGGATGGGATTAAGATATGTAGGTGATGGGTGATGATTAAGGGTGGATGGAGATGGTGAAACTAGGAGGGGATTAAGGCAAGGTGGCAATGGGGAATAGTATGAGAGGTGTAAAAAGATGTATAAAAGGATAATATGTTCAATGGTATGATGACAAGGTGGTACAAGATGATATGTACAAAAGGATAATGGGATAAAGATATACAAATGAGCGAATGATGAGGCAAGGATATGCAAGATGATGTGCAAAGACCTAGATAGGTATGTATAGGTTTGAGGTATAAGGTTGGATCGGCTCACAAACAACATAGATTTAGCATAACACACATCCAAGCAAGCAAACCATAAAACCTATGATTAGTAAACTCAAGGGTGTGTAACCTGATGCTTGCACTATCAAACAGTTTTGTAGGTGAGGCTACAGGTTGGTGACCTATTATGAAATTGACCGAACCCTCTTGACCCCATCGAAATATGATGGCTACTTAGGAGTTAATACTGAATCCAATAATGAGGTGTTTGTTATGGCCAAAGAATCCTATGCTAGGTTTGCATAAGGTCTCTAAGTGCATACCCTATATATATGAAGGTATAGTGAGGCCCAAGTCTATATAGGACGCTGTCTAACCTCATTGTATCTTACAACTTAAACACCCCTCACTCCATGAAATCCTTTATGGGGAATTCTGTTTTGGTGCCTAAAAACAACTCTCCTAATTTTTAGACTCCATCAAAACACAGAGTTTGGAATAATGCATGGTGGTGAAATCCATGGTCACTATCTCCCTAGAAAAAGAAAAAGGGAATGGGGTTTATAGGTGGTTTTTGATCCTCTAAGAATCATTGCAAGGATGAAAGGAAGAGAACATAGACCAACCGTAGCCTCAGGAGAAAAACAGACATACCAAAAGATTAATTAACTATTTTAAGATTAAGTGTGTGATATATACAAAAAGCAAGAATATACAAGACAAAGTGTTAAAATGATATATACAAGATAAAATGATCAAGATGATTCAAAAATGATTTTCAAAGTGCTAAAAGGAGTCTTTAACAGGTGGCCTGCAAGCACATAGTTAGTAGTTTTGAAGTGGTACTCAAAAGGAGGTAACTTGTAAGACAAGGATTAGTGGTTTTGATTGATGATCTTGAGGCGTAACCTACAAGACAAGATGTTAGACCAAAATATGATTTGCAAAAGAAGATATTAGACAAAACAAAATAGCCTTTAGGTTCACTTCTGCAAGAAATAATGTGATAGTCCCATAGGCCTTAAGAAAAACACCTTAAAAAATCATGATTTGGCTCTATAATTTTTTTGGGGTGAACATGCCACGACGCGGGGGTCTGGGCATGGCAGTCTCCAACGGGGTTAAGGGGCAGTAAGGAATGACTTCAAAATTTATCAATTTTTTTCAAAAAGAGAAAATTTTAGGGGCAAACAAAAAGTTTAATCATCTGATAGTTTTGTTTATATATATATATATATATATATATATATATATATATATATATATATATATATAATTGAACTTTTCAAGATGTACTTCCCAAAAAAAAAAAAAAATGACATTTTAATAGTTATGAAATTTTGGTCTTCAATATGCATGTAATTGCATGTCAAAAAAATTTGACTATATTTTTATTCAAATGTCTATTTAACAATTTACTATTAAAAAAAGTAAAAATAAATAAATAAAATAAAATAAAAATCAATCCATACTTTATCCAAATGAGATTTCAATTGTGGATTATAAAAAACTTGAATTTGAATATTTTGTCTAAGATGACTATATGAAACCCCCCTCCCCTCACTTTTTTAAATTTTTTTTAATAAAAACTAAAGACTTAAATAAGCATTTGGGGAGACCAAATATAAGCTACATGCTATTATATCTGATCATATATTTTAATGGGTACCTTTGGTATGGTGTCTTGCTACACAGATCCGAGTATGAATTGTCTATCATTCAACTGTGTACAAATCCAAGTATTCCCAAGAGTGGTGATTTTGTTTAATGCTACACAGATCTGAGGCCAAAAAAACACAGAACAATGTGATAAATTTAACCCGACAGATAACAGATTGATTAAGATCCATTTAGAAACAAATCAGATCATAAAAAATGAGATGAAATCAAAGATACATTAATCAAATTTTTGTCTTCATCCAGCTCAATTTTCTAGTTTTTAATCTAGCTAAAATACTTACAAACACCCTGAACACTATTTGAAAATAATAATAAAAAATCATGATAATTAAATAGTTCAATTAACAATAGTTTTAGTTTTTTTTGATTCGTAGAAAAAAAGAAAACTTATCATCAAGGGGCAAAATAAAATAGCGGCTGGTCCAAAATATGTTAGAATTCGACAAAAGTATCATCAACAAGGTAGAGTATCTTAATAAACAAATTAGGCACAAATATTATAAATGTTATAAAGACAACCCTGCACACATATATTATTGACAATTTGCCTTGAACCTACACACAGACTTGAGATCGAGGGGAGACCATACAATACTATGAATAGTTGTGGACACAAATCTATAAATGTAGAGCCACTATTTTTTTAAAATCTGACCTACAAACTTGAAAAATGGTAAAACAATTTTAGCTCAGAAAAATGATAGAAAATGCTTAGAATCACAATCTTAAACTTACAATAACTTATTCAATATTCAACAAAATTAAAAGCCATAAAATATTGTGTAAAGCTGAAAATACAACGCTCATAACTCGTAAAATGTTTCATGAAATTACTTATGAGTAAAGGGTAGCTTTATCAAAACATAAAACAGTTTCGTGAAGAAGATAAATTTGTCAAATATTTGGAAGCCATAAATTGTCCTTCAACCTGATCTTCAAACTTGAGCAAACACACTAAAAACACACAATATCAATTCAAGAGGAGGCCCCTCCCACCATGGTCGTCAAAATGTAGCTTAAAATTTGAGCTTATGGATTAAACTACACAATTTAATCACTCAAAACTTCAAACCACTAAGTAAAGTGATAGAGCCATTAAGACCAAAATGCAAATGGATGAACACAATTCAAAACCAAAACTATTGATCATAAAGCTAAATGCTCTACACCATGATTAAACATAATTAAAAACAAGAAGATTGGATTGATTACCTTAAACTCATAAATTTGGCATGATGTTGCTTGATCAAGGTTGCTTGATCAAGGATGCTTGATGATGGATTGATTTGGCATGGAGATAGCATAAAAATTCTTGTTGGTTTCCATGGAGGGATGGGTTGGTTTAAATATAAAGAAGAGGGAAAGATCAATGGTGGATAGTCAAAGTTGGTTCTAGGAGATCAAGGGTGGAGGATTAAAAGGAATTTAAAATTCCTTAGAAGCCTCTAGATTTAGAGGCTTCTAGAGAGAAGGGGTGAGAATAGAGAGGATTCTAGAATCTTCTAATTCTAGAATCCTCTTAGGGATTAACTAGGCTTAGGGATGGATTAGATAAGGATTAAGTGGGTGATTAAAGATTAGGGGTGTAGGAGAGCCTAGGAATAGGCTAGTAGGTGGGTAGGTGGGTCATGGGAATTAAAAATTTCTAAATAATAGGTAAGTGGAGTTAGATCAAGATAAATAGATGATTAGGTGAATTAATGATGAAGTGGGATAGAATAAGGTTAGTAGATGAAAAAATATTGAGGGGGACATTAGATAGATGACTAGGAAGGGGGATATATTAGTGGGATAAATTAGATTAAGTGGAAATAGTGTTGACTAATAGGAATATTAGTGACAATAATATAAGTGAGTGAATTTAGGTGCATAAAATTATACTTATCGCTCATTTTCTACTGAGCTAGGGTTCCAAGTGAAGAAGGCATATAAAGGCTTATGTAGTGAATCAAATAGATCTGATCATGCAAACATGACCTACAAGTGAAGGTACATCTATCCAAATTTACACTGAGAGATAAAACCCTAATAGACACCTACATGCCCTAAAAATACCAGGGTATGCCGACCTTGTCTAATTAGTGTGGCCTTATTCCAAGCAAATATGAAACATTGTTCCTAATTCACAGTGACTTGACACAACCATACAACTAGTTTCACATGTGTAGTCATAGTCATGCATGCCTAATTTCCAGTTAAGTCATTTATATTTAGTGCTTTCCATTTGTAGCATATTTACAAAAATATTAAGTTGTAAATCGCTTTATATGATTTATGCCATATTTTATGTAGTCAAATTTTACGCACCAGTTTGTCATAACTAGGATTTAATACCTATTTATCTCAAATTTTGATAAAAATAATCATGCACATTTGTTATATTTACTTGGGTAAAGCTCATATCATTTCCCCATTATATCATTATAGCCTATCAACTAAGCTATGTTGTAAAACTATATCATGATAGAAGTCTTAGTGTAGCCACAACACACTTTTTAGCATGTCAAGCTATAATTTTCCATTTACATTCAAAATATCATTTATTCATAGATGTAATAATTATATATCAGTCAAACAAGTGTAAATCCCATACCATTTATAAAAATATTTATCACAAGGTAGTTGTGCAAGGATCGGTCATACTTGTAGAAACACATAAGCCTAGACATTTAATCAATTTCATAATAATTAAGGGCACTTGACTTCATAGGCCAAAAAGTGAATCTGTAAGGTTCAAGAAATAGGTACTCATATTTATAACATGTAAGACCACTTCATTTGAACATTTATAAAGACATTTAAATTTTGAATAATAAAGAGAGTAAAATTATCGCAACCATCTATTGGAGATATTAACTATTTGATTGAGCTTTAATTCTTGATTTTAGTTTTTTGGACTATACATATAACACATAATATAATTCGTATTGATTCATCTTAAATTAGGCATGTCCTATTTATTATCCAAAATCTTTGAGTCACCAAAATTATCACAACATGAAGGTGCCAATTTAGTGTAAACAAAACTTTAATGCTTGTTAAATATTTTTGATTGGAACCAAGTGCATTAAGTATCTTTATTTTGATAAATTTATTTAATTTGATGCAACTCAATTGTTGTTGATGATGATTTATAATAGGGTCATCACTTATGTTCAAAATCCAAGTGAACATGAAAAAAGTATGTAAATAGGTCCACTCTTAAACTCCTATGGACAAGGTCTATATCTAATAGTCATATGGTTGTATTCAAGTTTTGAAAAGCAAAATCAATTTGCTTTAGAACCTTATATTAGATGCAAGAGAATCTTTATAAGTAAATCATTATTTAAACTATAAAATATTATAATGAATATATATGTTTTCTTTTCCCTTTTTAATCATAAATTGTAATTGCATTAGAAGTGTAATATTGAATAGGTAATTGTCATCAAATAGTTCCATGTTAGGTAGGATAGACTTGTCAATATTAAGATCTTAAATTTGAAGGCCAAACTTTCACCATGCTTGGAAGCTTGATGGATATTCAATTGGTAGAATAAGATTATAGGGTTTAAGAAAAGAACCATTATTGCAATGCTACCTACATTGTACTATCCTCTCAAGGTGTTTAAAAAAACCATGATCGGTTTGATTTTACCAACATTATCCCAACCCATGCCAAAATAAGAGTTTTTTAACATGGTAAAATAAATAAAGCATTTAGATAATGAAGTTATAAGAGTCCTGATAGACATGTATAAAATATGTTGGAGCATATACAAGGTGGTTGGTTGTTTTAAAGGAGTGCCATAGGAGAAAAGGGGGACACATATTATATGCCAAACTCAATTTATTAAAGATTAAACTTCACTTAAAATAAGTAATGCATAGTTAATTTTTTTTTTATATATAATTGGTAATGGCTAGAAGTTATCAGAGTGCAATAATGCAATGTTCAACACAACCTACTAAAGATAAATCACATTCTAATTAAGGTAGATGTAGTCTAGGTAAGTTGAAATGTTGTCTACATTAGATGAAATGTGGTATGAATAGAAAAGGATGCCTCCCAAAAGATTGAACGTAGTTAAGAATAGTTAAAGTATAATACAACATATATATAAAGTTTAATTACATTTATATCAGACTTACACATCAGAATGAAATGTGAAACACAGTTTAAGATAAATTCAATGTAGTTAGAAGACTAATAGAGGAAAAATACAATCAATGAGAAATGGAATGTAGTTTAATACATATAAAAATCAATTATTAAATAATATAATTTAGTTTTAGAACTTATATCAAAATCAAAAGACTAGAGACATCTAGCAAAATTCAATCTAACTTATTATTTAAGATGAATGTGTCTTGATTACTGTTTCCTTTGTAATGCATCCTGATTATATGACAAAAAATTCAGCTACAACATTTATTTTATTCCACTCTCTTTCTCATCCCAAGGTGGGCACAACCTACTAAACTTAATGATTGGAAGAGTTCAAATCAAAGACAAACCCCTGGGTTACCCCATGAGCATCCATTAATATTGCTCTTCAAAAAATAGTAGATTGGATAAAACCACATTTATAATGCTTTATTTGAAATCAAAAGATGCCAAATAATTATTTTATACACCATTTACCTTCCTTTTTAAAGTGTTATTAATGTTATGACATTTTGTTACATTTTTATAAAATTTCATTATTGTTTTAAATTTAAATTTAATATGTTATATTATTAAAATCATATGATTCAATACTATCAATTTATAATGACAAAGATACATGGTGTTTCATTCTCAGAGATCGTTAAGTATTCACATGCAAACCTTAGTAGGTGGTCATATACCATTTATGGATCAACGTCTATTTAAGAGTTGTCATGATACGAAGACAACTCAAAAATTTGACTGTACAACTTCGATTTATAACTAGGTAAAAAAAATGTGTTTAAAAAAATGGTCATTTAAAAAAAATTTCTATGGTCCATTAGCTCATGGGCCCAATGATATATAGTGTATAGATTGTGTAGCCAAAAAATGTGAAGAGACATGCCAACAAGACTTGTTGACCAAAAATGTATATTGGTGTTTTCTTAGATTAAATATTGAGATGCAAGTCATTTCTAGAATATACTAACATTGGGTATACACGTTGCCACATACATCGATAATTCTCTTAGAAGCCCCAATTAATGCATCTAAAATAACAAATAATCTAGAAGAAAAAGTAAATGATAAGTAAGATAGATAATTATCAAATCAAATGTTAGTACTCATGCCAAGAGAGGCAAGACATATGTCTTTCTTTGTAGCAAGTACACCTTGTTCAATGATATTCTCTCTATTGCCCATAGTTCGTATCTAGCTCCTCCTCTCCTATGACATTCTGCCTCACACTAGGGGATGTGCATGCATCACTAAAAAGTGAACAAATGGTAGTTATATAGGTCATAATATCAAAATCACATGATATGAAATAGTAAAACATGATAATTAACAATCATTCCACATAATTGTGTAACATCTATTTGTCTAAATTTTGTCACACAAGTATATAAGCATGACAAAATCATTAGACTAAACTAAAAAATAATATATAGCAAAACTATTCTCAATTTCACAAAAAATAATCTTTCCATTATTAATTATGATTGAAAACAATAATCACTAAAAGTGCCTTTAATCTTGACAAAAAAAAATGGGATGTGACAACCTAGCTTTGGTTCGAGATTTATCTCTATGCTTTTGATTTAAATGCTCATGCTCATGATATTTCCTAAACTCAAATAATCATTATGCATGTGTCTCTTGCAATGTTATATATTGATAAAAAATGGTATGAATGATATCCCCCTTCCCAACTGGTGGTACCATGGGTTCTACACATGTACTTCCTGCACTACCCACACTAACTTCTATGTCTGCTCCTACTCATAATCCTACTAGCTAAGATGATAACTATATAATCTTATATTATAAACCATTATCTCTTTGAGTCTCTGTCGGATACGCCATGCTAGTGTGACTTGCAAGATCAAAGAGACAAGATTAAAATCCTACCTCAAAATCAAACTTTTATATTATACCCATAAATGAAATTTGGTGTAGTGTTGCATTTGTAATTATGATCGAGCGTGTAGATACTTTAAAAAATCAAATACAATTGTCAAATTTTATAAATAAAATTAAATTTTCTATAGAATTTACAGTGTATAAAACACATAAAATTTATTAAATATACAAGAGACTCATCACCAAACATCTATCTTCTATGTTTATCACTCCCTCTACTACGAGTGTTGCATCATGCATCTTAAAATCCTCACCAACACCTACAACTACTAATACTAGTTGGGATATTTGTGGTAGCCTTGCTTCTACCCACCTTAACACATAACCATATATAGATCCTACATCATCCAATTATGACCTTATTATGTGGGCATCTAGAGGGAGTGATAGATATAGGAGAGAGATATATCCATGCCTACATCTTCTCTAGAATACCTTTTGGCCTTACTAGGTAGTTGACCCTTTAATATAACTAGCCAATGCTCTTGCATTCCTCTTCTTGTTTCCCTCATCTCCTTTTGTAGTACACCATCCTTCTCCAATAATAGTTGATTATTAAAAGAAATGTCGTAGAGGTAACAACAACTCTTCATATTCATTTTCTAACATAGAAGGCTCAAAGAGGTGTAAATTCTCAACATTGACAACTGAATAAATAATTATATAAGGAGGAAAATCAAGTCTAAATACATTCTTGCCTACTTATTCCATAATTTTAAATGGACCATACCATATCAAGATTTGAGCAAGGGAAGCACAATGTTCAAGGCAAGGAGAGTCCTCAACAACTTCTCATACAAAAGTGGATTGGTCATCAGTGTTTTGTTTTCTAACACCTTTGGAAGGAGTGTTTTATCATCTAGTGCTTTTGAAAAGTGATTTTGTTTGTTGAATTTGAGCCTTGGTGGGTGGGTTGCACTAAAGATTTGAAATCACTTTTGGAGGGAAAATTTAATTCAGTTAATGGACTATAATATATTTAAGGACCACTTTAATACTTAGAAAGGGTTGGCTACTTTTAGTTTAATGATAAAGTAGTAGACCAAACTGTCTAGTTATCCATAGTAAGTTGGCCATATATTTTAATGCTTTTATCGATTAGTCTTTTCCTTGGTGCTATGTAAATTTAGCTTGTAATGAATGACTACTATAAATATCAGTATTGATTAATCAAAAAACAATATCTTGATACTTTAACTTTTGTGGAGACAAGCGTTCATATCCTATACATGTATATGTTGGTTATGCTTCTCCTTGCTCTCAATAACTTCTCCCAAAAATCTCACACGATCCTCTAGTTAGATTTATGTTAGGTCTGACTCAACTAAGGATTAGTTTCATGGGATTTGCTCAGTTAGACAAATCAACTTCATCTTCATTGTAATAGGCTTTCTTTTCTCTCTCTCTCTCTCTCTCTCTCTCTCTCTCTCTCTCTTGAATTTTTATTTTTATTTTTTTAAGCTTAGAGATTGGGTATCAATAAATGCAATATGTTGTTAATACTTATCTTGATTGTTTAATCTATATTTATTACTATTATTGCACTATTGTATATATGCGCATAGTAAACATGTTTGAATCATCTGTAGTTCATGTTTAATATGTATGTTAGTTTCCTAAGCAATAGTCATCTATTTAATTCATATGGTCAATTTGAAGTACTCCAAACATGCCCCTTATATCAAGACCTTGTAACCAAGACATTGGGAAGATTTTATCACACAAATCTCCTTTTAAGAGAGACAGGGCCTAATAACCCCCACCTAAGTTGGTGTGTCAAGAGACCCTTGAACAATAGCGACATTGTAACAATAAATGTTAGCAATTTGGCATGTATATAAGTGATCACAACTAAGTCTTGAAATCTAAATATAACTATTTAGAGAGGGATACATGATATCCATCATGGCATTAAAAGGTTATGAATTTGCGTGATATCCATTATGGCATGGAATACTGAGCAAACTAGACAAATAAGTGTCATGTCTATGACACACACATAAAAAGAGTACACAAAAACTCATAAATCATGCAATAGAAGGCCAAGGTGCCACATACAAGGGACGTGCTAAAATTTAATTCACATACATAGACACATATAATTAAGGCTTTGAGCCACACATAAGGACATGTTAAAATGTTCACCATGTAAGGAATACACACAATATATAAGAATACAAGAAAACATGCAAAATATGCATGAGGGAATGTTTTTTTATCAACATAAGCAATTTATAACACCAATATATTAAAAAAATTAGCTAACTAGTAAGACATAAATGTGTAAGTGTGTAATATCAATATATTTAATGTATTATAAAGAACTAAATATGAACAAAATGGATAGCCAAAGATTGATAGAACCTATGTATGAGATGCCCCCAATGAAATTGTTGATGTATAGACAAGTTGTAAAAGGTCTATGTCTTTTTTGGCTCTGATAATTGATAACCTATGCTCACTGGGACATGGATGGTTAAATAGGACAAGGGCATAGGGCGTTATTATATGAATAAGGCACTTTTGTCTACTTACAATTTTTTGAGTCTGTGACATTAATACCTCCTACAACAAGAGCTATAAATGATAACCTTTATGTTTTGCAATCACTCATGTACACTTGTGAAGCATTTATTATATGAAACTAGATATAAACAATTACTAAATAACTATGTAAAAATTAGATAATGTAAATAAACTAAACATAATCATGCATAGGTCCATATTTTTTAATTTTTTTTGAATATATATATATTTTTTTTTTCATATATATGAGATGAGAAAGAGAAAGAAAAAATACTAACCAATGAGTCCTAAAAGGGACTCACAATTAATAGGTATTTTATTTTGGATAATAATGGTGACCTTTTGTGAATGGAAAGTTCCATACTGTTGTGACCAAATTGAGTTGAATTCAAGATCTGAATAATAATTTCTATTTATACCATAGATGCCACTGCTATAATGGTGATCTATAGCATATTATGCATGTTTTTGGGCATGATGAACTCTATGGATTTTGGGAACCCGACATGGAGTGTATGAATATTATGTTGGTGCCTTATGTAAAGCACCCTTAGTGCTTTGTAATATCAATGTAGGACATTCAAGAGTGTGATAGGCTCGCTAGAATCTATGACAAATATCTGTTCAATTGCCCTTTCAAGGATTGACCTCCTTGGAAGCGTAGATACTAGCCTTATAATTTTTAGAGTATGTTTCACCTTTTTAGGTGGAAAGACTAAAATTTTATATATAGGAATCATATTTATCTATGGTAGGTGGTATTTATATGGGATATCCCAAACTATGATGAACTCATTAACATCAATATATTTTAAATGCCTATGAGTTGTAGAAGGAACTGCATGAATCTGATGAATCTAATGATTCCCCAATAATATATCAAATACCCTTTCACTAGTGATGCAAAAAATCACTAATTGGGTATGTTGGTTGGATGATTGAAGGGAGATAAAATACATTAGATGGATGGCCTCATGAGCCCTAGGGGGGGATATATAACATTGGATCCATGCATTGAGTCTATGAGCCTATGGTGGAGGGAGCCAGTTGGAACCATGCAAGAGAGTGAATTCATGAAACTCGATAGATTAGAGGATGGTGTGTGTGATAAGATAGGAGAGAGGATAAAGGATGATTATGTGGTGGTAATTTATAAAGAGAGAAGAATATGATGGAAGAAAGAAGGCTTATGAGTCTACTCAAGGCAAGAATCATCAAGTATATCAAGAAGTGAAGCAAGGTACCTACAAGACAAAGTAAACCAAAGAACAGAATAAGGGTGAGAGTCAGATATTAGAGTCAGGGAATAGATGAGAAGGTTATAGGCATCAGCCTCTACATCAAGTGTTATAAGAGCAGGTAATCTCTTGGATTATTTTATGTTTTTGAATGTTAAAGGTTGCTATTTTATATTGTTAAATGTTGTAAATGGATATTGCATGAAGCTAAGTTTTAGGAGTATGGTAAGAGAGAAAGTTAAAGGGTTTATGGTAAAGTAGACCTAAGAATAGAGCTAGTAGAAGCTCAAGAGAAGAAGAAAAAATAGAGACTCCAAGTGAGAGTTGTTGTCCAAGGTGAAAAAGACTTGGACAAGAGTGTCAATATACTAGGTAGAGGTTGAGATACCAAATCAAGGTGAAAAAAACTTGCTTAAGAGAAGATGAAGATAGAGAAGGCAAAGGAGAGGAAGGGCTTGTCTGAGTTAGACTACCATAATGAGAGAAAGAGGAAAGAAGACCAAAAGAGAAAAGGGTTGATCACTGAAGAATAGATGAGTGATATAGATCAAAGGTTAGAGAAAATAAAGCTCTTGGTGGAGTTCATGTAAGAATAAAAGAGCCAATAGTATGGCTAGGTAATGAGGAATAAGAGAGTCAAATGACCTATAAGGCTAGTAATGGAGAGAAGAAGAAATATGGTCATGAGGGACCATGAGAATCAAAATAAGTTGTTATATAGGCAACTTAAGGAGGAGATGAAGAAGTTTATGATGAATGAATAAGAGGAAGGTGAGCAACACCTCAAGGAGAATAGGAAAGTCATGGAGGCAAAAAAACCTAAGAAAGAAGAGATGGAGGAAAACAAGCCTAAATATTTATTTTCATGTGTGCATGTAAGTACAAGAGTGAATGAGGAAGAAATACACGTTGAAGACATAAAAGTTGAAAGCATGCAGGAGAGTAAGCATGATCAACATGTTTACATTGAAGAAGAATAAAGATTGAATCAAGAGGATGAGATTAAGAGGTATGAAGATCAAAATTATTATTTTCCATTGATTTAATTAATTAAAGATTTTAATTAAGAGATGGTAGGTGATGAAGAGTTTTTATAGGAGCAACATGACTAGCCATTTGTCTATGAGAGATGGGGTCAGTTATAAGAAGAATTGGTAGCTTTGGAGCATGTCGTTAATGATGGATATAAGGATAAATTCTATACTATGATAATGGATGAAAAGTTAAGTAATGGGAATTAGTCTATGGAGGATCAAGAGAAAGAAATACAGATGGGTAAGGCAACCTACATCATGGAGTAACAAGATATACAAACTAATTTATAGCATGAAGGAGAACTACAAATAAGTGAGAAAGAGAATGAGCACATGAAGAAGGAAAAAGGTAAGAAGTTGATCCATTACAATATGAATGTTACAGATAAGTTAGTTGAAGATATGCATTATGATAAATATAGAAGGTTTCCAAGGAATGTTATGTTACAATAAACCTGAATTAGTCAAGGAGTTGACAATGCAAGATAAGTTAGGAGGCTATGAGAAGACTCACCATGAGAAGGTGAAGTGTCATGAAAAGGCAAAAAAATATGATATATATATGAGAGTATGAATAGGTTTAAGAGTCATAAGAAGTCATTAGAACATGAACACAAAGAAGAGAGCATTGTTGAGAAGCAAGAACAAGGAGTGCTTAAAAAAATCATGGCAAAGAAAGAAAGAAACTATGCAGTATAAAAAAGGATGAAGAATGAGAACCAATCACTGAAGGTAGAGTATGAGGAAGATAGATCAGAGATAGAGGAGATAGAATATGAATAGTTCAAAGAGTTACAATAGGTTATATACTTCATAGGGGTAGAAAATGAGTTGGCAAAGAGATAAGACAAGGCAATAATACATAGATATAATAATTAAATGAGAATAAATAAGAAAGATGAGAGGAAAAAAAAGAGGAGATATAAATATCATAAGAGGAAGAATTAGAAATCAATAAATAATTTTGACAAAGCACATCTGATCAAGAGCTCAATTTTTCCCCACTTGGGGAGTTTGATGTAGAGCATCACCATGTAATAAAGAAGTTAATATGCTTACTAGTGTCTTAATGAGCATATTTGGTATTTTGAGGTTGATATAGGTATTATAGGGTCATAATAGAGGTATTGGAGTCATTAAGAGTCTTTGAGAGTGTGTGGTTCATCGTTATTTATTTTTCCCTACCAAAAAGCTTAATTTGAAAATTTAAATTTCCATACTAGGTTTAGAGTGGAATTTTGGGCTTTGTGTGATAGGTAATTATTGTTGAAGTTTTAGAAAGGTCCCGAGGGAAAGTGTGTAGAGTGTATTACTGTGAAATACATAAAGAGATCAATGTAATTTAAGAAGTATGTGTTTGTATTCCCTAACCTATGTTGGGGTTGGTTTTGGATGGGAGTTTCTTGCATGATTTAACATTGAAAAAAGTGAGAAATGCATGAGAATGAGAGAGAGGTAGGTATAATAAGTGACATTAGAAGTATACAAAGGGTATAAATTCAAGATAGATCAATACACAATCAATACTCAAATAAAACCTCCCTATTACGCCAATTTTGTGTAAGACTATTATATGTGGAAAGACATCAATAAATAGACAATTATTTAAGAGTATATTGGTGAGTTATCACTATGTTATTAGTATGTGATAATTAATATATTATTGTTTCTTCATTGAAAGGATTATATTTTGGTACTAATCTATAGGTTATATTTGCAACACATATTTTTGAAGAACTCTATTTTTAGACACAGTCAAGAGAGGTAATCCCATAATTTTGTTAAGTTATGCATTTGAGATTTATTTTGATGGTACAAGGATAAATAAATATTGGGAAAGTTTTATAAATCTTGGGTGGACCCTAAAATGGTATTATACTCATTTAAAGATTCAAATTATAAGTGGAAGTGTAAGTGACAACAAAATATATACACATAGTCCTAGAAAGAACCCAAAATTATGCTTATTGACTTGTTGAGAATGTTTTATGATTGCTCAAAAACATATAATAGTTGGAAAAGGGTAAAAATTTAGGTTATACCTAATCCATCCTTAGTTTTGTTTGAAGTGTTCACAAATTAATTCTAACAATTTTTGTTTGCTCTTAGCCTACACAGGACTGGTAAACTAGACTTAGGGTTTTGAAAAAGGGAAACTGGCATAAATTTATTTTTATCTAGCCAAAAATAATGAAAATTTTTAATCCATGGTGTTTTAATTTTATATAGAGGATTGAAGAGGTTTTAGGTTTATTCCAGAGCATAGAGTACAATATCTTGAACTATGTGTTTGACGAGGCCTAAAAGAGACATAATCAAAAAGAGGGGAGCGAGAGAAAAGGTATTTATTTTTAGATTTGGGAATGAATTTTTTTATGAATTTTTAAAGGTTTAATGGGTATATAAGAGTGGTTTTAGTTTTTTGTGATCTTTATTAGTTTATTTAAACCTAGGAACTTTATACTAAAAGAGGGCTACAAGCTAAGATACCTCAAAGAGGAAAGTACAGGTGGTTTGAGAAGTATAGCTTAGAGATTCAATATGTTTGTTGGATGATTGAAGGGATATAAAATAAATAAAATGTATGGTCTCATGATCACTAGGGGGAGATATAACATTGGATCCATGCATTGAGTCTATGAGGCTATGGTGGAAGGAGCAAGTTGGAACCATGCAAGAAAGTGAATTCATGAAACTTGATAGATGAGAGGATGATGTGTGTGATAAGAGAGGAGAGACGAAAAAGGATGATTATGTGATGATAGGTCATCAAGAGAGAAGATTATGATTGAAGCAAGAAGGCTTATGATCCTACTCAAGACAATAATCATCAAGTATGGCAAGAAGTGAAGCAAGGTACCTACGAGACAAAACAAGCTAGAGATAAAAACAAGGATGAGAGTCAAATATCAAAGTTAGGGAACAGATGAATTTTTTTTATGCATTATCATCTACATCAAATATGTGCTACTATAAACTTAGTGGTCATATGCACTGTACCAACCTATAATGGTAATTCAATCTAACCAATTAAATTTGAATGTTATTATTACTATGGTCATGGGAAGAAAATCTTGATCTATGTATCCAAGATGATTAATAATTGTGATTGTGCACATATTCACACGTGGACCATAATCAACCATGACACTCTGAATGGGTTGGTGATCAATGTGTGCTCGAATGAACAAAGATTTAAAATCCACATCATCCTCTACTATCTCATGCTTTAAAAATGTGACGAGTGGCATATATGGAATTGAAGTATGTAGGTACAATGACAAAATTAAAAGGATGTGGTGCCTATATATAATAATTATAAGAAACTGGAAGAGGGTGTGCATTGCATGCATAATGCATTCTTGATGTATCTGCTATCTCATTAGTTGTATTTGTAAGAAAAGGATCACTGAATATTTTCATTGATTTGATTTCACTCTATTGTGCATTTGAAATATTTATAGGTGTACCCACATGAATGATGTTTTCATATATCAAATCCCAAATCTTATTCCTTAAACTGATGCACCTATTAGTATTGTGCCCTAGTACTCTATAAAATTCAAAAAAGACATTGTAGTCAAGTCCCTTTGGAATAGGAGTACTTATATAAACCTCTTTAATGGTAAGGAGAGATATGAGATTCCATTATAAAAGTGTTTCAAGGCCCTTAAATTGATCTTCTAGTATATTGGTAAACTATTTCCTTAGAGGAGATGATAATACAATGTGCGAAGTTGGTTCTGAAACTGCATATATTGTTGCCTTTTGATCATAATTATTATTAGTTTGCCTCACCTTATATGGTTTATTAATTAAATTATTTGTATTATAATATATATGGGTTGCATAATTAAGCTTATTCATCACCAATAATATGAATTCCCTTTCTTTAAATGTATGGCACAAAACCATGAATGAGAGAAACTTCTTAAACATGATGGAATCGTGTAGGTGTGGAAGCAAAATTTGTTTGGATATATATTGTAATTATATGTTTTCCATAGGAATTTTAATATTAGATGGCATCATATTTTATCTTAAACAATATTTTGTGATAATCTCATTAAATTTATATATTTGAGTTGAGCAATCTGAGCATATGAAATCTTCTTACTGATATTGATTGACAATGTGCTAAAACCATATCAACCTAGGGATTGAATGCATGGATCAATTGATGCGGTAAATCATAAAACCATTGTAAACCACATTCATTTATACTTATACAAATTAACTTAGTCAATAATATGTCATTAGACACATAATAAAAATATGCCATGTGGAATGATCATAAATGTTGTTTGAGGTTACCATTTCCATTATATAGTGTAATCTTGTGTGTCATGAAACTAGTAGGTATAGGACATAGTGTCTTGTTTTATGTCAATAGAGTGTGAGAATATAGTGCCTAATTAGATTCCAAATCATCTTGATCCAAATGTAACATCTTATTTTGTAGAGATTGAGTCTCATGCATAAGAGATTGTACATTGGGAGAAGAAGAATGTGTGCTAGCCAAATGTGGTGGTCGTAATGATTGAGTAGGAATTAATATATTAATCTATTAAAGTCCCTAGGTTGACCCCATAGTAAATGGTGGTACAAAATTTTTATCCAATAGTTATAATAAAGGTAAATATTTCATAAGATTTGAAGTTTTAGAGAATTGGCCTTCAGATGCCTTCTTAATTTCTTCTCAAATAATATTTATCAATACATTTACATATCTTGATTCTTTGAAAGATATCATTATAAATATTTATTATTTGTATCATCACATATATTAATGGGTTATGCCATGATGGTATTATCAACTGAAATCTAAAAATATTCAACTTGGGAACAACTTAGTGTATCACTACATCTAAGATAGAAACAATTTTATTAAATTGAATAAAATAAGAAATAAAAACTTGAAATGTTGTTGCCATTAAAGACTATATGAAATTTGAAAAAACCTAGGATAATAATTGAAAATTTAAAAATAAGGATAAAAACCCTAGAAACATTGATGGTTAAGGTTTTGAAACATTTGAACAATAGGTGGGCTCACCAATTTATGTTTTACCAAAATTTTGAAAACTAAGAGCTGATTTCCTAAATGTGATAAATTGATGCATAAAATTAAAATGATATATATATGAAATTAATGACATAAAATATTTTGAAACTTGATAAATTTATAAATATGCTAAAAATTAAAATTATTAAAGAAATATAACTTAGCTAGAAAACTAAAATGTAGGACTATGATTAAGACTGAAACTACCTATATGGTTGTGTTTATTAATTATGGATCCAAAATAGAATTTTGTCAGATCTCTAGAAAAGGCTACTGGATCTTGATAGGGGCATAGTGTGTTGATGTCCTTAGGGAGTCTTGACATCATGTAGCTGCTTAATCTTAGAAATTGACGTGACAAGCTCACCTTATCCTTTATGTTCTATTTACCTATGTAAAAGCCTTCAGTCTATGGAAAAAATCAGTGTTTATATTCTCCTTCACTGGTAACCCTAAATCAATAGACCAAGAGGGTAAATGAAATAATGGGATATAAATGGGTTAATGGCTAAATTTTTTCTTGACCTTAACACCCTTGGTGTCGAGCACTACCTACATACCAATATTTTGAAGAGGGATCAAACTCCATGTAGTTCTCCCATGCTAAGTTAGTGTGTGTAATAAAATTGGTGATATATATTAAATGATGGTGTGATTAAGTGCTTAAATAATGACTAGTGATCTTTGAGGTGTATCCAAACTTAGCACAAGGCTACTTGGGCTGTGTGGAATTTGAATTGAAAAGAATAGGTGATTTTTTTCTCAAAGTGCAGTTAAATTTTATAGTGTTTTTCTATGTGATCCCCATTTTGTGTAAAATGATTTAAAGTGTGGATTTATAGTGATGTTTTGGTAATTACTTCAAATTAGTCTCACTAAACTTGTCAGATGATATATTACGTTAATTTAAATTTGAGTAACTAGCCATTATTTGGTTGAAGGATGTTGTTAGTGGAGCTAGACACTACAAGGGAGTGGGATTGTACAAATAGGGTGGCCTTTTCCAAAGAGAAAGAAAAACTAAACTAAAAGTGGGGATCAATATGAGAGTGATTTTAGATTGCTTAGAATTTTGGATAGGTATATTTTGACATCATTAGTTTCTTGTGGGAATGGGTCATCTATAATAGGAGTGAAGGAAGGCCAGTCAAAGATCATGGAATGAAGCATGATCTAAGTGTATAAAAGGAGTGGTCACAAGTGCATTGTTTTAGTAATAAATTTAATTTATGCACTATATTTAGAAGCAAGAGTATATTCATTATTATTAAGTTCATCTTATTATTGTGTATGTTGAAGAGAAGAATATAAAGAAGAAGTACGAAAATTAGGCTCTTTTATTTCATGATTAGTGTGTTAATTTTATTGTTCACTATTGTTATACCAATCCTTTTGAATTTAATAATTAGGATCATACCCATAATTATAGTAATAATCATTTCCATGCTAAGCATATTTTTCATCTACATAACTAGCATCATTAATCATGCACATGTTTGGATATTAATCCACTCATTATCATATATATATATATATATATATATATATATATATATATATATATATATATATATATATATATATATATATATATATATATATATGGGATGGAGTTTCTAGATAATAATAAATCCATAGGATGATAACTACTAGGGGTTTCTAATTGGTTCTCCTTTTTAGATTTATTAGACCTTACAAAATTTATTGAGATTAAGGTAAGCCCTAATTTGAATAGGGAAATAAATATGGAGGTACTAGGGTTTTGGAAATGGAAACCTTAGGGTTGAGGTCACATATGATTATGAAATCAAAAATCAGTTTTGTAATGAAATATGGATACAAAAATATGAGACCCTAGGGATAAAGGAAGGGGCCCTAGAGAAACTAGGATTTAGCATGGTTTGACCAATATTTGGGTTTACCAATATGTTTTACCCTAATTTAGTTTAAAAAACCCTAACAGGATAGAAACTAGTAGATGAATTTAGATTACTAAATATGATATTTAAGAATGAATGTGAATGTAAAAGCTTAAAATAAATTTCAATGATTTGACAAGTGGCATACAATAAGTATAGTAATTATAAAAAAGGGATAAGTACTTACATTTTATAATTGATTGGTTCATTGTGATTGTGTTTTACTAGTGGAAAATAAAATGAAGCATGCCTAATGATTGATCGTTGCATATGTATCTAATACTTGAAGTAAGGAAATCAAGCCACATGCACTTCTCCCACTTAATGTGTTTATGCAATTGTGCTCCTTCACTTTATGAATGTAACTAATGATTTGGATTTGATACTTGACAATGCTTAATTTAACTTCACATTGGTATGCTTCAAACATGGTTGTGGGATTCTCCTAGTAGTTGATTTGAAAATTGGGAGGAATAAGGAAGTTTTTATTAATGTGTAATAACATATAGATGTGTCCCAAATAAGTGCCAAATCCCCTAGAGATTGAGGCCTTTAATTATATATATATGAGTCCAACTAGATATTTTTTCATGCCACCGACACATTAGATATATGGGCTGATCTTAAGGAAATATTTGATTCTAAAAATTAGTTTTTTTCGGAGAGGGTCACTATAGATAGGCATAGGTCAATATTGACTAGCGATACTAAACCAATTTGATGTTAGTGACCCATGCACATAAAAACTAAAGTGAGCATCTATGAATGTTTGTGCATGATCGTATGCAATTTTGAAATAAATAATGAGATTCATGTTAGTGTGTAATAACAAAATGAAAGGGTCAAACTCATAAAGTAACATGTAAGTGTGAGATAATGACATGTTAGGACCATACTTGTGCATGAAAGTCACGTGTGGTAAATGTATGCTAAGCTTTTAATTTTCAAGTGCTTAATACCAAATTTTAGTATCTATAGAAATTAAAGTATTAATTAATTTTTATGAATATAAAGGGTGAGAAGAGTGATGGGTACTTCCATTATCTTTTAGAAGTCTAATTTGGTTGATAAACGTGTGTGAATGAATAAGCACCATTATGAAGTGAGTGTAAGAGTATTCCATAATGATAATGAAGTAGTATAGAGAAGGTGCATATACCTTGTAGAACTTTTTTTCATTATGGTAATGATGGAATACTAGATATGGTTAGTATGTGATAGAACTCTAGTCCCACCCCTTTTGAAAGGACCTTGATTGCAAGAATATGATTATAATAACCTTTATAGATCAATATCATTGAGCTAAAATTGTGGAGTTGGAAGAGTGTTGGTTGGGTTCAATGGGTTGATAATCGTATGCCATCTCCTTTTCTCTTGGGTGCAAATTATATCTCTTATTCTCCTCCCATATGTCAACATATGTTATAAATTTTTGTATCTATGAGTATCTCTTCTTCTCCTTTCATATTACTTATTCAACTAGGTAGATATGAATATATGATGGTTGAGTCTTTGAGATTTTTGTGAATTTGATGGAAGGGTATAACCTCATTATCACCCTTTGACTTTATAGGGGTGCCTCTAAATTATTTTATTGCCATGTTTTGTAGATAAGTGTTTTATTAATTTTGGAAAACTAGGGTCTAGTTTATAAAAAATAAAGGGTTTGAAGTAAAGAGGAAAGATGTAATTAGATATAGTGAAATATAGATTTACATTAATTTAATTAAATCGATTTCATAGGGCAAGAAGTAAACTTATTTGGAAAAATATGCTAAAACAAATGATTCAAGGGCTAAAAATTGTTATACAGGATTGGGAAGATGTCAGGGACCTAAAACTGGCATTCATTTAATGAAAGGATAGGAGCATCGAAATAGGACACCCTAAGGTCTAAAACCATTGTATTTTTCTACCACTATTGTCTAAACTACTTTTAAAGACATGAGTTTTTTGGGTTTTGTTTTCTATCTCTGTGTGAGCTTGCCTGTGAAGTTTGAGATGCTGAATATTGATGGAGATCACTGTAAAGAAATTTCAATATTCAAACCCTAGGTCTACCTACACACATGAAACAACAAATAAATCAAAAATAAAAGGGGGAAAATTAGGTTAGGGGAAGTATGATCGCATGATCTAGAACCCATATTATCCTGATTGCTGCCTACATTAACCCTTAAGATAGGGTCTCAGATCAAATGTAGTTCTCCCTTAGGGAACATACATAATCAATGCACATAGTAGATGTAAGAATAAACATTCACCTAGGCCATTCCTTGATCAAGCATGCAAATCTATGTGTGATGCAAAATGCTAAGCTATACTATTGACTGATTTTTAATTATATATTGTGTCAAAGTAGTAAGAGCTAAATATAAAATGCCTTGTGTAGTTCTTTATATAGGAGATTCTTTATTTCAAATTTGGGAGCTTTATTCACATTTGGTCAACATTAGGAAGACAAAAAAACTTAAGGATGAATATAAGTATGGATTGGGACTCAATAAGCGAAGAAACCTGATTGTTAGAAACTCAAAATGCTATTAGATAGGAGTGATGGAAATGGACACCCTAGGGTCCAATTCTATAGTCCAATCTTGATGCTCTTGTTCTATAAGCTTGAGACCTAGGGGGATAGGATTAGATTGGGAAATATGACCTAGCTGAGGTGGAATGATCATTTGAAAAGTTTGGGATTACTGGGAATAAGAAAAAAGGTGACTCAAGCATGAAACAAGACCAAGATCAATAAAATGAAAGACATGGCTAATGTGAACAAAGCTCATATTATCCAGTCAGATTCTCTTTTTAAATGAGTATGAAAAGACATGATATGTCTGGTTGCTTGAATAATTTAGGGTGTATACATTTTCCCCCTTTTTATTTTAGTGATGTAATGAAATGAAGTACTAGAGTAAAATAAATAAAAGAAAATGCATACCTGAACCTACCGGTGTGGAGATGAATGTGCTGCAAAAAGGTTCAACTCACTTCCTAGATATAGAAGTGGATGGAGATCCAAATAGTGTCTAGAGAAAGAAGGAATCCTTGAAATGGATTCCCCCTGTACTAAATTTGAAATTGAAATCCATCTAACATGGAGAAGGAGGGAAATGCTTGCCCCTATGCTGACTCTGATTAAAGATGACGAATGCTCAGAGGTCCAAAACCAATGTCTGTCCTCTATCCCAAATAAAATCATGTAATCTAGAATGTGTGTATAGAATTTTTATGCTATGAAGATCAAATCTATCATGCCCCCACTCTGAATATCTAAACTAGAACTAAGAAATACTTGAAGGCCCAAAACTAATGTCTATCCTCTATCTCACAAAAACTCATGTAGTCTAGGTCTGGGTAATATAATGGACCAACCACTATAGATGATCGTATGGTCCAACTTGGTGACAACCTAGGTATAGTTAGATGTAATATAAACTCTGGTCAATGTGCAAGAGGAGGATGGCATGTCTTTCCATTCCATCTATATAATCCTGAGTGATAAAGAACATGAACATTTATGCCATGCCTCCAAATTTGATATGTGAGTGATGCATCTATATAATCTGGTAATCTATATAACTACATGTGATATGACCTATTATACCATGCCCCATGTGAAAAATTAGAGATTAAAACACTATGCTCTGCATTATGCTTATAATCTGCTATCTAGTCTTGTAACTGTGTCATGATATATGAAGTTGTATGTGTGAGATGTGTAGTCTGTACATGCCCCCAATTATAGTATCCGAGTTTATATCTATACTAAAATCACTATGAATCAATATAATCTAAACCACTATATCTAAATAGTCTGTGTATCTATAAGCTGAAATCATTGTGGGTCCATATGATTTAAACCATCGTATTCGAATAGTCTATGTGCCTATAAATTGAAGGTATATCCCTTTGAATGTCTTGAGCAATTCTGTGTGACCCATGTAATCTAAATCACTATATATTTCGACCGATCTGAGCTAATTTGATAATTTGACTACTGGATGTGTATGAACCATGGTGTATCCATCTATGAGAGTGGATGGGCATGCTGGGTAGGTGTAGAAATATGAATAGTAGGAAGGATGCTCCCCTTTTGGGGAGAGGGACAAAATTTGTGATAGTGATGACTAGTGGCCTAAGTAAAATCAAGGCTGGCTTGTTGTAAATAGCTTGAGAGGTTATTTGATTTATTATACTAAGTTGTTGAAAGTGGAACATGTTTTTATTAGTGAGGACCAAGGCGTGTGTCAGAGTATTAAAGAGATATAGAGATACTCATTCCATAGTAGGTAGATGAGGTAGTAAGAGAGAAAATTTTGAGTGATGCCAAATGTATCATTGTCATGATCTTGTGGAAGAAAATGGTTTAAAAAATGGAGTTACAGGTTTCAAGTTATGGGCAAAATGGTATTTTGCTTTGATTTAGAAAACTAGGTAAATAAGAAATTGGTTTGATTTTTGAATCATTTGTGTATTGAATAGTTTGAGATTTGGAGATCTGGAGTGAGAGATATGCCAAGGAAACAAACACCTACTACAACCCAATTTGAGCAGTTGGTAGCTTAGGTTGAGGCTGGGGGTGATGTTACCCTGGTAAGCAGTTGAAACACTTGATTTTTGTCTATTTTGAAGCCTATTTTTGGTGATTTTGAGTTGTTTAAAGTGTCATAGGAAAGTTTTCACTAGTTTCAGTGTTCTTGTTCTGCACTAGTGCTCCTATCTAGGTTTTAGTGCTCTTGTCTAGATTACAATGCTCCTATCTACCGTTGTTGTCCTCTACCTAGTACTATTGTTCTATGGTTAGGATTTTATGATATGTTATTTAGTTAGTTTCTATTGTTTTTACTTGGATAGTGATTTGGCATTATGGATTGATAAATGATATTTTTGGTGTTATCAGGGTGAGGTGAAAATGAGAGAGTTCCATAGGGGCCAGGTTATGGAGACATTTAGGTTGTTACCATTATCTGCTAATGAGAGAGCTATCATGGATAGGGTAGGGTTGGGTCATGTGTGTAACCTAGGCATAGTGTAGTGGGATAGGTATATGATTACTACCTTATGTGAGAGGTGGAATGTAGATACATGTACTTTTTGGCTTCCTAAAAGGGAGATTATTGTGACTCTAGAGGATGTGTATCGCATTTTGCATTTGATGGTTAGTGAATGGCGTGTGATGTTATATGATGACATGGGTATTAATGCTATTGATCGTACATCATTTTATTTTACTGGTGTGCCCTCAAATTTACATTAGAGAGGTAGTGATAGTGATGTGCTATTGTTAGTTATAGTATAGTCTAGTGTTTTGTACCTATAGAAGTGGTTTTCTATGTTGGCCTCATTTTTTACTATGGATGGGAATGAAGTGTTAATTGCATATAATATGCATATGATTATGTGCAGTGTGAAGGTATATGGCATTGTGTTCTCATGGGGTAAGACTATGTTTGCCCACCTATACATGAATCTTTATAAGTTTACACAGGAGGCATTTAGTGGTGGTGTGAGTGCAACTACCTTATTGCATTGTTGGGATTATGAGCACATAGTAGTTGTGTGACCGATTGGATTACCTAGGCTAGAGTGGGCACCTCTTTAGCCATTTGGGGAGTGGTGGATGAGTACATTGGATATCCAGTCTCCTAGGATAGATCATTATAGATGAGTTTTAGATAGATTGGTGGCTCATGATATAATATGGAGGCCCTATAGAGGATTTCCTAGGTGGGCTAAGGATGGAGTGTAGTTGTGGTATATGAGGGTCATTTATAGGATACACGACTGCTGGGTTAGAGTGTACAAGCACTTTTAGTATGAGTGTATGACTAGATAGTTTGGGGTAATACAAGATGTGCCCTCGATAGCATGGGTTGGGTGAGGAGTTCATAGGCACCAACGAGGGTAAGAGCTCATATGAGGCCTATTGAGGCTGAGCTAGCACCATTACCTTTGGATGCATGAGATGTGGCTATAGATATTCTTGATGTAGATGATGTTGGATACATAGAGGCATATACCACATGGTGGGATAGGCATCGATGAGATCCATTGTATCTTGTTGATGGAGGGGATGCTCTTGAGTATGAGGATCTTACACTGATCTAGAAGATGAGAGGTAAACAACAATTATATTTAAATTATGTATAAGTTTATGTTTTGTGAGTTTGGATTCAAAGTATATAACTAATGTAATGTCATACTTTTTGTGTAGGTGGAGTGGGAGGTGCTCAGGATGAAGCACAGGCTATGGTAAGAAGTGGAGATGATGAGTAATGGAAGACCATCATTGAGTTGACACTCCAATATCTCACATGACATGTACCTAATGATGTCGTGGAGGAGGGTTTGATAGAACAAGAAAAAATTATAGCTAGTGTTCATGCTTATTTATTTGATTGGGTTGCTATAGTGATAACTGCATATGTTAGGGCAACAAGAGAGCAAGATGAGCTGAGGGTTGAGCTAGATAGGCATAGGATGCCCCCACCTAATTTTGGTTTAGTGAGTATGAGGATTATGGATGAGTACATAGATATTTAGAGGTGATATGTGGATTTGTGCAAGGAGCATAGTTAGCTATTGGAGTGAGAGAGTCATCGCAAGAGGCATGCAACAACTCAAGGAGGTGTGGGGTCATCGAGTGCTAGGTTGGATTATGGGATTAGTACTAGAGGAGAGAGTGAGACTAAGAGTGAGGGATTGCCACCCATTCATGATTGATTATATTTGATGTGATGTATATGTTTTGAAAACTTTGTTATATATATATATATATATATATATATATATATATATGGATACTGGTTTGAGTTTGACTTAGGCATATTGTGTTATGGGTTTTGGAATATATTGGTATATGAATTTACAAATGGTTGATGTAGAAATAGCTATTTTGACATTGATGTTGAGGTG
Source organism: Torreya grandis (assembly GCA_037957365.1). Taxonomy (NCBI): domain Eukaryota; kingdom Viridiplantae; phylum Streptophyta; class Pinopsida; order Cupressales; family Taxaceae; genus Torreya; species Torreya grandis. The sequence goes on from JARHVA010001307.1 coordinate 3,567,468, forward strand.
GCATGTGTTTGGTAAGATGGTACTTTGGGATGTGATTTAATTGTTCATGATATATACAAGTGTGATAGGTTTTATTTGTGATCATATGTGAGCCAAAAATTTATTGGTTTTGTAAGTGGTAAATTATTTTGCTAAAATGAATTGATTTAAGATTGAAAAAATGGGATATTAGTAAGGTCAAGATTTGGATAATTTGGTTTGACTAGGGATGGTTATTTGGAACTAGAAATGTTAGTTGTTAGTAGAAGGGGATGTAAAAGATCATGTTGTATGTATCACTTCCCTAAGAGCGGCTCAAGAATACAAAGGCTAGCCCTTTGGCTCCATTATTGCCTCATGAAGTGAAGCTATGAATTGATATTAGTATGAATATATGTTGTATCACTATATGAAACCTAATGGCCAACTAAAAAATTTCCCATACTACTCATGCTATGTAAGAACATGCACTATGTCCAATCCTGTCTACTATGCACTAACTATAGCTGTGCATAGAGACTCTACCAAATGTAACCTGACTGGATGTGATACTAAAACTATGTGCTATGAAGAAGGCTCATCTATCTGCAATCATAGTAGATTATTGCATGAAATAATACCCTATGGCCTCTATTGTGATGCATATGATTAAGTAATAGATTGAGATGGAGCTAAAAATTGTGATGGTGACTCATCTAATCTCAATTGTAGCGGTTTGCTACATGAAATAGGTCTTTGAAAACTTATCCATTATGAATATCTCTCTAAAGTGGAGCTCTACATTATGGGTTCCTCTAATCTTAATTGTAATAGGTTACTATGTGAGATAAGACCCTAAAAACTCTACTATAGTGAATATATCTCTAAAGTGTTACTCTACTACAGTGATTATGACTATGCTAGATATGTATATAGAATTGCACTATGTACTCCTTGGACTACAGTTCTATATGTAGGATTCTCTTGCTGTACTAGTCTCCAAACCTTTTGAGTAGGTGGGATATGAGATCTCCTATGAGGTTCTATCCTAGAAACTGCATTACTCTCATGATGAGTAACTGATGATTCCTATGAAGGAATGTCCTGGGATGACTTAGTCATGGAGGAATGAGGTCTATGGTTCCATGATGTAGGAGATCTTGGTGCCCCCTTTATGAATGCTACGATGCCATTATCATCACATCTATTAATGCAATCTCTAAGTCCATAACAATCATTATCTATGTGTCCATGAATATGATGATAGTTATAGAAGGTCTGATGTGGCTATTTTTGTAGGAGATGTGGATCTCATCGATGAGTAGAAGGCAATTTTATTAACCTCCTATCTAGTAGTGCTGATAATATGACACATGGGCTATCCTAATTTGAATCAAAATATAGTGGTGCCTTTTTATTATTCTTTGTAGTGCATACTGTAGGTTGTGTTCTAGGGAATGGCTCTCTATTCTTAACTATTTTTTTGGTTGTGATCTCCTATCTTGTTTAGGAAATGGTGGATGTTGTGTGTTAGGAGATGTAGATGGAAGTCATACTATGAAATCTAGAGTAATTCAATCAACTGAATCTACCTCAAATAACCCTAATTTCTTTTCTAGAGCTAGAATTATATAACATAAGTTCCAGAAAGAGGACTCTGTGTGATATAATAGATGCTTAAGGAGAGGTTGGTGAAGCCCTTTTATTAAGATATGCTAAACCTCTAAATTTGATAGTTTATAGATCAATCTTAACATGTGAGTTTTGAATTGTAAGATATAATCACTAACTGGCTTTGAAGTATTTTGATGCAATGTGGCATGTTTCTCATATATAACACGAGGGCCCATGTTTGCTATGTAATATTTGGGAAATACCTCCTCTAAATCGTCATATGTATATAAGAAGCCAATGACGAGTATATGAAAGAACTAATTCTATGATTCCCCCATGAATGTTTGATGGAACAATTTAAGTAAAATGAAAGGACTCACATGAGATGGAAAAGCCTTCCAAAAGGCTTGAAGGTATACGTATGGATCTCCAGTTCCATCAAAGTGAGGCAATGATGATATCTATAAATGTTTAGGCAATGAAGCTTTTATAAATGACTTCGGTAGAGGGTTACCATGTAAATCATTGGCATCCATCTAAGACTTATACACCTTATTTTCAAATGTAAGGAGATATACTTGGTGTTGTAATTCACCAATTGCATGCATTAAAGAAATAATCTCTCAGGATGGTATATTAGCATCTTGGAGTGGTTCATTTAATCATTGAATTTGATAATTTATTTTAGGCATGGGAATGATACATATAGCAATTGGATCATAAAGAGGGGGTGCACTCACTTGAAGGAGGAATGGTAACTTTGACCTTAGTAGAGGGATGTGGGCTACCCTTCTCTTTAGGCGAAGAGTGAGAAATAGGTGCTACTGTAGTAGGGGGTGGCTTGGGAGATTCATTGGTATCTTTATATTTTAGTGAATCATATTCTAATAGAGTATAATATGTGATCTTATCATTAATATGTGCATCATTTGAAATAGAATCATGCATAAAATTAGAAACAACATTTTGTAGTGCATGATGTTTGAGAGGACTGAGAGAAGAGTTAGAAACATGAGATGCATTTTATTTTTCACTATATACATAATAATCATCATTATTTCATGCATTATCATAATCAAAATTTTGTTCATAATCACTATCATTTTCATATTCATTTGCATGTTCTGTATCATACTCATTATCACTTCCATTGTGACTACGGAGAGGTGTAAGAGAAGAATTTAATTTTTTTCTAATATGCAATAAATTAGCATGTGAAATTGGAATATTATGTGTATCTATGTTATCCATAGATGGAGTGTATGAATTATTTCCATTTGAAATATGAGAAGTAAGAGTAAGAGAGTTATCATTTAGACATTGTTTTGATAAATCAAAGTTGAGAGTATGAGATGGATCATTTGAACTATGCATTGGCAATTTGATTTTATTGCATTTATATTGTTGTAATTTGAACATAGAAGTAGTAAAAGAGAGAGAGATTAGGTTCACATGGAAGTAAATTATCACCAATAAGAGGTTCACTTAGAAGTGTATGACTAATTTGTTCATTTGGTGCATTGTGCATAGGAGAATGAGGTGAAAAGTACCTTTCCCATTTATCAAAATTATTTTCTTTAGAAGAAGGAATAAAAGAGATAAGTTTGAGAGAAGAAGATGCATCTAATTTTTCTTCACTATCACTTTCATATGTATAATCATATTCCTCATTACAATAATAGTAATTATCTTTATTGTAAATGAAATCATTTTCCATATTTTTAACTAATGTGTAATTTTGCAAATTTGTCTAATCATTGTCACAATTATGAGAAAAATTTAGAAATTGATCTATTGGATGAGAGGGAAGAAGCGCCTTAGTGGCCATTTTATTTCTTTCACCAAAGAAAATATGTAAAAGTACTATTAAGCAAATAAATTCAAGAATAACTACTAACATAGAGATTTTAAAAATATTTTTAACACTCCAAGCAATTTGCAAAAAATTTAAAAATTTTAAGGGAGGAAGGCTTGGGGTTTTAGAACCTAGTTTGGAAATTCAGGGTTTTGGGTTGGGGTTTTAGAATTTTTGTAAATTGTTGAAATAATTTAAATTCTAAAATAAATTTGAAGAAAATAAATGCACAAAAATTTATACAAAAATAAAAAATTTGAAATTTAATTTTTACATAAAATAACTATTAACATAGAGATTTTGAATTTTTTTTTGACACTCAAAACAATTTACAAAAATTTCAAAATTTTTATCTAAAAATTGTAAAGAAGGAAGGCTTGGGGTTTGAGGACCTAGTTTGAAAATCTAGGGTTTTGGGTTGGAGTTTTAAAATTTTTGAAAATTATTGCTATAATTTAAATTTTAAAATAAATTTAAATAAAATAAATGCACAAAAATTTATACAAAAATCATAAATTTGAAATTAAATTTTTGCATTAAAATATGAAGGAAAAACCCTAAGGGTACTTAGGGTTTTAGATTTGTTCGATGTAAGTCAAGTTCATCAAATATTTTATTATTTTTAGGAAAATAGGGTCTAGTTCTTAAACAATAAAAGGTTTGAAGTAAAGGGGAAATATGTAATTAAATATAGTGAAATATGTATTTACATCAATTTAATCAAATCAATTACATAGGGAAAGAAGTAAACTTATCTAAAAAAATAGGCCAAAATGAATGATTTAGGGGCTAAAAATTGTTGTGCAAGATTGGAAAGACATCAGGAACTTGGAATTGGATTTAGTTCGATGAAAGGATAGGAGCGCCAAAGTAGGACACCCTAGGGTTTGGCACTATTGTCCTTTTCTGCCATTGTTATCCAAACTCCTCGTAGAAACCTAAGTTTTTTGGGTTTTGTCTACTGTCTCTATGTGAGCATGCCTATGAAATTTTAGATGCTGAATGTCGACGAAGCTCATTGTAAATCCATTTCAATCTTCAAACCCTAGGTTTACCTACACACATGAAACAACAAATACATCAAAAGCAAAAGGGGAAAAATTGGGTTAGGGGAAGTATGATCACATGATCTAGAACCCCTGCTGTCTTGATCACTACCTACATTAACCTTAAATCTAGGGTCTCAGATCAAATGTAGTTCTCCCTTAGGGAACTGCGTAATCAATGCACATGGTAGATGTAAGAATGAAATTTTGCCTATGCCCTTCTTTGATCAAGCATGCAAATCTATGTGTGATGTAGAATGTTGAGCTATACTATTTACTGATTTTTAATTATGTACTATGCCAAAGTAGTAAGCGATAGATATAAAATGCCTTGTGTAGTCCTTTATATAGAAAACTCTTTATTTCAAATTTGGGAGCTTTATTCACATTTGGCTGACATTAGGAAGATAAACAAAACTTAAGGATGAAGCTAAGAAGGGATTGAGACTCATTAAGCGAGGAAACCTGACCATTGGGGACTCAAAATGCTATTGGATAGGAACACTAGAAATAAACACCCTAGGTTCTAACACTATAGTCCAATCTCGATGCTCCTGTCCTATAGGATCAGGACTTAGGGGTTAGGATTAGCTTGGGAAATCTCACCTGGGTAAGGTAGAATGACCGTTTGCAAAGCTTGGAATGACTGGGAATAAGCAAAAAGGTGACTCAAGCATGAAACAGTTCCAAGATGAGTAAAATGAAAGACATGGCTAATGTGAACAAAGCTCATATTCTGCAGTCAGAGTCTCTTGTGAAAGGACTATGAATATACATGATATATGTGATTGCTTGACCAATTTAAAATATATACAATAAAACATGATAATATGCTTAAAATTATTTCTTTATTAAAACCCGACAAATTTAACTATCAATAATAAAAAAATCACTCAATATTTTATGGGCTTAAGATTCATAATCTTAATTATCTTTAAAAAAATATTACATACTTATAACCAAAAAAAAGAGTAATTTAATTTGTTAGTGGTCTTACTATTATAAAAAAGATCTAGGTTGAATCTCTCCATTGATACAATGCTTTAATCTAAGTATTTCTAGGATTAACATCCTCTAACCTTGCAAACCTAGATATTAACCCAAAAAATATTTATCATTATATATTTATATTTATATTTAAATATAAAATTATAATATATCAAAAAATCAAAATTATATTTAAAATTTTAAAATATTTATTAACATTTAAAACTAAAAACATTATAATATAATTTTTTGAATTATGAAAATTTCTCTTAATTAAAAATAAAATAAAAATAAACTTGCCTTTTTAAAAATACATGCTCACCAAATTGGGATGAATATATATATATATATATATATATGAATGGATAGAGTTAGATATGATTCCTAAATAATTTGACAGATTAAATTCTTCCTAATTGTAACAATTTAACCAAAAAAAAACTTTGATTTAGATGTTTATTTGACATATTATAATTAGTTTGTTATATATATATATATTAATAAAGTTGTTTCTAATTTTTTTTTTAAAATGTTTTAGTATTTCTTGATTGTAATGTGTCTATTTTATTAGGGAAGTTAAGCTTAAAAGCATATCGAATATATTGATTACAAATCAAACTTATATACATTTGGAATAACTATTTATCTTTATTAAAAGGTTGGTAGTTTAATTTGTGTAGATAAAAATCTTTTTAGATATTATATATAAATTTAGGTGAATAAATATTCTTAAGTCTTTTATCAAACTTTAAAAAGTTGATTATTTGTACACCCAATATTTATAAATTATAAAATCAATATCAAATTTTCACGACTTTGTTGAATGTTAATGTCGTGAATTAACAACAAAGTAGCCTATACATAATAATCTTGACAGATTGAATTTTCTTTAGTTGTAACAACTTAACCAAAGGAAGTTTTGATTTAGATGTTTGTTTACTCAACATGTTATAATTCGTTTGTAATCTAGATATATGTGCAAAGATATCGATATCTATATAATAAAGTTGTTTCCCGTTAAAAAAAATTGATTTAGTATTTCTTAATTGTAATGTATATATTTTATTGAAGGAAACTAGGTTTAAAAGCAAATAAAACATAATGATTATAAATTAAATTCATATATATATATATAATAAATATCTATTTTTTGATAGTTTAATTTGTCTAGATAAAAATCTTTTGAGATATTATATATAATTTTAAGTGAACAGATACTTTTGAATCTCTATATTAAACTTTTAAAAATTGATTATTTGTACATCCAGTATTTATAAATTACAAAATTAATATCAAATTTTTACGACTTTATTGAATGACTGTGTTGTGACTTACCAACAAAGTAACCCCTCCATAGGAACATTCTTGTCAATATTTGGCAAATGGAGTGAAAAGTATGAATTAAAAAAAGAAATGCAATGATGCATGTTTAGACTAAGTATCATAATTGTACAACATGCAATGCGTTGCCATATGCTTCCAACTAATTATGTAGGAATTGCTTTAACTTTGGACCGCATCAATTTCACTTTTTTTGTACTTTGGTCTTCCACTGAAAAAATTGAATGTTTCATCAATAATGGAATGTTTTCTTGTTTTCTTGTTAGTGCACGTATGAGGCAATTGAGTATAGGCTCCACCTCATAGGGGACATTTGAAAGATTGCATGATAACTCTGAGCTTTTTAAATAAAAGTAGTGAAGGATCATAAAATGCTTCCATGGTTTTGTTTTTATATTAATTTATGTTAGTTTTTTAAAAATGTTTATTTAGTTTAAGTTATGTTGTATTGGTATTCTTGTCAATTTATGAAATTTTACAACATTTTTTTGGGTTCATTTTTAATTAATTGGGACCATTCTTTATTTTTCGTATTTTTTGTTTCTAGTTTTTAAAATTTAGTACATTCATCGATATTGAGAAATTTCAAGTTAAAGTTATATATAAATAGACAAGTGTTATTATTCATTGATATATATAAGCATTATTAATTGGATATTTAACATTGAACATAATGTTGTTACACGAAAGGCATGTTTTATGATTCTAAGGTTTCTATCAATTTTTTAGTTTCACTTGATGGGCTCTTAATGATAGAGGGATAATTAGTAGACACTAGCCACCCAAACTTTAACGTAGACTCTACTCTATCTTCTTTGACAATCTAGGTTAGATATTCAACAATTGTAAATACATTGAAGTCGCATTATGAGATCTAAGAGCAGGGAAGCAAAGAGCAAAATCGGGTAAACAAAACCCATAATCAAATTTTAGTTTTACACATTTTTAGGATTAGAAAGTTAATGTGAATACACTATCTAGAACGAAGTGTATAGACCTAGTAACCTCTTCAAATTAAATCTAAATTTTTAGACAACAATCGTCTCGACTTTAGTTACACGTTTCAAAATTTAAATTTATGTAAAAAATCAACTGCAACATTATATACACATACATCGATTCTTTTTTTATAATTATTATATTTTTATTCTATTTATTAATTAAACATTATTTTCATATTTAAAATGTATTATAATTATTTAATTAAATATAATTTATTTATTAGAGTGCATATACATACACCTTATTTGCATGAAAAGATACATTATAGAGATATCTATTATCCACAATGTTTATGTTATTGTAAACACTCATGTTCAAAGATAAAACTGTTATTCAGTGAACGGTTGTTGGTTCAATTAGTGAAGTTGCTTAGTTTATAAAGACCCTGTCAGATATCAATTCTTGTTGCTAGTAAACCCTGACATATGAAAATAAATGAAGTCGAGATTATGCCCTAAATAACTTTAACGGAATGAATACTCCTCAATCCTTAACTCTTAATTTAAAATCACTACATAAAATAATAATTTAAAAAAAAAAAAGAATGAAAAAAAATATTGTTCAAAACCATTTAAAACTGCTATTAAAATAAAAATAAAAATAAAAATAAAAATAAAAATAAAAATAAAAATAAAAATAAAAATAATAATTACTTCAAAATAATTTCCTCATATTTTATTTGTACTTGGCGTGCAACCAATTCCCAATCACGGCATGCATGGAGTATTCATAGGAAAACATTGGAAAATCATTCAAGAATTAGATGATCTTTATACCAAAAAATCAATGTAAGCAACGAAGTATAATTTTTTTTTAATTAATCAAGGACGAATCAAGTTATGTGTGTCCTTAATTCCCAAATATTTTAGGGAAAGTGGTTTTATGTCAAAATGAAATACATTTCCCCAATGGGTTTAGTAGCGGATTAGGTAATAAATAAAATAAATTTATTTTTTTTGGGATTGTGTTGGGTTCAGGGTGTATTAAATTAAATTTTGATGGTGTTTTTAGAGGTTCTTGAATTTACATGTTGTAATGATATTTTCTAAAGACTGTAAAAGATAATCGCTTTTCATTTTTTTTCAAATATTGGGGTTGATATTAATAATATCATAGACGTTAGATCTCTATTGAAAAGATTGCATATTGTTTTGATGAAGAGATATAAAACTATAATTGTTGAAGGGGAATCTCAATTGATTATTTATGTAATTTTGGAAGGCAATGTTAATAAAGCTTATAAGATTCAGATCATTATAGACGAAATAACTAAGATGAATTCACAATTTGATTTGATTGAGTTTTGCCATACCAAATGGAATGGAAACAAAGCCATTGATTGCACTGTAAATGGAGGTATTTGGATTCAATGAATCCATTGGAAAATTATGTACCTTTTGGGAACCCCCTCTCTCCAACAATCTCTAATCCATTTCGCTTTGGGCTGTCTCCCGTTCCCCTTCCTTTCCCTAAGGCTCCTTTTGGGGTGGTAAAGACAGTTTGCAACTTGCATATCAGAAGCTAATCTTCTCATTATATACCTTAATCATGACTTTGGATGCCACTATCCTTGGTTTTATTTCAAGTATATGTTGATTATTACTTATGGACTTCTCATACACACTCCATTCTATTCATGTCACTCATGCTTCACATGAATGAAACACCCTATTTCACTTACAAACAACTGATGCAGTTTCTAAATTGTTGAGGGTAGGTGGAATGGTTGTAATTCTTGTTGTCAATCAGACTCGCACTCTTGTGAAGGTGGTTTTAGGTCTTCACAATCTGTTGAAACATGGAAACAATCCTAGGCTATGGGTGGCCTAATCAACATATTGAATCTCTAGATTCTAAGGGATAACTCCCTTTGGTGTATCAGTTAGGATCTCTACTCCACGCTACAAACTACCAAGAAAAGGGAAGAAATAAAAATCCTATCTAATGATGGTGATACACCTAAATTTTGGTGCATCCACTCAAATTGAGCTCCTAAAAAAACTGATTAGACAAGAAAAAGACTGAACTTCAACTCCAAATGACTCCTATGCATAAGTATTTCATGAAAAGGTTTTATCTGGTGATCAAAGCTTGAGGGAAATGAGGGAATAGCCCTGATTCAAGGCACTAACCAACCACTTATATCCGCTGTAACTTTTGCCAAAAGACATCAAACACAGAACATGACCTGCATAATCTGATCAACTAGTAATTAGATAAGAATCAGGCCTTGACAAGGAAGAAAATTCTATCACATATGAAAATCACTTATATAAATACACTATACCAGCATTCTAGAATCTAAAAATTAGTTCTATTTATCTAAAAAAGTTACAAAACTCAAATTTTGGCAGAGTCTGATATTGCCAAAAGAAGGATTGATATCTCAAAATCGCTGGAAAAGCTAACTTATATAGAAAAAACATACAACAACCAAGATATTGGTGCTGAAAATAGAAGAAAAGATCAACTCCCACTTTGCCCCAAGTCCAACTTGAGCTGTCCAAAGATCGAAAAATAAAATCCTTTTTTTTATGCTTTGCATGAAAAGCTTTTTGGCATTGGAAAAAGACGATGGGCCCATCTTGGACTAATATGCTCCATACATGAAATATACACCAAATTGGATGTCTAAACTCATGCTTGAACCAATTTGAAGCTGAGTTGGAACATGAGAATGTCCTCTATTATGTGGAAAGCATGAGTGGATGTGGCACTTGATAACTAGTCAACTCAAACTCAAGACTAGTCAAATCCAAATGGTCCCCACTTACATGAAAAGCTACGCCACATCTCAGACTAAGAAATCCACTTAAAGCTGAGTTGAAAGTGCTTGAAAGGCTTAGATTACATGAAAACTAAGGAGAAGAGCATGACTTATCAACTAGTCAACCAAAGTGCAAGACTAGTCTACTCCAGCCCACTCCATCTTGCATGGAAAGCTCTCGAAGATTGAGAAGCATGCATGAAAATCCATGTCAACTCCTTGAACAACCATTGATCTCTTGCTCTTGTGCATGTATTGCTTTAGGCCATTTCTTCGTGACTTATATGTTTCTGTTTATTCTCACGGACAATTTCTTTTAGACCTTGCTTCTGTTCTTTCCCCTTAGACTTATTTGTTTTGGGAATTTATTCTTTAGACAAATTATCCATAGATTTTTGGCTTGGTTGCTTGGTTTCGGGAATTTTCCTTCAAGTTTCATCTATGGCTTATTTATTCCCTCAAGCTTTATGAAAGGTCACTTCCTGCAAGTAAGCTTTCCGAAGAAATTCTTTTGAACAATCTATCTAAAGGAATTCCTTTAAACTTTTGTCTCTCTCTTTCCCATGACCAATTTGTCTACAACATTTTGCTCCCGAAGGAAATCCTTTTTCGGGCTTCTTATTTTCATGGCTTTCCCCGGGTAAATTTTTTCAAGGAATTCTTTTAGACAATTTGATCAAAGGAATTCCTTTAGACTTTTGTTTGGCCCCTTCATTTGTTTATTTCAATCATTTCCTTCAGACAAATTGTTCGAAGGAATTCATGTCTTTGGGTTTTCTGTAATGGAAAATTCCTTTGGACTTTTGTTTGGTGCCCTTCGAAATTGATGAAATGTCCCTTTGAAAAATGAATGAACCCTTCAGTAAATGAAAACTACCCTTTGGGTTTTTGACAAGTGCCTTTGCCTCTTTGAGAAATGCCTTCTCGAAAGGAAAGAACCCTTCAAAACATTTGAAAACATCTCTTGAATTTTTCAATGGACCCTTCAGACAATTGAAAATGGTGTTTTCTTTTAGGAACTTTTGAAAACAATCCCTTTGAAACTTCTGAAAGTAGTCTTTTTTCAAAGGGAAGGAACCCTTTGGACTTGTTGTAAAGTCCACCTACCCTTCTGAAAATGCCTTTTTTTGAAGGGCAGATACCCTTCATTTTTTCTATAAATGGCCTTTTTCGAAGGGAAGGAACCCTTCAAAAAAAATGAAATGGACCTTTTTGAGAAGTGCCCCTCGGAGAAGTTGAAATGGTCCATTCGCTGAAATAAAAGACCCTTCAGAGCTTCAAATGAATCCTTCAAAATGGAAAGAATCTTTGAGACTTCCTTAAATGACCCTTCAAAATAGTTGTAATGGTCCACTTTTTAGAAAAATGAAAACTGCCTCTTTGATGAGTACCCTTAGGGAAAATGAAAGTGTTCTTTGGAAAACTATGTGATGGTCCTCGGCCCTTCAGAAAAATGAAAAGAAACTTTCAGAATTGTGCAATGGACCTTTAGAAAAGTGGTTTTGGATAAAAAGTCTGAAACAATTTTGATACTTAGACAAAACTTGAAGTCTTCCTTCCGTGAAAGCCTAAAGTATTTCTTGTGCTTGTGAAAACATGAAGTATTCTGACTGTCCCTTTAAAAATGCTCTAAGAAAAAGCTTGGCAATGACATGAAGGCTTTGAATGATAAGGGTGGCAATTTGACCTGTGGGGGTAAAAATTATCAACAATTCCTTGGTTCCCATTTGTTCTTCCTACTCTAATCCGAACATGAATCAAATTAAAGATGCTATGTTTGAGGTGGATTCATTGTCTAAGACTCAAACTAGAAAAGGAAAGTAGTTTGTGAGAAGGAAAACAAGGGGTACTATGTATGGTGACTTCATAGATTACATAGACAAATAAATACTCAATCTATTCATGCAGATTTGGTTGAAGTGACTATCAAATGTGGATGCCACTTTCACTTTGCATGAATATCATAAAGTCTTGCAAACTCTAATTCACTTAGTTGGCTTTGAAGGCTTGGATCACTAGCATGTTTCCTTGGATGGATTACAAAATATCAATAAATGCCAAGCCTTTATTATGAAAATATTAGGCATAGAGTTTCTGTAGGACTACTTTTTTAATATACCACTTTGTTGTTCAAATGAAGATGAATATGATGAGCACCAGGGAACTGTAGGAGAGATTATGTTTGCAAACAAGGCTACAATGTCAGATGGGGAAGATGCAGTTATGGGTAATGTGATAATCATAGATTCGCTAACAAGAGTTGATTCTTTTTTTGACACATATATGTAGCTTAATCTTATGATGCTATAGGGTGCCTATGTAATTTGCCCACTTTGCATCCTATGACTTAAATAATACTCATATTAACAGAATAGTTTTTTGGGTTAATACTCATATTATCATTCTATTTCAGATTGGGAAGATAAGTTAGTAATCAATCTTTCAAATCTACATCTAGATAAACCTTCGTTTAACATCTTAAAAAGGGTCTAGGTTTTGCTATTGCTCCTTGTAATATATCGAAAGAAGACTTCATTGTAGGTATTGATGGTGTTCTTAAACAGTTACATTTTAACATAGTAGAAGAAGTAAGACAAGTTTGTGTAGTTTCTTTAAAAAAGGCAAAGCCTCCTTCTAGTAACATTTCTAAAGAAGAATGGAGGGCTCTTAGGATAATGAAGAGAAACAAAGACATTGTAATAGTTAATGTTGATAAGGGTAATGCTACAGTTGTCTTGAATCATTGTGAATATGATGCTAAAATGATGGATCACCTTGCCAATAGTGGTAGCTATAAAATGTTGAACCATAACCTAGTTTGTCAAATTATTAAGAATGTAACTAAAGTCATAAAATATTCTTCTTTGGACAAGAGAACAAAGAAAAATTTGTTTCCCAAAAAAGAGGTGTCCCCAAGAATCTATGGTGCTTTGAAAATACATAAAGAAGGCATTCCACTGAGACTAATTGTAGATACTACTAATTCTCCTACATACAATCTTGCAGCTTTCTTATAAAAAAATTAAAATCCTTAGTAGGTAAAATATCCTCCTTTGTTTGTGACTCTATGGATTTTGTTGATTTTATCAAAGATAAGAATGTGGAAGATGATGAATTACTAGTGAGTTTCGATGTGGTTTCTCTCTATACTAAGGTACCCATCATAAAGGCATTTGAAGTTGTCCTCAATATTACTAATAATGAAATAGCTAATTTACCTTTTTAATGTTTAAATTCAACTTTTTTCACATTTAAAGGTGTTATCTACGAACAATGTGAAGGCATGGCAATGGGCTCTCCTTGATCGCTAGTAGTGAACAACCTCTTTATGGAAAAAATTGAAGATATTGCCTTGCATTCCTTTCCACTTCAACCTAAATGGTGGAAAAGATATGTGGATGACAAAAATTTATGCTAGCAACATAACTTACAAAGTCAATAATAATTTCATCAACACCTTAATAGTTTAATTCTTAGCATAAAATTTACCAAAGAAATTGAAACAGATAAAAAACTACCTTTTATAGATGTCCTTATATCTAGAAAAGAGGATGTCGGATTAGGCATAAATGTCTATAGAAAAGGTACTCATACAGACCTTTAACTGCATGCTTTCTCTCATCATCATCCTGCTCAAAAGGCAGGTGTTCTCAAAATTTTGATCAATAGAGCTTACAAAATTTGTCATGAAGAACACATTGATCAAGAAATTAAACACCTAAAAAAGTGTTTTCAAGTTAAATGGATACACAGGTAAACAAATAAACAAATCTATCAATCAAGTTAAATAGAACTTTGGTAGAAAGGAGAATAAGAATTCGTTGATAGAAAGACAAGTTGCTTATTTTCCATATGTTGAAGGTATTTCTAACAAGATAGCTAAAATTCTCGAGTGCCAGGATATTGACTCCATTTTCATTCTTGTTAATAAGTTGCACATGTCCTTAGGCTATGTCAAGGACCCTATGGATCCTAACCTTAGAAGTGGAGTCTATATTGTTGATTGCTCATGTCCAATGCACCTTAAATAGGTGAGATAGGTAGGTCTGTTCCTATTAGAATTAGAGAGCATGCAACAGATATTCATCTTGAAAGAAAAAAAATCAACTCTATCAAAGCACTCCCTCAAGATAAAACATTCAATCAACATTGAGGAGGCTAGAATAATTGTCACAGATGATCACTTCTAACAGCATAGTATAAGAGAGGCTATTGAAATCTTGAAACATCCTAACAATTTGAATAAGGATGAAGGGTTGGGAATTAGTCTATGATTTACAGGAGTTAGAGTGCTCCCTGAGCCTTTCATAGTGTCATAGGAGAGATGTCTTTCAAACTCTTTCCTTAGTTTAGTATTTGTTTCATTTCTATTCTATTTAATTATTTATACCTTTTTAATTTTATTTGGTTTATTTTAATTAAATTTTTTTCACTTACTTCATGTTGGTTTTTACACTTTGTTTATTATCAATTAATTTTTTTCTTATTTTTCATGTTATCTTTTTATGTGAAGTTATTTTAGTAGATTGATTGACTTCTTTCTATAATTTATCGGGTTCTTTTAAAAATTTTTAGTTTAAATTTTTTATTTTTATTATTTTATAATAATTATATTTATTCTAATTTATTTTTTGGGTAATATTACACATAATTTGTATTTATAATTACAATTATATTAGAAATAATGTCACTAATAATTTAAATATTAGTGTAAATATTGCACATTTTGTTATATTTCAATATTTAAAATAGTATCAAAATATTAAATAAATTTTTTATATTATTTATCACAACTGAATAATATTAATAGTAATAATAAAATTAACATTTATAATTCTATTAATAAATATTATTACAAATATTATCTTAAATACTATAGATATTTTGATGTTATAGATATTATTATAATTTCATGGATTTTATTTGGTTTTTATTTCATTAATTTCTTTAACTTTATTTGTTTTTTCTATTTTCTTTGTTTATTGAAGTTATTTTAATTTATTGACAGATTTCTATATTTTCTTGAGTTTCTATTTAATTTTTAAGTTAATTTAATTTAATTTTATTGTATTTATTAGGTTTTAATTTTATTATTTATTATAATAATTCAATAATATCTTTTCTATTAATAATATCATTTATAAATATTTTTTCTAAATTTGTTTTAAAAAGGGTATTTAAATATACTATTTATTATAATTTTTTTAGGATTATTCGATATGATAGAAGATATCATTCATTTCTTATTATATATTATTTAAAATTATACTATGATATTTTAATTGATAAATAATAAAAAGATTAATAATGATTAATTTTTTTAAATATCATTAAATTATTATGTTAATTTGATAATATTATTAATAACATTATTATTATTACAATCGTTAAAATTTTATAGGAAACTTATTTTGGCCGCTTGCCTTTTACAATTTTGGGAAACTTTTTACAACGGTTAATTTCTTTTTAGAAGTTTTTCATAATTGCCATTTTTCCACAACTTTTATGGAGTGTAAGGTAAAGCTGCTCTTCATTTTCAATTTTTTTCTTGTTGAAAGATCACATAAGTGGATCCAAAATGTTGAGAAGTAATAAAATCTAACACAATTTATTCTAAAAAATTATTCTGTCACTGTATGGACTATGAAAAGCATCAAATATTTAATACTCATATTGGTATATATGATATAAAAAATAGATACATACTTTATATCTATTCTCTACTAGCATGGTTTTCATGAGTGCACATTGTAATAGCTTTACACATACTAGTAGAATCCCATAGGTGGTTTGGTTACAATCTACACACATATTCTAAGCACCATTTAGAATTCATACTCTTTGCACATAAATGAATTGCATGGTTAATAGTTAGACTAGAATGTCTTCCTTTTTTTTTTTTGATGTGCACTTCTACTTGATAGTTTACACACACTCCACTAGTTGCACTTTGATATTAGGCAGCTTTAGAGTTTGGATCAAATTTATGGGTTGGTTAAACATTTGTATTAAGGTTTTTTGAATCTTGGTCTGTTGGGTTTGGATGGAAATCTAATTCCATTCAAAATATTTAATTAGTGGCTGATATAAGTACCTTTGAAGAATACACATAATTGATTTCTTGGTTAGGAATGAGTATACTTGTGTCCTCCTCACTTGGGCTTGGAGTGGGGCTTTTCTTGTTTTGATAATCAAGACTTATAGTGTGTTGGGTAGTCCTAATTGGTGGATGTAGGTCCTCCCTTTTTTCTAGTTTGAAGGTATTCTATATGGTTAATTTCTTTCTACTTGTGTATCTTGACTTCTACCTTTTCATATTTGGTACTCAGTACCCTTCATTTTCTACTCAATGTAGATGTTCCTTGGGTTATTTTTCATTTATATTTCTTTATAGTCTAAGGATGTACTCTAGTTATCTATAAAAAATAAATGCACTACATTTACCGTTAAATACGTGCAATTCATATTTACTTTAATAAAATAGTAAAATTAGACCCAATTACATAAAGGAATGTTCTAGCATAGTTGAAAGGTGTAAGAGGGAGTTCCTAGAATAATAATAAAGTGTCACAAATTTGGAACAAATAAAAGAATAAAATAATGGGAAACAAGTCCAAACAAAAAGGGAGACAAAACTCATAAAACTCAGAGTAAACATATAAATTTTCCTCTATGGCCAAAAATATATCACTCATTTATTAGAACTATGAGAACCATACCACTAAGTTTTAATAAACTTTAATAATATGTAAAATTTATGTGATTATCTTATTCCTCCAATGCTAGGCTCGGAAAACCCTACTCTCTTTTCTAAAATTCTATGCAAATCTCTGGGAAATTGATCTCCTTTATTGAAACTCTAATTAACTCACAAAACTTTGCAAAACCATAAAAACTAGAGGGATGAATGGGGGCATGTGTTATCCCTCCCTTATTATCAAGTCCCTAGGAATTTAGTAGTTTGGAAATCCACTCTCAAGTATAACATAATTTAGAAATCAGTCATATGTACTACAAGTGTTTCAAAAATTATCCTTTCAATGAATATAATGACTTATAAATTTCATATGTTCTTTATATAAATACTTGAATTATACATTTAGTATTCTGATGTTGTTTTAATAAATGAAATCCTTGATTTTAAAAATTCAATATATAATTCTTGTGTGAAACCTTGTCATAAATGCACTAATGCACTTATACATTTGTAAATTTATTAAATTTAAATTAAGACACTATTAACATGAAAATTGGCACACAAAGGGAAGGCAAAGATGAAAAAAAGGACAAAAAGCCCTGGGGGACCCAAAACAAGGGTCAAAAAGTGCCATAAAAATAAATCCATAAACATAATATTAATAAAATGGCAGACTAAAACAATAGTGGGGTAGATGTAGGATAATGGGTGACAAAAGGGGGGGGAGTTATAAAGCAATACTTTTTTTTTGAAAATAATAATAGTTGAACTTGGAGAGAATGTTAGAGACACTTTGAAAAAGAATCTGACAATGACATAAAAACATGAATTGTGACATATTCAGATGATAAAAGAGTGAAAAATAGATGCATTTATGATAATAGGTTGGTCATTTTTTGTGAAAAGATAAGGAGATTGCATGTATACGAACACACTTTTTTTGAGTAAACAAATGAATTTTTACATAAAAATTCATATATGGATAGGTGAAATGTCAATGATTGTTGATAATATTTTTTATTATATATATATATATATATATATATATATATATATATATATTACAAGTCAAAATAGCTAGAAAATTAAAATTGCAAGTGTGCAAACAAAACATTTTGACCTTAACTTCATGTTTAAAAAAAAAAAACATAGTTGACAATGTGTAGATTGTTGAGATATAACTTTTATAAGCATGCAATTAATATTCAAAAAGTTATAAGGAAATTTATGATGATATGTATATAGACAATAACAAGGTATGTTATATATAAATTAATAATTATAAATAATATTCTAACATTAAAAAAATTATATATTCTAAAACTATGATTTCCCCTCTGCAAACCCATATATTTTTTTTTCAATGATAAAAGTTGCTTGATTAGATGTGTTGACAAAGATGAAAAAAACTCCTAAATTTTTTATAAATCCCCTTAGCTGGTCTATGACAAAGTTTGGACCAGGTTTGGGACCCATAGGTCTAAAATGAGGTAAATTTGGAGGGAAAGTACAAAAAAAAATTCTAAATATGAAAAGGGCATATTCCCTTTTCACACCAACTTTTCCCCTGATCAATGTTTTTGCTCATTTTTTGTGGATCCCAAAGGGTGTGTGTGATTTTGAAAGCATGCATGCCCTTTGTGATTCATGAATTTATCTTGCCTTTCCCACAAAAAATACTCATTTTTTTTATTCTTTCCAAATTACAAATTGGTTTTTCTGCTATAACTATGCAAAATTGGAAAATTGTTCATTTACTTTGTTTGAATCACTATAAATTCTTCAAGTTTAAATCTACAATTATCTTATTTATGTAAAGATGAATAATGTGGTCGGGAAGTTATAATAAAAGACCAATCAAAGAGCTAAAAAATGAGTAAATTGAAGAGAAAAGAGAAAAAAAGAAAGACAAGTAGACGAGAGAGCATCCATAAGGGCTGCTAGGCAAGGTGAAGGTGCGTTCTCTACACCATGTAATATTTCAAATGAAAATAACATGTCCAATTATATAGAATTTAGTTTACATAAGTCTTCAAATGAGATAAGAGAACCCAATCAATCTTTGTTGCATGATGAAATTCAAAATTTAGAGCATGCATGTAATGAATGATGAAATATATGGACAAACACAATATAATGAAACATCCATTCATAATGAAGTTTTTGAGTATGATGATAATCACCATCAAGTAATGACTCTGAATCATGTGTCTCCTAATGAAGAGAAATTTTATTCACCCATAGGGTTTAACGTAGATAGTTAACCCTCTATTATCCCTACTATGGTTGAAGTGTTAACACCACATAATTTAATACAAAATATAACTCCTAGACCCACACCTCTAAGGATAATAAGATGAATGCCAAAGTATTTTATTGAAATAGATGAAAAAATAATAGAACCTATGAAAGGTAAAATGTCAAAAAAATCACTTCAATGTCATTCTCAACATGTATGAAACTATGCATTTGAGAATAAAAGCCATACAAAACGATGTCAACTATTTGTTCAATTAATGAAAATGCAAAAAATGTGCCCTATGATGCATAATTTGGGGTTAAGAACATTAAAAATGGAGGGAAGAAATAGTAAAATAGTAAAGAACCTATTTAATGCATTTAAGGCAATAGGTAATAAAATTCAGAATAAAGATAGTAATATGGCAAGACAAGTAATAATGAAATCTATAGCGAGTAAGTCAACATCTAAAGATTGAATTATTATTAAAACAAGTATCATTGAACTTAAATAGAAAAACTATAATAAATGTCGTACAAATAAGAACAAGGCTTGATGACCCTTCATTCATGAATTATTGGGCGTTTAGTGGTAGACTCCCACAAAAAGATAAGGTATTAGTTGAAGGAAGAAAATAATTGATTGAAATTTTCTAACATGATAACACAAGGTTTTCATCTAATGTAAAAGAATAAAAGGCTCAAAAAATCATGAGCCACATGAAAAACATTTTCTAGACATGACATAAATAGAATTTTATAAAGAGTTTATTGAAAAATTTAATAGCCAATTGATAATTAGCCAAAGGTCATTTGAGATGTGTAAATATTTCTATGTTAAAATAAACCAAGTACACACCACATGTTGTTGTAGGGTACATGTTGAATTTTATATGAATTTTGATGTTTTTCATCATATATGTTGTACTTTACATACTAACAAGATTTTGTAGGAATGTATGGTGTCTTCCCCACCTAAGACATTAAGAGAATTAATCCAAGGTATTTTCTATCAAAGACTTGAGGGACAATTTTTTTTTGTCGAAAAATGTTTATATGGAACATGTAATAGTTATGGTGGTTTATCAAATTTGACGAGTTGTTTACATGAAGATATTTCACATGAATTTGGAAAGCAACTAGTTTATTATAAGAAGTACAAATCTATAAAACATGTGTTAAAAGATGGAAAAGAGTCATCAAGATGTGAATAGGTTATGAACAAAGTTTTTGTATGTCATTTCATGTTTGAATTCAAGAATAATATTATCTACCAATATGCAAGACACACACATAAATCAAAATAGTTAGATAATCAATTCAAAGTATGCAAAGAAATTTTTTTGGTTGGCACCATTATTTTGATTGTGGATTTTACTGATAAATACACACTACAATCATAGGAAGAGGTTTAATACCAATACTATAATTCAATTCAAGTTGAAATTTTTCTTCATATTACATTGAAACATGTACCTAATAGCACAAATGATAATAGAAAGATTTTTAGGGAGTACCATTTTTATATGAGCAATGATAGATCACATTCTCTAGAGTTTGTCCAAGGTTTTTTAGAGATATTTTATATAAATATGAATGCAAGAGAAATCATGTTTGATACACACTACATTTGGTTAGACAATTATGTAAGGTAGTTTAAGAATTCTTGAACGTTTTACTATTTAAGCAAAATGCATAAGAAGAATGTCATTCAACATTTTTTGAAATTCTTTGAGACTAGACATCGAAAAGGGGAACATGATGGTGCAGGGGCATGTGTAAAAAGAGCCTTTAAAAGAGAGCAAACAAAGCACAAAGATGGTGCTAATTTGATCGATGCTGCAAATATTATGACTTGGTGTAATGAAAATATTTGTCACGAGTTAGATAAACATTTTCATGTATGAAAATTCTTTTGTTTAATAGAGGAACAACATAATATAATGTATGAAGATTGTATTACATTACCTAGTTCGACAAATTCAAGTTCATGGACTATTTATACAGGGATATGGCATGTTTTTGTTCCTCATGTATGGAATTTAATTGGAATGAATGTGAATCAAAATAATGGGTTGACTAATGCTATTGTAGACCCATATCACCTATAGAGAGTAACTATTCACTCCAATAATTGATAGATCATGAAATGGCATCATTAGTTGACTTTGACCACATCTTAGATCTTATGCAACTAGCTACAATTTATTCTTTAATTTAATATATAACCTTAGTTAGATATTAGTGATATTTTTATTTTTTCCTAGATGTGCTTACAATTTGATTATAATTTAAATGCAAGGCATGTTTTTACAGTCATTGCATTTGAGAACAATGATGAGGGAACAAACTACTACTTGTGTCATTGTGTAGAGACAAAAAAAATTAATCACAAATGTTATGGATGGAGAAGAGATAATTTATCCCACTAGATCTGTAGTGGTTACTATAACCTGATTTTATAGGTACTATCATAAAAAACATAAAATAATTATTGTTTGAGGACTTTTAAACACACATGGTGGTACTTCATTATTCAAACTTGGTTATTGATACAAATATTTAAATCATCAAATATCATGGAAAGACTCACAATAGAACTTTGTGGAAAGTGTGTGAATCTGACAATGAAGTGATTCTTAAAACACTTACAAATAGAGCTGAACTTGAAGGTACGTTAGATTAAATTAGTAAGTTTATCTAGTGTTTCAAATTAATATAGTAAAGTTATTTGATTTAATGTATTTTAATTTTCAACTAATTTATCATTATGTGTTTATTTATATTTAAAAATTTTATCGATAATTTAAATGTAGTTGGTGGTACTAGATGAGCTTTCAAATTCATGTGGTTAGTGTCATGAGTAGAGAATATTATCTTCTTGTAATGAAGAGAAGCCAAAAAATAATTCATATTAATTTCATCTACCTCAAGCAAATAATTTTTTACCTTCTCTCTATTTATCCTTTCAAGAAAACACAAAAATATTTTTATCTATGCTCTCTTAGAGGACTTATCTGTGTATGTGTAGGAGCTGACGGTTCATCTCTAACCCTCACAGTTTTCTTGCAACGTGCGAAAGAAGTTTGCTCATTTTGTACACTCAGGGATGAGTGAATTCTCTTAAGGTATGCCTATGATCAATTGTAACCTTCACTACTAGGGGATAACCAAGATTGAACAATGGTAACTATAACTTTAAAATGCCTATCCTGACATGTTTACATAAATGGTTTATCAATTGGGCTAACGCGTCAGAATATATGGCCCCCACTGACCAACTTTTAGCATGTTATAAGAGATTTAGCTATGAGAGAAACCTCATTGTTGCATCTCCTCCATATTGAGTTAGAAATAATCCTCTCAAGCTCTATTAAAGGACTCATCCATGAATGTGTAGGAGCTAATGGTTTATCTCTATCCCTCATGGTTCTCTTGCAATGCGTGATAGAAGTTTACTCATTTTGTACACTCGAGGACAAGTAGATTCTCTTAAGGGATGCCTATGATCAACAGAAACCTTCAATCCCAAGGGCCAAATAAGAATATAAAATGTTTTTCCAACCTAAATATTCCTATCTTGATGTGTCCACATAGATGAGTCACTGATTGGATTGATGAGTCAGAATATACAACCCACACTAATTAACTTTTGGCATGTTCTAAGAGATTTGGCTATGAGAGAAACCTCATTTTTGCATCTCCTCCATCTTAATTTAAAAAGAATCCTATTGGAATTTATTAGATGAGTCATCTGTGCACATGTTAGAGCTAATGGTTCATATCTATCCCTCATGGTTCTCCTACAATGAGTGACATAAGTTTGCTCATATTACACACTCAGGGTTAAGGGAGTTATCTTAAGGGATGCCTTTGATCAATTACAACCTTCACTCCTAGATGCCGATCAAGATTGGACAATGGTTTTTCTAGCTTAAAAATGTCCATCTTGATGTGTTCACATAGACAGTTCATCGATTGGGTTGATGAGTCATATATACTACCCTTATTGACCAACTTTTAGCATTTTCTAAGAGATTTAGCTATGAGAGAAACCTCATAACCACATCTCCTATATCTTAAATTAGAAAAAATCCTCTTATAATATATTATAAGACTCATGTATGCAAGTGTAAGAGAAAATAATTCATCTCTATCCCTCATGATTCTCCTGCAACACATGATAGAAGTTTGATCATTTTGCACACTCGAGGATAAGTGAATTCTCTTAAGGGATGCCTATGATCAACTATAACCTTTACTCCTAGGGGCTGACCAAGATTGAAAAATAGTTATTCTAGCCTAAAAGTACCCATCTTTAAATGTTTACATAGACGGTTCATCAATTGGGTTGAGTCAAAATATTTAACCCTTATTGGCCAACTTTTGACATGTTTTGAGAGATTTGGCTATGAGAGAAACCTCATTGCCCTACCTCTTCCATCTTGAGTTAGATAAAATACTCCTAAGATATATTAGAGTACTTATCCATGCATGTTTAATAGTGATGGTTCATATTTAGACCACCTGGTTCTCCTAAAATGTATGATGGAAGTTCACTCATTTTGCACACTTGGGGACAAGTGCATTCTCTTAAGGGATGCCTCTGATCAACTGTAACTTTTGCTCTCAGGGGATAAATGAGATTGAACAATGGTTTTTCTAGCCTAAAAATGCCCATCTTGATGTATTTACATAGATAGTTCATTGATTGGGTTGATGAGTTAGAATATATATCCCCCATTGACCAACTTTTGGCCCATTCTAAGAGATTTGGTCATGACAAAAACCTTGTTGTTTTGTATCATCATTATTGAGTTAGATAAAATCCTCCCATATTTTCTTAGAAGACTCATTCATGCACACGTAAGAGCTGATGGTTCATCTTTATCCCTCATAATTCTCATGCAATACATGATGGAAGTTTGCTCTTTTTGCACACTTAGGGATGAGTGCATTCTCTTAAGGTATGCCTCTGACCAACTACAAATTTCACTGTTGAGGTTCGACTAAGACTAGACAAAGGTTGTTATAGCTTAAAAACACCCATCTAGATGTGTTTTAATAGATGGTTTATCGATTGGGATGATGAGTCAAAATATATGGCCACTATTGACTTTGAGAGATCTAGTCACAATATAAACCTTGTTACTATGTCTCATCCATATAAATTTAGATAAAATAATCTTGGGATTTCTTATAGGACTCATATATGCATGAGTAGGAGCTGATGGTTTTTATGTATCCCTCACGGTTCTCATGTAATGCATGATGGAAGTTCAATCTTTTTTCACACTTAGGGACAAGTGTATTCTCTTAAGGGATGCCTCCAACCAACTATAAATTTCACTCTTGCGGCCAAAAAAATACTGAATAAATGTTTTTCTAGCTTAAAAAATTCTCCTCTGGATGTGTCCATGTACATGGTTCATCAATTGGGCTGATGAGTCAGAATATACAAACCCACTAACCAACTGTTGGCCTATTCTAAGAGATTTATCCATGAGAGAAACCTCACTATTGCATGTCATCCATATTTATTTAGATAAAATCCCTTGGGGATGTATTATAGGACTCATTCATGCACATGTAGGAGTTGATGGTTCATCTCTAGCCCTCACGGTTCTCGTACAATATGTGATGAAAGTTTGCTCTTTTTTCACACTCGAGGACCAGTGAATTTTCTTAAGGGATGCCTCTGATTTTCATCTCAAAGCTCGATCAAGATTATAAAAATGTTGTTCAATCTTAAAAATGTAAATCTAGATGTGTTCATGTAGATGATTCATCTATTGGGTTGATGAGTTAGAATATATGGCCCCTGTTGACCAGCTTTTGGCTTGTTTTGAGAGAAACCTCATTATTATGTCTCATCCATATCAAGTTAGATAAAATTCCCCTAATATTTATTAGAGGACTCATCCATGCATGTGTAGGAGCTAACATCTCTTCTTTATTCCTCACGATTCTCATGCAATGCATGATGGAAGTTAGCTCATTTTGCACACTCAGGGATGAATGAATTCTCATAAGGGATGCCTCCAATCAACTACAACCTTCACTAGTGAGGCCCAACTGAGACTATAAAAAGGTTGTTTTAGCCTAAAAAATTCCCATTTGGACATGTTTATATAGTTGGTTCATTGATTGGGTTGACGAGTCAGATTATACGGCTCCCATTGACCAAATTTTGGCCCATTTTGAGAGATTTGGATACGAGAGAAACTTATTTACCATATCTCATCCATCTTGAGTTAGATAAAATAATCTCAATATTTCTTAGAGGAATAATCTATACAGATGTAGGAGCTAAAAACTAATCTTTATCCCTCATGGTTCTCATGTAATGCACAGCTGAAGTTTACTTATTTTGCACACATAGGGATGAGTGAATTCGCTTAAGGGATGCCTCTGACCAACTAAAAATTTCACTCTCAAGGCTTGATGGAGTCTATAAAAAGGTTTTTATAGCCTAAAAATTCCCATCTAGATGTGTTCACATAGATAGTTCAATGATTGTGCTAATGAGTCAGATTATACGGCCCCCATTGACCAAATTTTGACCTATTCTAAAAGATTTGGCCATGAGAGAAGCCTCATTGATGCATCTCATCCATCTTGAGTTAGATAAAATACTCCTAGGTTTATTAGAGGAATCATATATGTACATTTAAGAGTTGATGTTTTGTCTATATCCCTCATAGTTCTCTTGTAATGCGCAATGAAAGTTTGATCTTTTTACACAATTAGGGATGAGTGAATTTTCTTAAGGAATGCCTCTGACCAACTACAAATTTCACTCTTGGGGCTTGATTGAGACCAGACAAAGGTTGTTCTATCATAAAAAACACTCATCCAAATGTGTCTACATAGATGGTTCATTGATTGGGATGATGAATCAAATTATACATCCCTCACTGACCAACTTTTGGCCTATTCTAAGAGATTTAATAGCAAGATAAACCTCATTATCATGTCTCATCCTTCTCAAGTTAGATAAAATCCTCTTGTTATTTCTAAGAGGACTCATCCATGCACATGTGGGAGATGGTGGATCATATTTATCCCTCACAGTTCTCATGTAATGCATGATCAAAGTTCACTTATTTTGCACACTTAGGGATGAGTGAATTCTCTTAAAAGATGCCTTCGAATTAACTACAACTTTCACTCCCAAGGCCTGATCAAGATTGAAAAAATGTTGTTATAGCCTAAAAATGTCCATCCAAATATGTCTATGTAGATGGTTCATCGATTGGACTGATGAGTCAGATTATACGACCCTTGATGACTAACTTTTGGCCCATTCTAAGAGATTTGGCTTCAAGAAAAACATCATTTCCATGTCTCATCCATATCAAGTTAGATAAATCCTCCAAGGATTTCTTATATGACTCATTATTTCACATTTAAGAGATGATGGTTCATCTCTATCCCTTATGGTTCTTATGTAATGTATGACAAAAATTTGCTCATTTTACACACTTAAGGATAAGTGAATTCTCTTAAGGGATGCCTTCAACCAAATGAAATTTTCACTCTTAAGGCTTAACCAAGATTAGACAAAGGTCATTATAGTTTAAAAATGCCTATTTGAATGTGTCCATGTAGATGGTTGGTCGATTGGGTTGATGAGTCAGATTATATGGCCCCTGCTAACCAATTTTTGGCCATTCTAAGATTTTGGCCATGAGAGAAACCTCATTTCTACATCTCATCCATATAAATTTAGATAAAATCCTCTTAGGCTTTCTTATAGGACTCATTCGTGTAATGTGAGAGCTAAAAAGTCATCTTTATCCCTCATGGTTCTCATAGAATGTGCAACCAAAGATACTCATTTTTTACACTTAGGGATGAGTGAATTATCTTAAGGGATGCCTCCAACCAACTATAACTTTCACTCCTAGGGTTTGATTTAGACTAGAAAAAGGTTTTTATAGCTTAAAAATTCCCATTTAGATGTGTTCACATAGATGATTCATCGATTGGGATGATGAGTGATATTATACAACCCCGTTAACCACTTTTGGCCTATTCTAAGAGAGACCTCATTACCACATCTCATCCATCTTGAGTTAGATAAAATCATCCTAAAATTTATTAGAGGACTTGTCCATATACATGTAGGAGCTGATGGCTAATCTCTATCCCTCATGGTTCTCATGCAATGCATGATCAAAGTTCACTCATTTTGCACACTCAGAACTGGGTGAATTCTCTTAAGGGATGCCTCCAACCAACTATAACTTTCACTCTTGGGGCCTGATCGAGATCAGAAAAATGGATTTCTAGCCTAAAAATTCTCATTTGAATGTGTCTGCATAGATGGTTCATTGATTGGGCTAATGAGTTAGATTATATGGCACCTACTAACAAACTTTTATCTTATTTTATGAGATTTGGTCATGAGAGAAACCTCATTGTTGCATCTTGTCCATCTCAAGTTAAATAAAATAATCTCAAGCTTTCTTAGAAGACTCATTTGTGCATGTATAGGATCTGATGAATAATCTCTATCCCTAATGATTCTTCTATAACGTGAAATAAAAGTTTGCTCATTTTACACACTTAAGGACAAGTGAATTATCTTAAGGGATGCCTCTGACCAACTACATATTTTGATCTTAGGGATCGATTGAGACCAAAAAAAGGTTATTATAGCTTAAAAAAGCCTATCTGGTCATGTTCACATAGATAATTTATTTATTGGACTAATGAGTTAGAATATATGACCCTCACTGACCAATTTTTGGCTCATTCTAAGAGATTAGGTTGTGAGAGAAACCTTGTTGCCACATCTCATCCATCTCAAGTTAGATAAAATCCTATTGAGATTTCTTAGTGGATTCATCCAAGCATGTGTATGCATCACCATGTGGAAAATTTCTAACACCTATGAAATTAGAGAGTCGAGAGAAATTGAGTTTCTTGGTGTGTGAAACTTCTCAGTCCCTCAAATCACAGATATGGGAATTTTGTTTTAAAGAGTGGATTTATCCATGAATTTCACTAATTTGATGTTGTAATAGTGTTAAAAAATCTACCGTGTGCTTGTAAACAAAGCATCTTGCAAAGCTTCTCCCAAATGATGAAAGTGAAAGGAATAATTTATGCGTTTTTTTGTAATACATGTACTAAACATTATAAAGCTAGAAAAGTGTGTGATTAAGCAATTAAAATAAAGTTAAATTTTAAATTCAATATTACTTTTTACTATATTAATGAGATATATAGAATGCTCATCAGGTATTGACAAAATTGTATCAAAAAAATTAGTGATATTCATTTCTCATAAGATGGTAAACATGCAAATTCAATCAA
Organism: Torreya grandis; assembly: GCA_037957365.1. NCBI lineage: Eukaryota > Viridiplantae > Streptophyta > Pinopsida > Cupressales > Taxaceae > Torreya > Torreya grandis. Next base: position 3,596,297 of record JARHVA010001307.1, read on the forward strand.
ATAAAGTTATATTATTCATTAAAATATTTTAAGAGATGAATAAACCATTTGATTACTATAGTTGGAGTTTTAATTATAAAATAGTAGTGTGTAGTGACTTCTCCAAAGAATGGATTAGGGGGAGAAAAACATGTATGTCAATCCTGTACATAATAGTGGAAAAAATACCAAGCAAATGTCTACACCATTGTAATTAAAGCATGATATGAGATGGATTATGATTCCTTGAATCATTTAAGAAATAACACATTTATAATTAGTAGACAACATGATATATCATCTAAGCCCTTGCATATGCTAGATATCATGCAACAAATAAATAATACTTGAATCCTTAAATGTTTTACCAAGGCCCTGTATAGGCTAGATCTCATGTAACAAATAAATAATAATTATGATGATGACATATCACCTAAGCTTGAAGACTTAAAATCCCACATGAGGCACAATAATGCAGACAACATGATATGTTATGCTTTTAATTAATCTTTTACTGACATACACAAGTGCAGCACTAGACCTCCTAACATTTATAATCAAGTACAATTTATAATATTTACATGTCCATGAAATTGATCCCAAGTCCACTTAAACATCAAAATTGCAAATTGATATGTAATTAAATTTAAATAAAATAAGTAAATAGTAAATATCACATGTAAATGTAAAATATACACAATGATTCAAAGCACCTAACTTTGAGAATAATGTGATTTTTTAAACCCCATATAAAGTAATAATGATCATTAACCAATAACATGTGTTAACATGAAATGATCAAAATAGAAAATACGCATGGGTAAAGGAATCATATTGTCGAATAGTATATATGTGATACATGCAAAGTTCAATGTCATAATTTAACACAAATAATATAAAATATACCAAGAAAAATAGTAGACCATAACATGTACATAGATAAAATATGCCATATAGGCATACAATGTGGGAAATATTGGCATAAAAAATCAATTGTGCCTATAGCTAGACCCCTATCACAACAACTAGCTCTCATACTCCTCATTGCCTCTAAATAAATTTCACTTTATTGACATAGACATAGAGGTAGGGGTGTTGGATGCCTCAATACAAGGAGATAATATCCTCTTAGCATGTGAGCCATCCATTATTTAATTGAAAATCGATGAAAATTGTCATGTCTACACAACATATGAAATATAAATGTTAATGCATTGAAATTATATATTGAAAATTTGATAAATTTTTCAAGAATGTAAAATTTTGTAAAATGACTCTACACTCAATGTATTCCATCCAAATAGTTATCTAGGGTTACAAGACCACATATACACCCACGATGGGGAATCCTATGGAGCATACATATATATAATTAGATCTAGATGTGTGTATAATTATGTAAATATGATATAAAATATCATTACTTAAAGCTAAAAAACAATTTTACTGTGTTTTCACTAGTCTCTATCCCTGAATCATGACCTACTATGGAGACAGTGGATTCTTTGATGTAGCAACATCATCAATAAAATATTATTCTCATCCATGAGGGGTTCCCATAGCATCCCTCATGATCTATAAAACCAATAAATGAATAATGTATGAATCTAATGAACATGATAAAAAAACTATGACTATAATATATATTAAAATATAGTTTTTTATTCAAATCACAATAAACATGTACATGAATAAGTATGTGATTTAAAAGTTTACAAACCTATGTATAGGGTACACCCATGCCAATTAAGGCGTTTAAAATAGAGTAAAGTCCTATTGAGGTACCCAAAATATCATCAATAATATATACAGACAACAAATAACAAGTTTAGTTAAATAAATTAGCCAATTAAGTAAACACATACTAGAAAATAAAATTAATATTATTTTACAAACATAAACAAACTATAATTAAAATTAAACCTATGTATCAAATATAGATGGTGAAGTGGATAACTCCTCTATAACAAGAGCCTAATGTATCCTAATAGGATTTGATGAAGCAACTACGTCTCACATAGTGTCTGGAATGCTAGTGTCATGCATTACTGAAGCATCTACATATGGAATATGCTCTAGCATGCTAGTGTTATGCAATGCTGAAGCATATAAAAATGGCATATGAGTTAGCATGCTAGTATACATAAATGTACTCTGTGTATGGTGCACTTGAATAAGAGGTCACATACATTTCCTCCCACATGAAGTGAAATGATACATACGAACTATAACATGAGTAGGAGGGACACTAGCACCTATACTAATACCACCAAAACCACCACTACTACTACTACTACTACTACCACTACCACTAATAATACTACCACCAACACCAACACTACCACTAACAACACCTGTACGCTGAGTATAAGTCTTAAAAGTATGCATACCATGCTTAATCATAACTTGTGTTAGAATAGTAATCACCTCAAGGGTGTCCATCTATATGTTATGATGTAGAATTTTAGGATTAGAAGCATGTGATATTATAATTATATTTATCTAATCTCGGTTATGCTGGTTTTGGTCTCACCTATCACCAGGTATATCAAATGAAGACCCACCTCCCCTACCTTGGGAGGCCTTCATGTCAAAATAATTTGGAATTTATTGCAACACAAACTCACAATACAATTTTCTCAAAAATATGATGGAACCTCATTATTATTGCATGGAGGCTCATCAAACACCATCCACCACCTATCCCAAAAGTTATTACTAATATCATCATGAACACACCAATCAATACTAATGTGTTTGCAATTAGTTGGTGGAGGTTGGTTGGTTCTAAGCTTAATAAATAAAGCACACATGGTTTCTTTTGTTATTTTTTCTTCACATCTTCATATGATAATTTTTTAGAATAAAATTGTTTCATAGCCTCTCTTCGATGCAACATTGCATCAAGTTATGAAGTCACATTTCCCACTTCATTAAAAATAGACTCTAATGTATTGACAAGTGAAATTTATGCACTACCATCTAAAGAGTGATGAAAACTATTAATGATTATTTATAATTTTTGATGTTTGTAATTGTATTGCTCATATAATTCAACTTCTTCTTGTGGAAAATAAAACTATTTGAGGTTTTATTTAACATTTTATTCATGAAATGGATCCATCAAACCTGTGTATTTAAATTTAAATAAAAATATAGTTTTTTAAAGGTAATGTAATAAATATAATGCAAACCTAAATTTAGAACCCTAATTGAATAAATAAATATAAATAATAATAAAAAAATTAAAATACAAAATTTAACATACCTAATCTATACTAATTTTAATGCTGAATCTCGTTGGTGGGATAAAACTCTAAAGCACATATGTCAATCTACAATTGGAAAATAATGAAAGATGAAAAAAACTAAAAGAACTCAACCATGGGTTTCCTTATTGAAAAAAAATGAGAAAATAAATAGGGAGTATGCCCTTTACAAAGGGAGAACACCCTTTACAAAAGGCATATGCCATTTGCTTTGTAAAGGGTGTACACCCTTTGTAAACTATAAAGGGCATATGCCATTTACAAAGGGTGAATACCATTTTAAAAGGGTGTATGCCCTTGAGGCTTAGGTAAAATCTTGAGCCTTGAAAATTTAAAAAAAAGGGCGTACATCCTTTTAAAAAAGGCATACACCCTTGTAAAAAAAACTCAAAGTTGGAGGATTGACATACCTTTTATCCCCCAACTTTATGCATGGAACTAGTGATATAGTTTTGGTAGACTAATATTGTACTAAAACATTCCTAGTATAGAGCCAAAATAAAAATAAAACCATGGGAAAGAGAGAGATAACCAAGAAGAGAAGAAAAATAGGAGGAAGGGGAAGCAAATAGGCAAGAAAAAAATAGAACAAAGAGAAACATAGAGAATCAACAAGAGGCATATGGACTTGAAAATTAAATTAAATTTAAAGGAAAATTTCAAAATCTAAGAAAACACAAGAAATACATTCCAAAAAGATCCTAATATGAATGATTGGTAAATAATCACATATATACACTAACACCTTAGCAATTAAATAGTTCAACACCAAACTCAGGTGTTTACATAATGCCCCACTCTGATGTGTGTGCCTACATACATGTCATAGTAAATTAACCATGTGGATAAAAATAAAATTAATTTGCCTCTCCACTTTTTGAGATTTATCAAAGTCAATATAGGAAAAATAATGATGTAAAATTCAAAATAAGAGAGATATCCCTTAATCTCCATAGTGGAGGGTTGGGAAGATTCTAGAAATATCATCAACACTCCTGTGCCTAGGATATGGAAATGCGTGTCCATAAAACACATGGAAAATTTATGAAAGTGAATATGTGTCTATATAAAATACATAATCAAGAAACTACTAAAATTATGTAAATATAGTAAGGATAATATTGAATACACTTGATTATGCCAAGAACTATGAAACTACCTCTACGAAATCCATATCTTGGAATCCAATTTATATATGAATATATACATGTATCATGATGAAACCAAGTGAATTATGTTGTTTACCAACATGTGATTGCTTCTATGTGAGGGAACAAGAGAGAATATGTTATGTACCACCATGCGATCGCTTCTGCATAAGGGAGTAAGAGATAAAATGTTATGTACTACAATGTGATTACTCCCATATAAGGCAGCAAGGAGAGAGTATGTTATGTATCTCCATGTGATTTATTATATATGAGAGAGTAAGGGAGTGTCTTGGAGACTTGGAGATAAAATAAATAGATCATATGCTTTATTTTGAGGTGTGGGTTGAGCCTATGAATCACATATTTTAAAAGAAATGGATTATATGCACCATGTATAAGTTAGAATAATAAAACACAAATTTATAATAATATTTAGATATTATTATGAAATCATATATATAATAAGTGATTTGGAGCATATAAGTCTAAATCTCATATACATACATATATACATATATATACATAAGTACACACACATACACACACATATATGAATATATATACATAAACACACATATATAGACACACACACACATATATCGATATACACACACACACACACATATATACATATATACACACACACACATACACATACACATATATATACACACACATGTATGTATGTGTCCATACATACATATACATATATGTACTTATATATTTACATATAAACACACACACAAGTGTAACATGTTCTAAAGTGATCAATATTTTAAAAAATATATGAGAAATCTAAGCACAAGAGTAACAAATTTCCCCCATATGGGAAAGGTGTGGTCCATGTGATCATAGGAGTAACATGTACCTTTATGAGAAATATATAATCAATGAAACATTAGGTTAAGATATGCCTTTGAGTGGGTATGATATGATCATTGTAAAGGGACAACCAAAGGACATTACCAAAACTAGATGCATTATATAGGCAATGGCAATGTATGCAAGGACATAGGAATATCAACATGATATGAATTATGGTGAACAAGAGACTCAAATAAACATGTCAATATAAAACAAAGTGAAATCTAATGAAATAAATTAGAAAAATCAAACACAAGTATGCAAAATAAATATTAAATAAATTTACACTAGGATAAAATTAATGATAAATAAATGGAAAATAATAAAGGAACAACTCGAGGTGTAAAAATAAATATGTGAAAATCATTGAATAAAAACAATAAAGAATTAGAACATATCAAATAAATAAATGTCAAAGTTCAAGTAAAAAACTTTGTAGGGGAATAATACTCATTGGATTATTAAAATATGTATATAACTAGTAGATATGACATTGAATCAAATTTCTATGTGATAGTAAAGGGGTCCAATAAATTAGGATTAAAATTGCCTTTTCATTCCTTATCTGCATTTTTATTTGTTTGATTTTTTTAATACCTTATTATCCACATTTAATTCTTTCAATCAAATCTTTTTGTTAAAATATTTTTTGAAATGATTTTGATAAAATTTAAGGTGTTTAATAGCATGAATATGCATCTCATCCAACATTTGCAACAAAGGTAACAGTTTTTCTTTATATTTTCCTCATTAATAATACCTTTTAGTGACATTATAAGTGAAAAAAAACTCAATATCTAAGGGAAATACTACTTCTAGACCATATATTAGGGAATAGGGGGTTTATCTCATGGTTGTTATTACACTCATTATACAAGCCCATAAAGTGTAATGTATCTAGTTATTCTAGTCCTCATTTTTTTTCAATGTCTTGGATAAAATATAAAAAATATTTTTATTATTTGTTTTAACTTGACTATTTCTTTGTGGATAATAATGAGTTGAAAATGTATATTTGATTCTATATTTTGTGAAAAACTTCTTAATCATATTATTCTTAAAAGATGAGTCATTATTTGTTATAATTTAAGTTGGCAGGAAACCTCTATAAATAATATCTTGAAAAATTTATAAATATCTTCACATGTGGTGGATTTTTATCATGTAGCTTCAACTCATATAGTAAAATATTATGTTGTTATGATAATAAACTTGATTCCTTGTGAGGATGGTGGATTATTATTACCAAATAAGTCACATATCCATATGGAAAATGGCATGGTGACACAATTTATTATAATTATTAATATGATGCATTGTGATTTTACTATGTCTTTGACTTTATTCACATATTTTTACATATTCATGGCACTCTAGCTCTATTTTATTCTAATAATAGTCATCTATAAAAACATTATATGATATGGATTTTCCACTAAAATATAAACCACACTTACTATCACATATCTTTTATAATGCCAATTTAGTTTCTTTATGCACAAGGCATCTAAGAGATTACCCATCAAAGGATCTCTTGAAAATGCCATCTCCAATTGTAACATATCTAATGACATCTCTTCATAACTTTATTTGATCTTTTATTTGAAAGTGAGGATGAATAAATTATTTTGATAGATAATTAAATAGATATACATACCACTATGATTTATCTAAACCACTTTATAATGTAAATACATCTAAGACATCTAAATCTCACTCAATCTAAAGAAGTGTGACTTTACAATGCCATTTAGAACTAAAATTGGGAACATTAAATTAAATAATGGGATGCTTGTTGATCTTTACAAGATTGTACTTATTCTACAATTATAAGCCCCAATCACTCAAATCTATGTGCATGCTTTTCTAGGCCATGTTAGATACTATGAAAAGTTCATCTCGTACTACACAAATATTGTAGGTCTCATAGAGTAAATTTTCATAAGGATGGACCCTTCATCTTGATGGAGAAAAAAATATAGACATTTTCCACACTGAAAGAGAAGCTATAAAGTGTGCCAATACTACAATTCCTTAACTAGAAGACACCTTTATAGATGCATATGGGATGAAAATTGCCACTATCCTTACACAACTAGAGGAATCCAAGACTAACCATCCAATCTAATTTTCAAGCATTAATATTTCCTAAAATAAGTATAATTACACCAACACTAAGCAAGATGTGTTGGCCATGGTATACACACTCAAAAAAAATTCACAATAGTTTCTCTCCACTCCATTCATTTTTTTCATGGAACATAAAGTGCTAGATTATATTTTCAATAAGTTGATCTTACATAGTCAGATTTGTAGATGGATAGTATTGTTATAAGAATTCAAATTTTTGGATGTTGTCAAACTTGGAAATAAATTTTCATAGATAAACACAGGTGAGAGTGTGAAGAATATAATAGATGACATGCTAGATGCACAACTCTATAGGATCCAATGGGTTCCTAAAGACTTATTCAACATTGAAAATTTTCTTAGTTTAGGGGTCACACCATATGATTAGAAGATCAAGGACAAGAAGAATTTGGTAGTGAACATGGCACCATATCAACTAACCAATGTATATTTATAAAAAATTAGGTGGGATGAGGTGTTGCATTGATATGTTATGAATCATAAACAAAAATATGTATTGCATATAGGTAATGAGAAAACCACAAGTAGTTACTATGTTAGTAAAGCAACCAAACATAAAATATTACTCTTTAGGCTATTGTGGTCAATTATCTAAAAATATGCCAAAGACTTCATGCATAAATGTGACATCTAACAATGAATTTAGAATCTAGATAGGAGATATGAGATGCCTCTAATCCCAAACATCATACAAGAGCCTTTTTAGAAGTGGGATATATAATTCATTAGACCTATTTATCCCATCATGTGTTATATTAGTGTGTATTATATTATTATGACAATGAATTATTTAAGAATATGAGTAGAAGAAACACCCACAAAGGAATGCACCATAACTATGGTTGGATGGGTTTTGTGGGAAAACATCATCAATAGGTATGGATGCCCACTTACTCTCACCAGTGATCAAGGTATTCAATTTATGTCTGAAACAATGAAAATATTGTTGAATGAGTTTATGGTGGTGGACTAAATAAATAATCCCTACCACCCAAAAGCCAATGGGATGGTATACTATTTTAATACAATATTGGGCATAAATATAATTTTTTTATGATGTACACCATAAATATTGGGATTATTGAGTCTCAATAGTTTTATAGGCATGTAAGACAACCTACCACAACTCCATTTCACCAAGTTTTTGGTAAAAAATAAGTTTTTTATTAGAATTTATGGTACATTCCCTATGAATTTCACATACTAGGAATATTAGATGACAAAGAATCACTAAATGCATGTCTAGAGGAGATGATAAAATTAAATGAAAATAAGATCTTGGAAAAATGGAGCCTAGGGATAAAGAAGTCAAGGAAGAAGGTGTGTCATAATGAGTACATTAATGGTGACATTTTTTAGAAGGAAACACACATCCTCCTATACAACTCAACAAATGTCAAACACCCTCAAAATTTCACATTATGTCATTCATGATATAATGGAAATGGATGTGTGTAAGTTGTACACTTTGGATGAATAAATGCTACCAAGATATTTAAATAAGAATAAGCGCAAACATTTAGATTTTTATAACTAATAAATTACTAAAAATAATGGAATAAAAATGTAACACAAATATATTTCCTTTCAAATCATTTATTTTTTCACCTTATTTTGTAGTTATTAAAGACTCATTTTGTATAATTATCATGGTGTATAACCTTTTTTGCACATGTAAGTAGTATAAACTGATCTGATCTTGTATTGTGTTCATCATATTTTTTCCAAATTTTTATGGTAAAGTTGAAATTGGAAAGGTTATGCACAATTTTTTTCCAAATTTTTATGGTAAAATTAAAATTGGAAAAGTTATGCACATCGGTGCATTAGTGCATTGGTTTATATTTTTAAACAAAGTTTAAGCATAATTAATTAAGAGGGGAATATATGGAAAAGGTTTAGGAGATGGAGGACCATGCACATTATTAATGTGGGGATGGATGGAAAAGAGGCATATAATAGACACTGGAGGATGGGCATGAAGGTGTGAACAAATTGAGTCACACATGGAGCCCATTAACACATGAAATAATAGGAAGGCATAGGTCATGCCAAGAATAAAAATCAAATGGATGTCACTAGATGGGAAAGGATTTTAAGTTAATGAAGGAGATACAGAGGAAATAACTAGGGAAGCTAAAATTGACGAGCATGTGTAAATTTCCCTTTAGATCCCTTCATGTTTGAACCACATGGTAGTAGAGCACAAAATTCATCATTCAATAAAATAGGCTACATGAGTTTTTAAGATAAAATTTTAGAGATTGAGTGTGTTTTAGACAAAAAAATTTGGTAGAGAACACAAAGGAACACAATGGGAAATAACTTTTAGGCCACAGGAAGGAGAAATTAATGATGTTTATAAATAATTTTTGGGATTGTGCAAACATGCATATAATCAATGTAAATAAATTTGAGTATAATTTTTTTGATTTTATTTATAAATAATTGATATAAAGTGTGAATATATCCAACTTTGAGGGATAATTATTTTGGTGTGGTAAATATTAATCAATATATATAACACTTTTATGGTGGCCCATAAAAGTACATCACCTAAACATATCCTTGGGTCATCAACAATAATTCAATAGTCAAAATGGACTAGTGGTTTAATAACCTAATTGCAACAATTGGAGGAGAATGGAGAATCTCCAAGGGGATACTTAAACTATATGGAGATTAATCTATATTTTTATTAATGAAAGATTATTCACTCATGAAAGTGAAATTTTCAAGTGGAGGTAAATCTACATGGAATAAATTATCCTTTGGAATTTTTAGAAAAATATGTAGAGCGTGAATTATATAGAGTAATAAATGAGAAGAATGAAAATATTAAGGATTAAAAAGTGGATGAAAGATATATTTGTGTTGAAGATTATGCCCAATTATTCAACCAAAGACACAACAAATGATGATGAGGAATCTGATAATGAGTTGATTATAATCAAACCATAATTTTTGGAAATAGCCAATAAGGAGAATTTAGAGATAGCATATGCACTAAAACCTTTAAAAAATAGAAGAAATTAAAAGTACACAAGGTATCATTTGAACCAAAAGGGTTGGTAGACAAGGTGAACATTATAGAGACTAGGAAGTATGATGATGACATGGAGCTAGAAGTTTTACAAAGAATCTCTCAAAGTCAATAAAAGTAATAAATCACACTCTAAACCTTATTCAAAGCATAATCAACACAATTTGGATACATCTAGTGGGACTATTAGTAGAGATCAAGGCACATCATGTATGCATGAGATATGATGACCTAAAACTATAATCTTTCTCTTAATAGAATCAGAATTGAATAAGGTCAATTAAATAGATCCTACGTGTACTTAGACAAGGGGGAAAGGAACAATGGTATCTATAGATCTAGTAGAGGTATCCTAAAAATCAAATGTCAAGAAGAAAGGCTTAAAAATACTAAACCTATGACACAAGGATATATATCTCACTAGACCTCAATAATGGTAAATTATTGTAACTATGGTTGTAAAGATGTAAGTAAAGTAAATGATAATAAACAAGTAAAATTAAAGAAAATGATAGGCAAGTGATTGTAAATAAGGAAAGGTGAAATGGTAAACCAAATGGTGGTATATTTAATTTAAAGTGATTAATGACAAGCCTAAGTAACCACATATTTACCAACTTATTCATTTTAAGGAAGAGCCTAATCAAGGATACACACATACATCCATAAATCAATAAAAAAATATCTAATATAATAAGTAAAGGAAAGTGTGTAGGGATAAAAATGATTACCTTTGGATGTACCCATTGATGCTTTAATATCCTTGACAATAATAACTAAACCACCAATTAAACTTGATGCAGTTGATCAATGTTTGTGCACAACCTTATCGATAAATGATAAGACAAGGAAACAAATTGGTGTATGTAATGGGATAGGATTAACCTGAAACTACCCTATATCAAAATATTAAAAATAAAAGAAGTTAAACAAAAGAGATCCTAATGATAATTAATGATTCAAGATGTGACCAATGGATCCATAAACCTAGCAAGAGGATCACCTACAAAACCAATGACATAAGAAAGGTTTTTAGGCCTTTAGGCCTCTAACATAATGAAGTATCTCTAATTAGGTCTCTATTATAAGTAGTATACTATTGAAAACACGTAATGTAAGTAAAGAGGAAGTGTTATAAATATCAAAATGGGTAAAGAGCCTTGGAAAGAAAATGGGGGCCTAGGCTACCTAAAATGGATAGATGGTAAGTTCACGTAATCCTATAACCGCACTAAGTATAAGTGTATAGAGAGCTTAAAAAAGGACACAAATTTAGTCACTAAGTAATTAATAAAATTATATCTACCAAATGAAATAAATGAAAGAGCTAGGGTTAGAATATACTTACCTTGAAGAGGACTCGATGATACTTAATCTTCACCTTAGCCAATGGTGTTTTGCAAGACATTGTTGTGGTTATGAATTCATTAAAGGTTGAATAAAGTTGTAGGATAAATATATCCCTCTTAATTAATTTATAATAATCCATAAGACAAGCTTCCTTCAAGATAAGAGTATAAGTAATAACTCCTCCAAATGTAAATTAGGGTAAAACTATGAGTAATAGTATAACATAATGAATGTATATCATATTGGAATGAAATAGTAACTTATATTTATAGTGATTAGTATCCCTAACCCATCCCAAAAATTAATATAATGCCATCAGACTACCATGATGTAGTTTAAATTGGGCCAACCGACCTTGAACTACATTAGCTTGGCTAAAGTAGTTGCTAAGATCAAGCTGACATGTTTGGAACTACATCAACTTGGTTGATGTTGTTTGGAAGGGAAAAGTGCCAAAATAAATACATCAAATTGGGATAATATAGTAGGAAATATGGGTACTGATATAAATATAGGAGGAATTATGGAAGGAGGTAAGTAGGGAGTCAAGTCTGAGTAAACTAGAATGGGTATATGAATGACATGTAGATAACAACATCTCTTGGAAAATACTAAAGGCTTGCCCACCCATTTCTTGGGGCCCCCTTAAATGCATGCACTTATGAAGATTAAAGATAGATATGTTTCTACAAGAAAAAGTGTCATTAAAATGATAAAAGTGAAAAATATTATGTATATACATATGCTCCAATTAAAGCTAATAACATGTCATGATAGTATAGCATGGGACGTGCTTTGGGAAATAATATATGTAACATAATAAATAAGCTAAATGAATTCAATAAAAAGTGGAAAGTAAATGAATTTAAATAAAATTTAAATGCATGCCTTCATTTACCTTGTTGTGAAGATAAGCTATGTGTGTAGTAGGTGATAATAGTCCCCTGACGTGTAGAACAAGATGCAAACCTAAAAAATAAGGTAAAATTCCAATTTTTTTAAAAAATAGTTGGTTAGCACCTAAAAATTATCCAGCTCATCAAGATTCTAAGGATTCTTTTGGTTTGTAAAAAGGATGTATAAAAATAAATATATGGGAAAAATATGGAATCTCTTAGTAAATAAATGAAGGATGGATATTTTGAATATGTTACCATAAAAGGGAAAAAATCCATTCATTTCCACATTTTCTATTTTCAAAATCCAAAGATCTATGTATCCAAATCTAGTTATTTAAGAGGTTTTGTAGGTAAGGAGACTAAAATTCAAGTGCATATATCATAGTGATGATTGAAGCCATATAGGTACTAGGCACATTAATTATTTATTTTTATCCTGTTGGATTAAAATGAATTATATTAGGAACAATAGGTGGCAAGGAAAATTCATGTAATGAAAATTTCTCGAATAAGCATTGGATTAGATAAAAACATAGGATGGGTAATAGGTATGTGATAGAAAGTCAAAATCTAGACCAAAGACATTTATTAGGGGTAAGGAAAAATCATTGTGATGGATGAACTATATTGGCATTGTTGATACAATTTGGAAGTAGGGGAAAATTATCTTAGATGAATTGTATGATATGGCCTATGTAGTTAGCCAATATGTTGGATGATGTCATCTAACATAGACTCTATAGTAGGAAAAGATCCAATATGGTTGATGTTATCTGGAATGTTTGATGGCACTAAAAAAATAACTTACCTGATGTAGTTCAATCGATGGATGATGGCTTAGAAAGTGAAGCTAAGCATGGCCAATGGATTATGAAGTAGTCGATGTATTAGATTACAAGGCTAGTCAATATAATATAGTGTGGTTGATATATTAAAAAAGATAAATATGGTGGATGTTGTATGTTACATGGTCGATGTAGTATGAAGTGAGAAGAAATTGTGAAATTATCTATTTTATGCATTTATAATTTTTTATTACATATCTTGGATAAATTTTTGATTTGTGCTTTGTTGTTTATAATTTTACATAGATGATAAGGATGTGGAAGATATTAGATGAGATATGATTACCTATTTTGCTAGATAGGCTATTGGTAGTGGATCAGGCCTAATTGACTATTCTTAGATTCAGTAGAATCATGGAGATGCATTGGATTCCTATAAGTGTAGAGCTAGTATCCATGTTATTAGGAGCATGGGATCATTTGATGGACACCTTATAATGGGTGGTGGATGGGGACATAATAGAGGTGGGCATAAATTTAGAGGAAGTCCATACAAATTTAGGATTTCCAATCATGAGAACACCAGTGTTTTGTAATACCTTGGATATGGCTTATGAAAGGAGATCCCTAGTGTTATGGGCTATATGCTTGAAGATATATGATCATAAAGAGTTGGTCATACAAATATTTTATGTATATATCAACTATTTTGGATATTCAGAAGGCTATGATTGGATTCATGATGTATCATGTGATCTATTATAAGTCTAATGGGGTTGTGCTCTTGTATATTATAGACTTGTGTCACTCAATACTGAACATGACACATTATACAATTAAGGATCTATGATTTAGGTGTATTTAGTGAATGATTTTTATGAGATTTTTACAAGAGGATAGCAGATGATGGGGCTTATTTTTATTTTTGAGAGATAGATTTATGATTAGTTTTCACTGTATAGGTTGGTAGGGTTACCCCATGTCATGGATGACACCCTATTGTAGGTGAAAACATGGGAACAAGATCATATGATGTGGAGTTTTCCACACACATTAAATTTAGATCTTGTGGTGATGTTAGATTATTTAGAAAGCATAGTAGGGTACAAGGTATGCATGGTTATCATGACCAATCAATATACAAACATATTAATGATAGAGGATCATAAGACACTACTTATGGTGGGTAAAACCTCATTCATGTGTTTGTGTACTAGGGTAGTTTGGTTTGGAACATCTAACCACTTAATTAGTTGTACCAAGATTTTAGGCCCTTCATGTGAGGGAATGACAAGGTATAGGAGGTAGATGAGTACCTATTAAGGTGCCCATGGTGTGGCCTCATCATCCTAGGGTGGTTAGGCATCAAAATATGACAATGGGGAGTATATGCACTAGGATGAGGACTAGTGGTGGTGGCCTAATAACAAATGTTTTCATAATAGGTGAATCACACTACAAAACCAACATCAAGTTGGATGATAGTATGATGGGTACACTACAAGTCATAATAATCTTGACCCATCCAATTAGGGTAGTATATAGGTTTCTTTCCACCTTAGAGCTATGTAATCCAACATGTGATAAATTGATAGATAGATGAAACCACTATGGTTAAGTAGATATATTATTTTTATCTTTGTCATTTCTTAAAATTATAGATGTACATGCTAGATGGTAGTGATAGATGTAAGTTTATGGTTTTAGATATATATGTGAGATTTTATGTCATTTGGGTTTATGTTTTACATATGCTTCAGTTGAGGATTCATAGTGGAGGTTACCCAATATGAGATTTTGGATTCCATGTTCTCTCTTATTAAAACTACAATGATGCTATATCATGTGGTAACATTAGCCAAAACATATGCTAGATGGTTTTAATGGTTGAGGAGGCCACTTGAGAGCTAGATCAATAAAGGAAGGCCTTAAGGGTTAATGCATTTCCACTTAGGGTTAGATCAAGAGATATAGTGGCATGGTGAGAGCTAACTGAGGAGAGGGTGAAACATGTGGATATATTATAGGCATAGCTGGCCCATATATAAGGGTAGGTCAAGGGTCTATAGTCACAGACACAAAATTTATAGTAGAGTTAGTAGAGGGGACCATCTACGTAGGATTTTATTACTAGTGTAACATGTCCCCCAATTAATGGACATGGTGGACCAAAACCTTAGAGTTGGTTTTGACTATGTTATATCATTTTATATTGTGATGTATAAAATGATGAGCCAAACACACACACACACACACACACACACACACACACACACACACACACACACACACACACACACACACACACACACACAGACACACACAGACACACACACACACACACACACACACACACACACACACACACACACACACACACACACACACACGTTTTTCATGACTCATTATGTGTTTTTTATGGATGTATTTTAATTATAACATATGTTGAGTATTTATTTCTTATACTATATTTAAATGTCACCCAAGTGGACCACACACTCCTTATTTCCATCATATTATTCCCACTATTCCCTTTGATGGATATCACTTATAGTTGATCACATATTTAATCACATCCAATTTTATGAGTTATAATGTAATACCTTGGATAAGACAAGGCCTTCCTCACAAGCACCATTCCATTACTTTTTTTCACATCATCCTCTTTTCATCCTTGTCATGTCATTAGGTAGTCTTACATTCCTATATTATATTCTAACATAAGCACTAAGTATGTGTTGTAGTTTATTACAAATTATTATGCTTTTCATTTCACCCATGCTTGGGTCCTTTCTATTTTTATATCTTTGTTTTAGTATTTTCATTCACTAATATTTAATTTACTTACATATTTTTTTTTGAGTATTCTTCATCCATTGATATTTCAATCACTCACATGTATTTTTTTGAGTCTTTTCATTAATTGATATTTCATTTACTCACATGTATTTGTTTGAGTTTTTGATTCAGTAAAATATCATTTCATTACAATGTTTTATATATCCCATATTTTTGGTGGTGTGTTTTACATTTATCATTCATTTTATCATCTTTACATCTCTTTTGTCTATCAAAACTTCATTTAATTATTTATGATTTTAAGTTATCTTTCATCTTATGTTTGTTTCCATTTTTTTTGGTCCATGCATTTGCTCAAATTTATTAGAAAATAATAAAAAATACATCATACATCATCAAATTTTCCAATTAAGAATTGTTGACATCAAGGACCTAGGACATTCTTACTAGTGATCGTGAAGTTTGGGTTAACTAGTGAAGTACATAGATCATTCCATGAAGTCTATATGCATGAAAATTAAAATAGTCATACCTTCCCAAAACATGTTCCCCATTCCTTAGGACTCCTTATAGATCTATCAATTTACTGAGAAGATTATGTACTTATGTGAGAAATTAGGTGGCATGAATAAGTATGATATTATGAGACTTCTTACCCTAGTCTACTAGCATACCACACCCTAATGGACCTCAACATTATCATGAGGCCAAATATGGAGTTTGAGATCTGATTAAAATAGGAAATGTGCCAAATAAATATCATGTCTTTTGGTGTGAGATTAACTTTAAGATATAGCTTGCTTTTTATTATAATATGGATTTTAATTCTTTTGGATTTTTATATTCCTCCTCCATACAGATTTAGAAAACCAAACATGATAAAAATAGGTCACTAACACAAGATATCTTATGATTAGAAACTATATATAAGGACATAAAGACCATGGTGTTGAAAGACTCTTAGAATTTCCCACAAGCGGGTGTGAAATCTCAAAACTAAATTATGTGTTCCTCAATCAAAAGTAAGTAGGGGATAAATGGGGATTGTAAGAGATCTATCAATGTAATAAGTGGTAAAATGTAGTTTATGCTCATCGTTGATCACAAGGAGGTAAAGTAGTGATATGAAAAGGACTAGGGCCATATTATGATAATAATGTCACTAGGAAGTTTTTGACCTACAAAGGATTTAACACAATCATCAATGAAAGGAGTATTCATCCCAAAAGAGGGGAATATAAATGGACAACTAGGGAATCACAAGGAATGAGAAAATAAACTGTGAAGAACAAGTACTAAAGAAACATAATGGAAATCATTTTATAAAAAATATGAATAAATGTAAAGTGAATTTGAAAAATAAAGTCATAAACTGAAAGAGGACCATGATGTTAAAAATATGTCTTTCACAAGGCATTACAAATGCTATAATATAATTTCAAATGTAAAATATAGGTTATATGATAATGTGAATAAGAAGATGATATGACACACATATTCTCTCACAAATGTTGATATATGTCTCTACATACATCATCAATAACATCATATAAGTCTTGATATATCTAGATTATAGCTTTGACAATAGTCTCATATATCTTTAAAAAGAGTTATGAAAGGACTTCCTAGCTTATGAGCTTTATGGAAAAAGTAGGTGGAATAGAAGAAGAAGGTAGTGGTGCATCATGTGAATGATAATAAATGTGAAGTATTTTTAAGGTCTTAGGGTGGATATTCTCTGATGTGTTAGAAAGATCCAATCAAGAAGAAAGTTGCTTATTATTCTAAGAATGACCCTAAGAGCACTCCTAAAAAGGTTAAGGTGTAGGCCTCAAGAAATCACAGAAGTGTTATTGGACTGTTCAATATCTATCAGATGTGTAGTGCACTGATGCCAAAGACAATAGACCTCCCCATGTTTATGGATGTATTTTAGAGATGTTTTTAGAGTTGGTAGGTTTTTATAATTGAAGGGTTGTGTTACTTTAGGATGAAGTGCATCGAGATAGTGTTGAAGATATTGGTAGTGAGTCAAAGTATGTATAGTCTATCATGAAAGAAATAGGTGCATCTAGAATTATTTGACTATGGTAGCTGACTATCAATGATAGGAACCAAGGATTTTAGTTATTGTTATCTTTTGAATATCTGATATGCCTAAAAATCTTTGGTCTAATGACTAATTATCATGTGAAACTCACAATACAATTTATTTTATCATTATCTAGGTGACAAGTCATGGCGGGGCATGCCTAGGACTTCATCAAATATATAATCATTATCAAAACATCTAAGAGTAGGCTCATTAATATGTGATCTAGCTACATCTTTAAGATACTACCTCTATGCTTTTTGGAGTAATGTGGTTGACATCTCAGGAGTAAAAATGCTTGAGTGGTCAAAAAATTTAGTGAATTGATATGGTCCTGTCATGGTATTATCAAGGAGTATACTCTGAATAGGATTAGAAGTAACTAAGGCAGAGTGATAATAAGTTAGTACATAATTTATCTTAGACCTATGAACATCAACCAAATAAGGAATAATTTTAGGTGAAAGAGAATAAGAAGGAACTATATCAACTAAATGAATCCTTTGTGCAAGTAGAATAGAGTCAAAATATTGATGTAAGGAAGATTTATAGTGAATTATTTACACATTTTTAACTTGGGCATATCCAAATAAGAAAGGATCATCTAGTGAATATCCATTGTCATAATTAGATGTATGAAGATACATATGAATATCATCGACCACTTGAGTGCTAGTGGAAGAGTGGGGAACTATTATTTAGGGATGACTATAGAGTTTAAAAATCACTGAATCGGCTTCTTATGAAAATGAGCTTACAAAGGAGGAGTGATTAAGCTATAATTTAATAAAGAAAGTACAAGGTTTTGATATTTAGATTTATCTCATCAAGTTCATCATTATTAGAATCTAAGAGGTTAGGTGATATGTTACCCACAATTTTGGGGTGTATATTATAGCCTCAATCAGAGTTAATGGGGTAATTAAAGCATTGAGATTCATGAAATATGATTGTAGGCAAAGGTTAAAGGGTAGGTATTTTTAAAATACCACATTCTTAGATTTGTTCAAAACTCCAAGGGTTGGTATCATCTTGAATCTTATAGATAGCACCATTGTGGGGAAATTTGACATATTGACATGCAAAAGAAGTGATTGCTCTCATGAAATGAGTCCAAATCCAACCAAATAATTGGTTATATGATAGTGGAAAGTTAAAAATCATGACCTTAACTCTAACTATAACAAGAAGGACTATGATAGCAATCCAAATACAACCAAGAGGAGACATTTGTATTTTATCATAGCCTTAGCATATACTTCGGGTAGATTTAAGGTTACATTAGGAGTATCCAAGATTTTTGATGAAGTTGAGAGAGGTGATATAGGTATTGAAACCTTCATCAATTAAGGCACATTTGAATTAAATGTCAATGATTTGGACACTAATGAATAAATTAGGGTCATCCACATGAAGTAATATTTCATCAGGGATCATGAAAGTGATAGTAAATTTAAGTAAGGGAGAAGCATCCAAAGTTTCATCAATTTGAATGGATGTTTTATCATATTATTGAAGGATAGTATCCTTAGATCTAGCTAAAGTAGCTCATATACCCATAGGTGGAGGTTGAGGGATATTCATTTCAAATAAAAGTTACATTAATCAATTACAATGGTGTGAGGAAGTCTTCATGAGCTCTAGGAATGGGATTTGAGATGGGATTCTAAAAATTTATTGAATGGGGTCCCACTCATAAAATACTAAGGGAGTTGAACTGAGTTGAGAAAAAAGGGTGTAGTGCTGAATTATATTAGCGAAAGGAGGGGATAAAGTGCAATTAAATTGATTATGAAGAGAACTATGTTGTCTTAGTCTAACCAATGTAGTTTGATTAGAGAGAATAGTCGACATCGAGATGGTCGATGTAATTTTTTGCATAGAATTTTTTAAAGTTGACTGCATTGAGTTGGTTGATGTAGTAACCTAGAAAAAATAATAGTATTGAATTATATTGATTTGGTCTATGTATTAGTGACAAGACTAATAGTATGGATGTATTACTTCAAGCTAGTTGATGTAGTCTATTTTGATCTTGGAGTAACTGACTGTATTAGGTTAGTCAATGCAAAAAAAATAGAGGGATAAAAACTAATATATGGTATTAGGGTGGATGATATAATTATAAGGAGGAAAAAAATGATTTATCTAGTTGTTTGATATAGTTGGGATAGTTCTTATGCAAAGTGACTACATCATGTTGGTTGATGTAGTCATAAGAGTTGGTTTGGTAATGATTTCCATATACTCAAAATATACAAAAAGAGATGGGTATGTATCCTAAATGGTTTGTGAGTGAGGTAGGAAATATGAGTAGAATATGGACAAGGATCAATTTAAAATTACACACATCTCATTTTGTTCATGTTAACCAAGTTTTCTTTGTTGGGGGAAGAGTGAGGATTAACCATGGTTTCTAAAACATTAGAACTAGTGGGTTGAGTGGTATTGGATTTATGGTGTTGGGTATGATTAGATAGTGGGTAATGATAGATGAAAATATAAACATTATCTTGATTTATAACTTCATGTTTAACCTTGGAATCATGGGCTTTAACTACCTTTTCATAGTCTTGTTGATGTTCGCAGATACTAGTGTCATGATCAAAGTTAGACCAAGAATAAACTCAAGAGAAAAGTTACTAAGTTTCCTACATGTTTCATGGGAGCATCCCTAAATAGCGTGATCCCAACAATTTTTATCCCAATTTTTTTTGGATCATAAAAGTGTTTGGTAGGGTGTGAAGGTTAGAGTTATTGAGATAAGGGTTTAGGAATTTGTTTTTGAATTTCATCTTGGGAAATGGGCTTATGAATGTCAATAGTGTTCACATAAGCTGATGAAGAGGGAAGGGAATGGAATGGAATTCTTGTGATAGGTTGGGAAAGGGTCACTTTATTTTATCCATTAGGAAGAATAACTTAGATGGTATGCATGGAATGATATGTGTCTATAACACCATCATTGATATCATGTTTACTTTTAGGTTTTATAAGCATGAAATTTTCTAATGTAGAATTAGAAGGCTCAAATCATATTATGAGGAAATCTTGGTTTTTGGATTAATCAAGGGATTCTTACAAATTTTTTGGATAAATATTTCTAAATCTATAATTTAGTTTAGGATGAAGAGCACTGGTAAAAAATGGAAGATATTGTCTTTTGAGATGTTATGTTCAGCCTTGTTAGATAAGGCTTTCCAACATTTAATGAAGACTTGGGTAGTTTAAGATTCCATCCATGTGTAATTAATGAAATGGGATAATCTATTTTTAAGGATATTATTGGTCTAAAATTCTTGAACCAATGCATTAACCAAGTCTTCTAAGATATATATAGTGTTATACTTAAGTTGATTGTACAAATCTAGGACATTACTAGAAAAGGTTTTGGCTAGAAGTTTGGTAGTTGCAAAGGTGTTGAATTTAATTCAATATTTGCAGAGGCTACCAATAGAGTTCAAATATAAATCAGGGTTGGTGGATCCATTATAGGTGATATTAGGAGTGATACCACCTATGTTGATGTTTAAAACTTGAGGAACTAATGGTTCATTTTGGAAATGTTTAATTACTTTGTTAAGTAGTGAGGGTTGTGGAATAAGATTACCATGGTAATTTGGGTTTTTCACTCCCCATTGAGGTTGTTGAGGATGTTTTTTAAAATGCAAGAGTTGGATTTTAATTTTCATCATTTGATTGGTATTGTTAACTTGAAAGGTAGCCATTTGGTTCATGGCATGTAACATAATTTGATTAGTACTGAGATTTTGTTGGCTAGAAGAAAAAGATTGAGATGTACTAGTGGTGAAATAGTGTGAGTGCTCATATGGGAAATTTGAGTAGGCCCACTAAAGGAAAGACCAATCATGTTAGTGGGAATATTAGGCATGATGGAAAAAGAAGGAAAGGAGGAAGTCATGCATTGACTTTCTCCAAGTCCTATAGAAAAGCTATGCATAGGAAAAGGAGGACATCCTATGTGATGTCCCATTATGAAGTTATAGATTAAAATAGGATCCTTTCCCCTATACTTAGGATGTTCATTAATGAAAATGATAATTTTAGCAGTATACTCAAGATTAATCTCATTCTCTATAATAGGCATGTGTGAGGGATAGTTAAGTGGATCATGAGGTTGGGAGGGAATGAGTGACTCATAGTTTGTATTCTTAGTAATTGCATGAAAATTGATTTTGTCTTGGTTTTTTATATTAGTAAAAGGAATAAAATATTTATAATCTTTGTGGGAATTGGTTAAGTCCATCATATATTGTTGGGTTATGTATTTGAAATTGAAAAAAATGTATTACATAATGGCAGATGAGGATTTTAATTAAAACAAGATGGTTTAATCCAAACCAATAAAAAATATAATGTAATATCTAAATCAATTCCATTGACAATTAAAAAAAAGAGAGTCAAAGTATATCGATATATTCAATGTAATCAGACAAGTAGGAGTGTGATAAATAGACTATATTGAGCTAGTCGATGAATTTTCATTAGGGAAAGATGGATATAACATGAAGCATACTGCATCAAGCTGGTCAATGAAGTTTGTAAGGAAAATGTTTAATATAATAGATGATATCAAGATGGTTTATGTAGCTAGGAAGAAAATATAAAAAAAATGTATCGAGTCTAACAAACTATGTTGAGTTGTTTAATATAGTTAGATGTAGGTTGAAAAGTAATAACATTATATCAAAGTGTTTGATGTAGTTAGAGATGAAAACATATGGGCTATATCAATTTGTTCAATGTATTATATAGACATAGGTAAATGTATTGGTGCTAGATAATAAAGTTACAACACACAACATAAAGCTATATCTGTGCTAGCCAAAGCAATCTAAAATACATCAAACAATTTTAAGAAAAAAATTAAATCTAACTATCTTAGCTAACTGTATTTTTGAAAAATAGATTAGGTATATGCACTAAAAAGACTTGTTTAATAGTATGGGATTTGAAATATACTTACTCATTCATTGATTAGTGTTGTCCCAATATTTTAGATCAATAATTATAGAGGCTAAACCATGTCTATATCCCACTAACCTCAGTTTTGAGGGTGTGGTGAAAGTAACTTCCCTGAATGATATGATCCTATTAGGTGTACCACAAAACCAAATGAATGGATGGCTTCCTAAATTTAAATAAAAATGTAATCCTAGGCATTTTTGAGATACTATGAGGTACATGGAAAAAATATTATGTGTTTAGTGTTATATTATGGAAATGAGTATTAGGGAAAGCCACTCATGCCATAATGTCTATAAATAAAACAATGCATATCCCTCATGATATTCACTAAGTATATTGAAAATTACTAGAGCACAATTTTTAGAGATAACTAAACAAAGAGTAAATAAAGTTTGAAAAAAAATATCAAAAACTAATTTTTAGCATTCAACGAATTCAAATAAACATGAAACCAGCTTGAAATGCAATGTTTAATTAAATTTAGAAATGGAAGATTAATTCATTTTGCTTATGCTTGAAAAATAAACAAACAAAATTATATCAACACAGGGTGATGTACTTGTATAAACAACACAAAATTATATTGGGTTGGTCGATGCAATTTGTGTTCACATAGAGTTATAACTAGGAGTGAAGTTATATTAATCTACTTTGATTCTATTTTTTAGAAAAAGGGCTGAGGATGGAATTGTATCGCATCTAGATGATATAGTTGGATGAAAATCTATAAAGTGTCATATAATTATATCATGTTGTTTGATATAGTTATTAAAATGTAAATTTTGAAATAGAATTGGAAAGAGAACTATAATGGGCTATTCTATATAGTTATCTGAGAAGAATAACTAATACAAAACTATACTGGGTTGGATGAATCAGTTAGCTAGAAATAGATTTGGAATATGGAACTATATCATGTTATTTTATATATTTTTTTGGAAATGACATATACATAAGACTATATCAAGCTAAAATATAGTCAACCAAGGATAAAATTTGTAAAAATTCTATATTGAGATAATCTCTAAGACTCCACAAGATAAGCTTCCTTAAAGACTATAGGCAATAACTCCTCAAAATATACATTAGGATATACGTGTGAGAAATAATATAGTGAAATGAGTGTATGTCATATTGAAATGAAATATTAACTTACATTTATAGTGATCATATCCCTAAACCATCTTGTAAATTAAGCTACCACCATCAGTCTACCAAGATGTAATTCAAAATGGGTTGATCAACCTCAAACTACATTGGCCTAACTAAAGTAACTACAAAGATAAAGTAAACATGTTTGAAACTACATCAACTGGGTCAATGTGGTTTATAAGGGACTAGTGTCAAAATAACTACATCAGATCAAGCTATTATACTATGAAAAAGGGGTACTCATATATCTAGAGGAGGTACGATGGAAGGAGGTAAGATAGAAGGAGGTAAGTAGGGAGTGAAGTTTGAGGAAGCTAGTATGGGTATAAGAATGATATATAGATAATAACATCACTCACAAAGCACCAAAGGCCTACCCAACCCTTTATTGTCCCTCACTTTAAGGTGTGCACTCAAGGAGATTGAAGCTTGACATGTTGTTTTAAGAGAACATTAGTAAAATGATAAAATTGGAAAAAAATATGTGTATGAACTTGGTTTATCAATCTTGATACTTTTACTAATGTTCAACCCATGACTTGTATTTGGAAATATTTTGACATTGTAAATGCAATACTAATTATTTTAGAGGTTGAAAGGCTATAGGTTGCATATATGGAAATACACTTTCATAAAATGAAAGTATAAGAAATGAAATCACTCAAAAATGAATTGCTAAAAGGAATCAATTTATTAATTTATGCTTTTGGAAGATTCATAATGCAAAATTAATAATGGTTACACAAATACCAATTGTTTTTACTAAATTAAACTTATGAATTCTAGAAACACACACTCAAAACTGAAACTATAAATGATCACACAATATAAATAATAATTAATTAAAGGGTCATGATCTTCACCACAACTCCTTGCGAAGGCCCCCTCCTAAGTCAGATTTGAGTTCCAATCCTTCCCTTGAGTATAATTGATATAATTCAAATCACTTATTATGGCATTAATGAAATTTTATAAATGTAAATATTACTATGACAAATATTGCAAAAGATTCAAACTTTGATTCTTCTTTTCACTCAATAATCCCTTTTTAATATTTAGTAATCCATTCTTTTTCTATGCCCTGCTATTTCATCTTTAATAGAGAATGTATGTTCTTTATTATTACTATTTAGTTACATTTAAAAAAAATACTCTAGTTATTTAATATAATCTACAACAATAACTTGATTAAGCTCAATGATAGATCAATCAATTATAACATAGAATAAACTAGTTGGTTGCATGGTTGTAATAGTTGGGAAGCACATTCCATAGAGAAAATAGTGATAATTAGGCATTTGGAAATTTATCTAACTTTCCTTAGATTGTAGGATATATCCTCCATATTATGCTAATCATTATAGCTCAACACGCTTAACAATAAAGAGTGTAGTTAACCATTATCTTTCCACTATAGGACATAACAACTATGATACAATTGTTATGGGTTTTGAAAGATATATTTTGTAGTTGTTATAGGTTACACCAGATGTCTTTTTATTTGACATGGATTGAAATAAATGACTTTTATAGTTGATATAGGTTAGAACAACAATCTGTCATTGCTAAAGATTGGATACCCAGTTACTATGGGATAGCCTGCCTAACTACTATGGGTTAGCTATTTATTACTGATAATTCATAATTCATCCATGATATCTATATGAACCAAATTAGTATTATATTCAAAATATAAATGGAAGTACATGATGTAAAATTATTCATTAAATAACATTTTTAAATATAAAATGTCAAATATATGCACTTCATATTCATCTAGTTTTATTTGATATAAAATACTATAAAAGACAACTTTATGTACTTTGGATTGGGAGAATGGAGTAAACAAAATATATTTTAGGAGGTCAGTCAATGGTTAATTTTTTGACTCATCACACCCCCAAATTTAATTTATTACTAATATTTGACAAACTAAAACCTCTACAAATGGAAGCAAAATATTTTAAAATCACATAGTTCTAACGAACCTTCCCCCTATTTTTAATAAAACATAAAGTTTTTCTCTATATTTTTAACATATATTCTCTACAACATCTTGATCAATCTATTATATTCCCATCCAATTAGGAATGGTGATCTAAAAGAGAGGAGGTGATAGATTATGTCTATCTAGCTTAATATCTTTGTCCTTGTAAGATAAATGTATCTAATGATCCTCTTCAAATATTTTTTTAAAATTATATCTTGATAATGGATCCTTATTCTATAACATTCCCAATAGGATCTACTTAAAATATAAATATTTTCTATATTTAAACACATATACTTTATATAGATTACACCACAAGAATCTAATCAATGATCACATAACATACTCTAAGTGTGATAATTACAAATGAAGCACGATACATCATACATCATTGACCACTATCATCATAAGAAACACATCATAATACAATTATAGAAAGTAATTACATTTAATCATCCATGACTGATACATGCCTACAACCACTATTATCAATGTACAATGAATAAGTAATTATAGCTCATCATGATAATGAATAACCAATATTATTATTCAAAAATCAAATGTATCATAATATTAATCAATAGGAAAATGAATATATATTATACCAGCCAAACATATCTTATGTTTAGACTTCATAATCTAATCTTCATAGGTAGATTCAAGTATATAGTACAAGCAATAGTAATATAGTCCATCATTTTTATGTATGTACTACTTATATCTAAGCAATCACTCATAATATTTTCATAAAATTAGGTACATATTATAAGATCTTGGTGATCCAATTGGTCCTCTTCTTGGTGATTTCCCCTTCTATGATGTACTCTCTGACATTGGGATATGCCACATATACCATTATCTTGCTTCCCACCACCAAGTGTCTAAACTTATTTGGACCTTTAACGATGGAAAAAGTCTACTTCTCAAAAAAGTTATTCTTAGTCTCATATCCATGTAGGGTTATTAAATATAATGAAATAGGATGCTCACCTATCCATTTATCTTCTTTCTAAGTTAACATAGTTGCTAAGCTATGTTCACTACCATAAACATACATGATGAAATATTTAGATAATTTGAGATTAAATAGCATGGAAACAATGGGTATTGCTTCTTTGATCTTATAAAATGATGTTCATCCTTCGATAGGCCATTTGAAATCCTAGTATTTCTTCAACATCGATGTGATTATCCTTACCAGTATTGCGAAGTTAGATATGAATTTGCAAACAAAGTTCATCTTCCCTAGGAAGGGCTGAAATCCTTTCTTGTTAACTAGTAAGTTTAAGTCCTTGATGGCCTTCACTCTATTTAGATCAATAGAGATGCCTTCCTTGGATACCACATATCCTAGTAGCTTACCTTGTGGGATGCCAAAGACACATTTTTTGGGGTTGAGAGATACCCTAAACTCTTGACACTTTTGAAAAAAATTCTCCAAATGATCAAAGCGATCTTCCTTTTCTTGGAGAACACTATAAGATAATTGAGATAAACAAGGATGGATTTTTTAATTAGGTCCTCAAAGGCTATGTCCATGGCTTGTTGTAAAGTATCTCCTACATTATTGAGGATGAAAGGCATCTTCGCATATGTGAAGGTCCCCTACTTTGTAGTAAAAGTGGTTTTATGTTGATCCACTTTATTAACCCATAGTTATATCTTGAGAACCCATCCAATAGAGAGAACATTTTTGCACCCACTATTATTTGAAGTATATATTCCATTGAAGGAAGGGGATAATGGTCTTTAATAAATGCTTTGTTCAAATCTCTGAAGTCCATGCATAGCTTGATTTCTCCATTCTTTTTTCTTACTGAAAATAGGTTAGATACCCAAGTCAAATGCTTGATTGGGTATATAATCCTTGAGTTGATTAATTTTATTAATTCTTGATCCATAGGAGACTCAATTTTTGGGTTTATTGGCCTTTACTTTTGGCAAACTAGCTTAGATCCTTCAATTAGGTCTATGGTGTATTGGATCACCTCATGGTCATACCCCTTTAGGTCATCATAGGTACAGGCCATAACCCCTTCATATTTGTTATAGAAGGATACCAATAAACCTTATCCTTTTGGGAAACTTCTTTCCCCACTTTTAATTTCCTTCTTTCTCCTACAAGAAGCTTGGAGTAGTCACTTTTATTTGTAATAAACTTCCTTTTGTCATTTCAGGCATAATCAAAATCAAATAGATTCTCTAGGGTGATCAATCCCTTTAGAAGTTTATTGGACTTTAGCTACATGATTTGATCTCCATAGGCTTATTCAATCTTCAACTATAACTACATAAATTTGTATGACTGCTGAAGAAACATGACAATTTGGGCATTACTCTCAAATACCTACCAATTTTGATCATTATCTAGGATAACAAGTTTGATAATTACCTACATCACTTATTAATTGGTCAAAAAATTAATTACTAGATAAAAATGGGAGCCTATTACTACCATCCTATCTACATCTTCATTTATGGACCTAGGGATAACTTAGATATTTAATGATTTAAATGATTCAATCATATATGATATTCAATGAAGGTAAGATCTCATGTGGACATTCATTACAACCACAACTCCTTTCACTTTCCTTAATACAAGTTCAAAGTCTCTAAATAACTTTAACTATTTCATGCCCATAGACTTGACAAGGCTAAGGCAATGGACCAAGGCTTCATACTCAGCTTCATTATTTATGCAGACAAACTAGAAGCAAAAGGTCCTATGGGTATCTTTTACAAATGGAGACATTAATCACACACCTGCTCTAGATCCAGTCTTGAATTTTACACCATCAAAATGTAGAGTCCAAAATTCAGCCTCATTTTTTGTTTCCTTGCTTTGATCCTCCCTCTTCTTCATGACTTCACGGATGGCTTGATCTTCATCATGGATTAGATAAGTTTTGAGGCTAATGACATCAAAGTTTGTAAATAGATCATTCTCAATAAACTCATTAATGAGGACTTCCTCCTCTAGACTCCTATTATCTGCCACTCTTTCTTCCTTGATCATTTATATGAGGTGCATCTCTTTCTTTGAGAAATAAGTGTGCATTTATTCAAAATTCATGATAGCATCATCAACTATTTGCTCTGGATCTAGTGGCTCAGATAACACTTTCAATTTAGAGCCATATTTGGTTCTTAGGCTCAAGTAGGACCAATCCAAAGATAAGTATCCACCTATTTTGGTTGTGAAATCTCATGACAAACATAACCCAAAAACTAGAAAAATATCTATTACCATAACTTCTTGGGAGACTATGATATTAGGGTAAGAATACAAAATTAAGGGAAGGGCCTTAATAACACCTATGGTCTAAAATTTCTT
The DNA here is from genome assembly GCA_037957365.1 of Torreya grandis. Classification (NCBI taxonomy): domain Eukaryota; kingdom Viridiplantae; phylum Streptophyta; class Pinopsida; order Cupressales; family Taxaceae; genus Torreya; species Torreya grandis. Next base: position 3,626,147 of record JARHVA010001307.1, read on the forward strand.
ATTATCTAACTACATTACCCCTTTATTCAAAGATTCATATTGGAGTTTTAGTGCATCCATGATCTATTTGGGCATTATGATGGTGATGGCACCAGAATCGATCATAGAATGGTGTAATAACTTGTTCCCCATAATGAGAGTTAAATAGAATGGGGTAGGTTTTGTTTTACTTACCCTCTCTTTGGAGTTGATGAACATGGATGGTGCATGAGGTTAAGCATTGTTTTTGGCTTCCTTTGCCTTGGTTTGTGCTAGTTTTATAACTGATGTATCTTGCATACGATTCTCTTAGTCTTCTAATGCCTCTTGTAGTACAGTCTTCTACTTGAGGATAGATAAGGCATCCCAAAGAGAATCATTGGATAGGAGCTTATTTAGCTACTCCACTATATTAAATGACCCTTGAGGTCAGACTTTGGGGTCTTTTATTTTGTTTGGTTCTATTTCACCCCATTTTTGATATGTCAAGGGTGATGGTTGAGGTATCAATTTTTTTACAAAAGTCACCTTAGGCCTTATAAAATCCTCTTAGGTTTTGGCTAGTTTTTCTTGGATTAGGTGTAGTATCCAAATTAGGCTTATGGGACTTTAATCATGGGGACCTCACTCGCATAAACTGCATCTTTGCCTTCCACCCAAGAGAAAAGCACATGTTTTGAGGCTATCTTCTCTTCTTTCTTCAAGGATATCTATTGTATTTGATCCATTAAGACAACATTTTCAACACTTGGGGATTGATATTTATAAGGAGCTGAATCAAATGTTCTCCCTTGTCTTTGTTGATAAGTAGCCTTTGGTTAAAAATTACATCTTGGGTAATTATTGGGTGTATGCACATCATTACATGTGAAGCACCATGAATTTGAGTTATCTACCAATTTTTTTGGCCAATCACCATTTCTCTATTTGAGTTTGGCAAGATCATTCATAAAGGATCAATAAATAGGATGATTTGATTTGCAAGTCATATTTGGTAACTAGGCCTCTACCCTCCCTAGAACTAGTTGTGCTGATACGATACTCTTTTATTTTGGTAGTTCTGGTAAGGGGGATAACTTGCTACCTCTTAAGGTTTATGATCTCATTTAATAAGTTTTGTAAGATGATCTTCATGTCATTCATAGCCACAACTAGTGTGGATGAAGAGGACACACTTGTTTGAGTAGCCTAATATATATACATGGAAGGAGATGCTTGTAAGGTGCTCAAGACTTATTCTTATGGTAATATTGATATTTATAGTAACATATAAATCGATGGTCATGGGGGAAGTTTCCTAGTATATATTAGATTGTTCTCCATTCTAATAGCTAATTTATATGCATCTAACAACATCTGGCCTCCCAAAGACTAGATCATAACTATTATGTTTGAGTTGAAAGACTTAAGGTAAAAGATAATAGCCATACCTATGAGTGGTTAAGCCTCTATTAGGATTTTTTGCTAGGTCTTATGGAACTTGGTATTAAAATTAATAATAACCTCTTGAAAGGCTCTTTTTATAGTGATTAGCTTCTATAGAAGATATGACTGGTCTCCCTTCTCATTGAATCATTTAAAGAATTTGTTTCCTAACTCATCATAGGTGGTGATGGAGTTAGGTGGCAAGGACTGATACTGGTCAAGATCTCACCCTTTCAAAGAGGTGGCTAGTAGTCTTAAGGCCACATTTTGATCTATGACACAATGCATGGTATAGATGTTGGTGATATCCTAAAGATGTTCCATCATTATTTTAAAATCCTCCCTTGTGAATTTAGGGAGTGCCTTTAAGGTGTTAGAAGGAATAAGATCCCACGCAGTTGAGGCTACTAAGGGAATGAGTGGGTTACCACTATTCTATATTATAAAGTTACTTAGTGGTCTTGGGATAGATATCTATTATGGTCATTGCATTATGCTAGACCTTGCAATTCTTTGGTGAGTTATGGCTACCAAAGGTGGTAGTAACAAACTTGGATAATGTGTTTTTTGTGACCTTGTGATCGATTTCTAGCTCATAAACTCTAACTTCCAGTTAAGTAGACTGGTCCCATCAGGCATGCCAAGAAAGGGAATTATTGATGCCTAAAACTTTTGCTCTCAGTAAACAATGCCCTATGGGAAGATTTACAAATGTGGGATCAAAATTGTGGTCTATGAAGTGACCTTCAAGATTTTAAAAGATGGCTCTTTGAATAATTAGGGATGAAAAGGGGAAGAAGGAAGTAAAAATAGGACTAAGGTGATACATCGACATTATTTATGTACTTATTCCTAATATTTCATAAAATAGATTAAACCTTTAAAACATCATAGATGATTTAAAAAAACATGTGCATGATTTACATCCTATAATATGAATAAAATCTAACACTATAGAATCAGAGAACAAAAATCATAGATAGCAATTTATCCCATACAAATTAAAATATAACACCACATCCTCTTCATTGTTGGATGGAGAAAAAAATACAAACGGCCCAAAGGCACATTCAATCCTTTATATGAGGGGAACAAACTAAGGCGTTGAAATGGAAAATAACAATTAATGCTATCTCTATTCATAAACTATTACAAATGGATGCTCTTTGATAATATTCATAATAATAAAACTATTAAACAATTACCAACCCCTTCTTAAATAAATAAGCCCAGAATATATAGGCACAATGGCCTCATGAGGAAATAACACCTAAAACCTAACACTCACACTCATGATGAGGCCATTACAACTAAAAGGGGGAGCTTTAGCTCATGAGTGTAGATAGTCTTCAAAATCTTAGATATGATGTAACTATGATGCCTCCCAATTCCCATGATGCTTAGAAGAAACAATGTGGTGATGCATGTCTCCTTTGGAACCACCTTTAGAATTCTTGTTGGAAATAAGACCCACTCCCCTTGGCTAATGACACTACTCAAAGATCTAAGAAAAATAAACCTACCTTGTATAAACATCATGATGACACATGTGGGGTTCACTTCCTTTTTGTTATAACTACATAGTGGGTCCCATTTCCAACTTCAATGGCCAATGGTGTGATTCGATGTTCTAAAAAAAGAAACCTTTGCTCTTAAGGAGCACTATTACACCACATGACAAGCTAGCACTACTCTTGGATAAGCTGAGAACTCTTTTGAAAATAATGAGCGGGGCACCATATGGAATGAGTGGAAAGATACGAGACTTAGTCAAAAATAAAAAGGGACCCAGGAAAAAGGTGGCTAATAGATAAATCGCCAAACTCGCCCAACACATCCATGATAAAAAGCCAACTACCTAAAAATACTTTAAAACATGGATTACAATCCACAAGTTCCATGTTTTACAAAATTCAATTTTAAAGATGGTTCTCTAAATTTTTTTGAAACATTTATGAATAAAATATTTCACCTTCACAGGGTTCCTGAAATTATTATTTTAAGTCGAGATAAGTTTACCTCAAAGTTTTGGTAAACTTTAATTGTTACATTTGGAATTTAGTTGAAATTTATTTTCTTATACCACCCTAGTATGGATGTTCAAACCAAAATAATAAACCAATTGGTTAAACACATGCTGACAATAAATGTCAAGGATTAGAAAATTAAGTGGGAAGTCTACATCCACTTAGTTAAGTTTTCTTACAAAAACACATATCATTTTATTATCAAGATGGATCATTTTAAAATATTGTATGGTCACAAATTTTGAACTCCCCTTGGTTGGGAAGGTTTTTAAAATAGTTTTTTTTAGGACCTAAAAAACTTCATGACACTCAAATGGCTATCACTCATCAAATATTGAAAGTTGCCTCTAATATGTAAAAGAGTTTTCAAACCTAAATATAACTTTTAAGGAGTTTGAGTTATGGGATAAGGTTTTTATTAGGGTAGAACCTCAACATGTTTATATCAAGATTGGAAAATATTCCATATTAGATACTTGATTTGTTTATTTATTCAACATTATTGAAAAGATCAACCTTGTTCCTTAACATCTAGTTATTCACCCTTTTCTATTTAAAATGCATGATGTGTTTCATGTTTCTTCAATGATTAAATATGTCTTTGATACATCTCAAATTTTTTAATGGAAAAATATTCAAGTATATTATGAGTATATAATATAGCTTTATCCTATCAAGATCCTAGACCATCACAACAATAAGTTGTGAATCCATGATATAGAGTAGGTATTGGTCCAATATGATAAATTTAGTAAGTGAAGTGCCACTTGGAAAGATGAAAATATCTTCCATTAACACTAGCTTAAATTTTTTATCTAGACATTAGGATGATGCCTCATCAAGGGGCAAGGATGTAACATCCCAAGTTGAGCATCCTAAAAAATAGTGAGTTGAGCATCATTGCAATATTTTTTTTATTGATTTATGAGCTAAGCTTGCTATTTACCAGGCTGAGTTCTACCAATTTTATATCCATACTTGTAATTAATGAGTTTTAGTTTGATTTTAAATTTAAATATTTAGTTTAACTTTAGTTATTTATCTTCAATTATGTATTTAAAATAGTTTTTATTTATTATTTTCCATTTAGGTATTATTGATGTTTGTGTGCATGTCTCTAGTGGTACTATTAGATGGGGATGAAGTATAGGCCTAACAACAAATAAATATGCCAAGTAGTAGTTGTAATTTTGTATAGGTATGTGAGAATGAGAGAGGTTACTATTTTTACACCTTTTTTATTGTTGTTTCATACTATGCAATACATTTATTATGTGTATATTTTTCATCACATTTTGTCATTGCCTTATCCTAGGTTGTTTTTTGTTTACTTTATTTTATCAATTTTGATCAATGGTGTTTATAATAATGTCCTATGTGATTATTGAAAAATAGAATCGAGTTTGAATGTACCTCTTGTACATTTAAGGTTTCAAGAAAGAATAACATGTGTTGGACTTAACATAAGTCCATGTCAATAAAGTGAATAAATAATAATGCATTTCCTTTGACCTAGAACATTGGATAACACTCAGTGCTTATAGGATTTTAATGGTTATAAACATCTTTTTATATTAAAGAAATTTATTGTGCTAGGGTGTTTTAAACTTAAAATATTTATGCATTTTATAATGTTAAAACCACTTATAGTGATATGGGAATGTGTGGGTTTTACATACCATGTGGTCACATATTTTGAACTTGGAAATAGTATTAAATTAGTAAATATTTAAAAAATATTAAAGATTAAATTTGCAAAAAAGCATATGCAGGGAATTGACTTGATATATATATATATATATATATATATATATATATATATGTATGTATGTATGTATATATGTATATGTATATATATATCTATATATGTATATGTATATATATATATATGTATATATGTATATGTATATATATATATATGTATATGTATTTATATATGTATATGTATATATATATGTATGTATATATGTATATATATGTATGTATATATATGTATATGTATATATATGTATGTTTATATATCTATATATATGTATATGTATATATATAAAAGAAATGTAAAACAAAAATTAGAAGGCATAACCTTGTTGTGTAGATTGCAGGAAAACATGAAGGATAGGGATGCTACCACCATGGTATATTTATATAAAACTTGTTATTTTTTTACCTCCATTTTGCCCACTAGCCAATAATAACTCAAAATATTAATGAGGATGGCTTTGACTGATTATTTATAGGATTTGAAAGGTTGGGAATTAAAGCAATTAGAAATAAAATCAAGGAAGTTGATGGAATAATTTTTAGAAACCTATGGGGTATAATTATGATTTGAGGTAAGAAGAAAGTTTTATTTTCTCATTGTTACTCTACTAATTGTTTCTATTTTAAGTTGTAGATAGAAAGGTTGGAGTGCCACAATGATATTTCAATTAAGATAGATAATCATTTGGTGGAGATGAAGATATGGGAGCTCTAATAGGTAATTAAATTCCATTACATATCCCTCCATATCCTTCTCTCTCCTCCAATTGATTCTCAATGCCAACTAACTATCCTAGTGGCCTTTATTTCATGTGTTGATCGGTCATTGTTTAATATTTATTGGTTGTGTTTATATTGTAGGTTAAGATATTTTGATAATGTAAACCTTGATTGTTTTTAATTCTCCTTCCTTAAGGGCTTATTGAGAGGATATGATGTTTTACATTCTTATATGATGTAGATGGTTGTAATAAAAATAAATGATCTATAGACCCCTAATGGCTATCATTAATGGTGGGTGGAAACCCTAAATCATCATGAGCTCACCAATTTTTTTAATGATTATTTTACTATTCATCACACATCTATTACATATTATTGGAAACCTTAATTTGTGTATTTCAAAGTTGAAATCAATCTTTCTCCCTCTCTCTCTCTCTCTCTCTCACACACACACACACACACACACACACACTCTCTGTGTGTGTG